>OX451217.1:121955693-122555693 GCA_949628195.1 Phasia obesa
ATAATTCTTGCAAAAAAAACCGCCTTCAAAACAGATAGAAGGGCACCAATTCTAAACTAAAAATGTAAGAAGTAATCTGTAAAGAATTAGATTTAAACCAAATAAAAGATGCGCCAAAATTAGAGGGAAAAAATAAAGACTATTGAATGTGAAGCCTCTCCCTATTACTGTTTAAAAGTTAAGTTATTTTCACCAGCATCCGTCTTGTATGGGGACACCATTCAAGCCTCTGTCTATAACGGTTTCAAAGATAGGGGCACACAGATCAAATAACTTCACCTATTCGGACACCCTTTAATTTACAATGTTAAATTAAAGACCTGTTGTTATAGAGGACTTGGTCACAAATATTCTTTGTAAATTTCAACTATCTGTCTATAACGGTTAAAAAGTTTAACCATATATATCAAATTACATGAACTATTGGGACACCCTTTACATTATAATTCCAAATATTTATATTTGTTATCATACCAGAGAAAGTAGTGGACATTCTGCCTAATTTTCAAGTGTTTGTGTTTAACGGTTCAAAAGATAGGGTCATATAGATCAAATTACGAAATTTATGGGGACACCCTTTAATTTCTAACTTCAAATTGTATACTTGCTATAGTGGACTTTGCAATACAGGTTCCTTGTAAATTTCAGCTGTCTGTCTCTAACAGTTCAAAAGTTTGGCCACATACATAGAATTACATTAATTATTGGGACACCCTTTAAGTTCCAAATTCAAAATTTTATACTTTTTGTTATAGCTGACTTAGCACTACAGGTTCTTTGTAAATTTCAGCGGTCTGTGTACAACTATTCAAAATTATGGCCATATACATCAAATTAAATGAACTATTGGAGCACCCTTTAATTTAAAATTTTGAGTATTTAAACATTTTATTATAACGGTCATAGTAGTCGACATTCTGTCAAATTTTCAAGGTTTAGTCTATAACGGTTCAAAAGATAGACCCAAATAGGTCATATTATGTCACCTATGGGGACACCCTTTAAATTTTAAATTTATTTTTTTATTAATTTCTGCTGTTGGGAGCTATAGCGGCAAGCAATTTTTTAAAATTTTAATTTGCTGCCCTTTACGGTTCTTAATACACGTAAAAAACCTGTATGTTGTATGGGGACACCCTTTAATTTTTAATATAATGAACTCTTTTTAAAATGGGACCAACCTTGAAGCACAACCTTTCAAATAAAGCAAAAAATTTTAAAATCGGTTCAGAAATGGCTGAGTTCTGCGGTTACATACATACAAAAAAAAAAGCAACATTCAGACGAATAGATAACCTCCTTCTTTTTTGAAGTCGGTTAAAAATAAATAACAATTGAAACTACCGAGTAGATATATACAAATAGTGCTGATGACGGACGTAACTGTCTAGAAAATGCATTCCACTCTGCTGGTGTCTCTTTTTTTCTTTATCTCTTTATAATTAAGAACTTAAGTCTAAGGAATTATGTAATTAATTTTTAAAATAAAAACTACAGAAATTGAGAAATTTTATATACAAAATTCAGTACATTTAATAAAAAAAAAAAATCAATTAAAAGAAATCGAAAACAAATAGTTAATTTCCGAGGGAATATTGTCATAAAAATGTTGGCAATCGGCTGGTATTAATGCTTTTAATTCTTGGAGATTTAGCCACTTTTTCTTTGATATTTTAATTCTTTGAGTATATATAAATGTGTAGTTACGTCTTCTTGTATTTAGAAATACACGCACTTGTAGTTAAGTCCGTTTGAATTTCGTTAATAAAATCGCCATTTTTGATCCCAGGAATCTATAATTTTGCACGAACATGTATTTTGATAAAACGAACCATAATCGGTAAAAAACTCAATTTCGAAATTTTGTGTAGTTACGTGCTTTTGCATTTAATATGACGATATATAAAGCACAAAATGAGTTTGTTTGTTTGTCGGAAAGCTATAGCTGCCTACACCAATGAACTGATCTTTCTGAAATTTTCACAATTTGTTACTAGATATACGGATGGTAAAATAGGGTACTCATTTTTTTGATATACGACGTGGGCGTGGCACCTTCTATACAAAGTAAATATTTATCATCGTGTTGCTTTGTAACTGTAATAGATAACGCCTTGGAATTACGCACCAGTAACCTCCATATTAACATAAATAGTTTAGCGAAAGGTAGACTGGATTGGAATAGTGAGCGTGGTACTTCCCAAATAAAGTGAAAAATTTTTATCCTGTATCTAGAGAACTGCGATAGGTAGCGTCTTGGAAATTTGCCCCAATAACCATCATATTAACGTACATAGTTTAACTAAACACAGACTGAATTGGAATAGTGGGCGTGGTACCTCCCATACAAAGTGAACAATTATTATCGTGTTCCTGGCGATCTACAATAGATAGCGCCTTGAAACTTTGCATGAGTAACCCCTGTGCTAATGCCCATAGTCTGGCAAAACACAGAATGAATTAGGATAGTGAGCGTGGTACCTCCTATGCAAAATGGAAAACTATTATCGTTTACATAGAGTACTATAATAGGTATAGTCTTGAAAGTAGGTAAAAGTAACTCTCATACCCATGCAAATACTCTAGAAAAACAATAGGCTGGATTGGGACAGTGATCACGGTACACCCTGTACAAAGTAAAAAAATATTATCCTGTATCTATAGAACTGCAATAGGTAGCATCTGGGAATTTTGCATCAGTAACCCCTATACGAAGATACATTGTTTACAGAAACACAGACTGAATTGGAATGGAGGATGTAAAATTTTTTATCGTGTTAATACGTATAGTTTAGTTAAAAAACAGGTTGGATGGGAACAGTGGGCGTCGTACCTTGCATATAAACTAAAACATTTTTGACGTGAGAAAGCGTGCGTTTTCGAGTTAAAGGTTGGTTATAATTTTCTTCCAAGTGTTTATTGTATAGCTAGTAAAATTGAAAAATGTGATGACTGTATGAATTTTTAGAACAAAATTTTTAGTCATAATTTTAGTCCTATGCATAAATATGTGCATATTTCATGAGTCTACCGATTACGATTCCAAATATAGAAGACGCTGACAGATGGATAGATATTGTAACGAAAAAAATAGGGTTACGTTTTTATCCTTTGGGTACGGAACCCTAAAAAAGTAGAAAAGATTTTTAAAATGGTTTTACTTCTAGAAGTTTAAGGCCCGTATATGACTGCTATAACAACAAATACTAAAAATTAAAAGGTTGTTCGATGGGTCCGAAATATTTGCGTATATGACATTATTCTTTGAAATCGCGATCCGATAGTGACGAGATTTTCAAGTAAGTCGATTTATTTTTTGAATCGTTATATGCACTAGTTTGAAATTTACACAAGCGGTATTCAGTGTTATATCTTTCAAATTTTAACAAAAACAATAGGTATTTTGTTGTTGGATTTCACAAAAAAGCTATGATATTCTGCTCTTGCACTTTTGCTGGACCACTGAACTCCGCTACAGAGTTATTGTTTGAAACAAACTTTTTTACGTTTTGTTGATAACCAAACTTTACGTTGTTTAAAGTACGATTTAACTACTTCAACCTTTACGTTCCACCAATGTAAGTTTTAACTAATTCAACATTCGATAGATACAAACAGAGAGATAAAGAACTGAGCTATTTTTTTAATGCACTATTAAATACATCAGTTTCTGAATTTGAAATATTATGTTTCTTTCAAAACACCAACACCAGCTTCGCTTACAAAAGTTTCCAGGGCCGGGCGGAAGGAATTTCTCCTCTATGGTATGACCAACACCGGCTTCGCTTTCTAAAGTTTTTCTGCATAGCCGGCCTTCTGCCGGGAGCAAGGATTTTCTCCTCTATGGTATAACCAACACCGGCTTCGCTTTCTGAAGGTTTTCTACGTACTATGCACATATTTTCATAAAAAAAGTCATTGGTTCCTAATAGGTAAATTTATTTATAAAATTTGAGCACCACATGTTAGATATTTCCAAAAGCTTTAAAATGATATCCAAGTTCACCTAATTTGTTCAAAAATGTAGTGTACAATCACATTTTATATGAAAAGCTCCATAACTCGGAAAGTAAAGGCGACCGCCAATTTTTTTATTTTACATTTTCTTATTATTTTTTAATTCTCTATCACCCTGTGTATTTTTTTTTAATTGGTGCTGCTTCACGGAACTAGACTTAAGCCAAAAAGGCTACGACAGTAGAACAAATTTTGTATGAATGTCCAGCAGACTGGCTAACTTCAAGGCTTTGGGCCACGGGCAGACACATATTAAATTTAGATGCTGTGAATATCTTTGAATTGAAAAAAGGTTAGCAATTACCATAGACTCTGTGACGAGGAAAAATATCGAAATGCATCGGTCGCCAGTTTGAAATCATTACAGTCGAGTGTGAAAAGCTAGTGACGTCTCGAAACCCAATGAAAGTAACTGCTAAACCTAAACATGAGCGTAAGGCGTAAAATAACTGTCAAAAATTCACATGTACATACAAAATGTATGAAGCAAACGTAAATAGCGGCGTCAACGCAATTGGCAATTGGAAAATCCAATTTTGACAGAGCGTTAGGTAGTGAAGTTGGGTGCAAACAAAATGTTATTGTTTTTCGGTCTGTTCCAGGTGTATAACAAAACAGTCCGGACTATTGAGAGTAAAAACAAAATTACTCTCTAAATGTGACAAAGTTATCCAAAGTTGCTGGAACGCAAAAACCCAAAATTGAACATCTTAAAATACTAATGCTGCTTACTTTCTCAAATTTATTTTAGTGATTTTAGACGCTTAAATTCATGATATTTTAAAAGCAAATCATTTGCATTATTGGCAACAGTTATAAAAAGTGAATGAAAATTAACCGAAAAAAGTAAAAGCCAGTTATTATTTATAATTTTTTGCAAAATGGAAAGCCCAGTAACTATTGCACGTTCTCCTGAAACTTTATTTGAAAATCTTCCATTTTGCTTTTCAATAAGTTATAAATAAAAACTTTCTTTTCTTATTTAAAATTTTTTTGAATTTTAAATGTAAACAAAAACAGCTGATAATTTAATTCTAGTCCGAACTTACCCAAAGAAAAAGTTCGTACAGCTTTGTACAGGAAATGAAAAATTTTACTCTCTCATTTTATCTCAAGATTGCACAAAAATTGTTATATGGAACGCGTTTGGACTAATTCGGACTGTTTCGTTATGAACCTGGAACAGACTTTTTATTTGTGTAAGAGTGGTGCCATTTTTGCTATTTCCTGCTTTATCTAGCGATTATATCTCTATTTTGCGCTATTTTGCGATTTTACTTAACAAAATATGTTTATTACAAAACGTTGCGCTTTTATTAAGGTTTGTTCAAAACTAGGCGCTAGACGTCGTTACGCCTTACGCGCTTGTTTCGGTTAAGTCGCAAATTACTAGTCGAATACCAGAAATCATTTTGAACAAAGAGGGTCAACAACGGACCCATAAAGTTAGCGGTCTGCTTCGATATCCCCTTACAAAAAACCTTGTGTACTTTTAATTGGACAAACTACGTCATCTAACAGGAAATCATTCGGATGGCGTAATCTTGCTTCTATCCTTCTAGGTAAACAGCGCTTTTCGAGAGCATTTGAGTCCATGCCTGTTTATGCAACATTGTTTTTATTGCTTGTGGTTGCTTTGAGCGAGTTCAGTGTCTACAATGTTTGAAATTGTGCTTCATATGTTTTACATACTGGGAGATAAGGATAATTCGAATCGTTACATAGAATTTCTAAATATGCATTATGCTGACAAATAAATATAAAGAAATTTCATATTTCATTGTTATTATTCTTCATTGTTGTGTATATATATGTAGATGTTTTAAGCTCAAATACTTTTGCAAGTATTTGCTGATTTATTTATTTTATTTATTTTTTTTCTTAAGCTTAAAATTATTATTAGAGTTTTCCATCAAATGGTGTCTTTACAAAATAAGTGACTAGATTTCCTTTGCCTTTAACGTAAGTCAAACCACGACATTCACACTCATAACCGGCAGCCATTAAAATTTGTGCCGTATGTTCGGTGGTCTGGAAAAAACATTAAAAAATTACATGAATTTTAAATAAAAAAAAAAAAATAAAATTATTTTCATTTTATACCTGCAGTCTACCCATTACACCACACGAATCCATACGTGAAGCCACATTCACCGTATTGCTCCAGATATCATATTGAGGCTTTTGTGCTCCTATTACGCCAGCTATGACGGGGCCATGATTAAGACCAATACGTAAACGAAATCTTTGAAATGATTCACGATTGATTGAGTCTAAAATTGACATCAATGCAATGGCAAATTCAACTAAAATCACAACATTATGTTCTTCTGTTCTCTTCTCATCCTGGGGTTTTATTTGTTAATAAAAAAACAATAAATTATCAGCATCATCATCGTCGCCAGGGCCATCGTTTAAGAAGAAAAAAGTTTTTATTGCCATTGACAACATGTCACCGTCATTAAAATTATTCATTTATGACCGCCAGACAAGCAGGAAGCGGAAATGTTTGTTGTTTAAGTTGTATTTTCGGAAGAAAGTGCAAATAATAATAAGAAAGAAAATGACAAAAGACAAAAGGTAAAAATGATTAATTTGTTATTACTTTATTTATTAGTTTATTTTATTATTAATTATAACTAAAGGTCTTTAAAATTTAAACTGCAAGAATAAGAAAATGTTTCAAAAAAGCTTTAGTTAGAGAACTAAAGAAAAACTGGAATAAGGATATAAAATATTAAAGACAGCAACTTTTAAAGATAATGGCAAACTTTAATGATTGTTTAAAGAAACTACTAAATATATCAAGACCAAAGGTTATTTTTTAAAGAGAACCACACTGACGATAGATGACGACAACAGAATGCCGACATCAATCTGTCAACAACTAACTGCCTGTCCCACAATATCGCCAGCTATCGTTCATTTGCACAATTACATACATTGTGGGACAAACAGTAAAATACGGGTACTGCCTTTTTTGAACACGAAAACGCCATCACTGCTACACTACTTCACGGCTACACGACAACGGTTATGGCTGTAGCCAATTTTAGGACACACAAAGATTCTTCTCGAGGTCGGACTTAACGGACCGCTTCCAGTAGTTAACTCCATGCGCTAACGGACTTTATGGTCACTTAAGTAGTATTTCTGAAAATGGATGATTGGTTGGAATCTGGTGAATTGTATGACAGGGATGCGGTTTCTATGGATGATTCGAAGATGAATGTGTCCATTGGAATTGGATCGGAGAAGAATCGGTGAAGCCACAGATTAGTCATTGGGTAGTAAGGAGAACTAATCAGCCCTGGGAACTAATCAGCCCAGGGTCTCACAGGCAATTTTACCCAGACTGGACACGGCAAAAACTAAGCTACTTCTGGGTTTGGACAGAAAAGTTTTAAAAGTGGTAGTAGGTGTGATCACTGGCCATTGTGCCATTAGAGCAGGAAACAGTAGATGGGCTACCGGTACATCGGATTTCTATAGGATGTGCGAGGACGAGTTGGAAGCTGCAGAGCATATTTTGTGTCACTGTCCGGTATTGCAAGGCCGCAGGCTTAGATGGCTAGGCGAAAGATGTCGTTGGCTTCTTTAGGGAAATGTGTGGCTGTCATAAGTAGCAGCACGCATATAGGTTTCTCATTTTCTGTTTTCTGAAGGGAATCACAATGGACCCTCTGGTTATCCGAGTGTAGGTAACACAATCCTTCTTAACCTAACCTTGGCCAATTTTTATCTTTGTAAGCGACAGTGAGCAGATCTAGTGCTGTCATATAGTACGAAATGTGAAATAAAGGAGAGCGTAGAGGATGAGAAATATATTTTATTGATCAGTAATGCTTTAAACACATAGACAACAGTGGCTACACAGCTACACGTTTACAAATGACGTTGGCTACAATAGTCGCCGTGTAGTCAGCTACTGAATTATACTGAAGACGACAGCTACATACAAAACATTTTCAAAAATTACTTTTATCATATCAAAACAAATAAATATATGTATTTGCTCAAAACCTTTTCATTGTAAATGAATTTGTATTTATAATTTTGTAACATTTTCTTTTGTTGAATAAAATAGAATTGTCGCAAAGCAAAATATAAATTAGCCCAAGTTAGCTACAGCCACAACAGTGGTCGTGTAGCCATGTAGCTATGATGTCGTCAAAATAATCGTCTTCATATAAACGTGGGTATTTTATTTTTGACAGGTTGAAGTCGGTATCCTGCTAACGTCTATGTGTTTATTGCTTTATAAATAAATTAGCAATTTTTAATTTTGTGATATTCTCTTCTGCGCAATATAAAAAATTATCGCTACTGAATTGTTATGGCTACTGAATTGATGACGACGTTGATACAAAGAGATGTCGTCTCAAAAGTGACGACAATGTCGCCGATGCCCCAAATAAGATAGGATGGATATGTATTTCTCTTTTATAGAAAACCTAAAGTTTATTAAATGTAAAACTCTCTTTTATGGAAAATTAAGTTTTTTATTAAAAATTATTCGATTTTAAGGCACAGCCGAAATTTGGAACGAGTAACTTTTTTTATAAAAAACTTTGAATAAAGTTTTGATTACTTTTTGTTTCTATGGACTTTATTTATAGTTATTACATTTTTTTACTTACCGCAAAATTGCGCATTAGCTGCATGTTTTAGAATGAAGTGTTGATTGAGAGAGAAAGGGAGAGAGATTTAAAAATATGCATGAATAGTTTTAAGAAACAAGACATTAACATTTGACACAGCAACAAAGTATAAAGCCAAGAGCAAGACTACAGCAACTGCTACTACTATTAGTACTACTACTACTACTGCTACGTTACTGCGACTACTACTATTACTACAACAAACTACAAATTAAAACAACCACGCACGCTTTAAGCTTAAAGAGAGACAAAAAACTTACCGTAGCACCTTCTTCTTTGCCTGGCCTTAGACCAGAGGCACACATATAAGTGCTTGCTATGGTTTTGATTTTTTCGATGCCACTGAATTTGGGTTTTAAAAGTAACTGAAAAAATTGTTTTAAGATTAAAAAATAAAGAGCATAATTAAGAGAGAGAAAGAAACTGTAAAAATGTATACCTTATCAAAATCGCATATAATTTCATTGAGTAATCTTAAACATTCTAAACCTTGTTTATTCACATCCGTTTCATCATAAAACTCTTTATAGTTGGGTATAGAGGCAAACATAACAGCTACACAGGAATAACTTTCATGATACAACTCTGTCGAGCGTTCTTGATGCAAAAAATGTGTGGCAACATGGGCGGGTAAAATATTTTCCAAGAGAATCTAAAAGAGAAAGATGTATAAGGTTTCTGCAAGAGTGCTAGAAACAAGATTATGCCATCCTGCTCTTAAATTTTTAAATTCAGCACTAATGACGTCACAAAACCTATGAATTTAGATCATATAAAGCACGTTTTCTAATGGGAAACCATTGGGATTCAGCATAACCTTGTTTATATCATTCTTAGGTTTTTGTACAAAATATTTGCAATTACCTTATTTATGCCCCGCATGGTCTCTACCTCTTCTTGTTCCACTTTTAATTTTGCTTTCCACAGAAAATCTGTTCTCGCCACATATTCACCCTGACGATCCAAAGTGTGCAAAACGGCTATAACTAAGAGTAGCAAAAGAAATCCTTTGATTTCCAGAGGCAAGCTAAACTTATAATAAATTATTAATTGAATTTTTGTGATTTTATGAGTTTTTTAAGCTCTTGCTCTCTTTCTCTCTTACCTATCTGCTCTCAATTCCGCATTATATCTCTCATATAAGTCATTGAAACTTAGTATTAAAATTTGACACACTAAAGCTACAAACATGCTAAAGAGTTTTAAAATAAAACCCGATCTAAGGAAAGCCGAGATGGCAGCTAAACTAATGGCACAACAGAAAAGAAAAATGGGAGCTATATTTAATTCGGGATATAAAATCATAGAGGGCACTATATCCGCTATCGATGAGTCATTGAAGGAATTGTTAAAAAATGTCAGATTTGTTGCAACAAAATCAGGATCGGTGGTAAAGTTTATCTGCAAGAGCAATAACAAATATTTTTTAATTCAAAATTAATTAACTTCAATCAACTTTTGTAAATATTTAATTAATTAAAACCATTAGCAATAACTTACCACACTAAAAACCGCACAGGCCGATATCAATATATTTGCTATAATAAATATAGCCAAACGTAAATAACGACTACTGGCCACCACTTGTCCTGGACCATTTCTATCCGTGTTAGATGATTCTATATCCGGCACATGCATATTACTTAGATACAAAAATAAACCCAACGAAATTAGGGCAGCAGCCAAGGAACCCAATAGAGCAAAGTTGCTGTAAGTGAAGAAAACAAAACATGTTTATAAACATTTTGTTTGTCAGCCTCTTGTTGCTTACAGTTGTATAAGTACTTACACTTCAATTACTATTAATTGCACCAAAGCAATGGATATGAACAGCAAAAAAGCACAGATTAAATCATAACGAAAATGAGTGTCTGGCCGGGCACGATACATTACCTCACGCGGCGTATTACGATACCACATGGTAAATGGTTTTAACTCGGTGGGTGGTCCAAAAAAATTGAAATTAAAACATTTACGTTCCGGTGGCAGTAAGTTTGATTCAATCATGGCAATGCTCTGCATGATAAAAATAAATAGAAATTAAAGAAGACATTTAAAAGAAAATTGTATCGTTTAAGTTTTATTATATGTGACCCGGTCTATGAAAAGGTGGATTATGACTCAAAAACAAAAATTCGAAAAATTAGCTGTTAAAGATAAACAATGCATTTCGTCAGTTTCTTAGTAGTTTTTCTTTTGCATTATGAACAGTCATGCCCAAATGGCAACCAACAAATGCAAAAGAGCATAAATGAGATAAGTTCGTGTGTGTATATAAAGAGCGATGTTTTTTTCAATGCAAAGTACAAACCTGTTTCTGACCCAGAGTTGTCATGTTTTTGGGGATTTTATCCCCAATTCTGTTTTTCTTTTATTTGTGCTCTTCTTTCTCTACATTTTTAGTACACTTCTAAGTAAGTTAGCACTTTTAGTTTTCACCACGTGAAAGAGCGTCTCAAAAACTATCGAAACCAAAAAAAAGTGGAACAATTTTTTTTTGAGTCATAAGCCACCTTTTCATAGGCCTGGTCACTATATTAAATATACTTTTATTTAAATGGTAAGTTTTTTTGGATTCTTAAAACTATTAATGTGAAAGGAACGTAAGCCAATAGCCGGATATCCCACAGGCAACACGACTATACTGTCGTGTAGGAAGTAAAAATTCCCTAATACAGCTTGTTTAAAATAACTTGAGTTTTATATGGTGCTCCACCACTGTTTAACTTTTTCAATTAAAATACACGATAACCAAATGGATTGCACGTGGCTGATAAATGCAACCACCAATTACTGTACCGCAGTGCAGCTATTCAAAGAAGCCAATGCAAGACTGGCGTAACGTTAATGATGTGTTCAATTAATAAGCCAATCAAAGCATTACTTTATTTATAAGGGTTGATCCGTTTCGAGGTTCCTTACTTTTTTAAAGAAAAAAAAAAAACACAGAAAATGCAAATTTAATGAAGGATGTTTATTGTCATTTGAAAGAACTTTCTTTGGCAATTAGTTTTTGAAGATTATGTCTATCAAATGTTGGCCGTTGCTACGTCGCAGATGGTCCATCCGTTGAGTCTAATTTTCGATGACTCGTTCGGGCATTTCGACTGGTAACTGGCGAATGACACTCGTGATGTTTTGCTCCAAGGCCTGAATCGAAGCGGGTTTGTCCGCATAAACTTTAGACTTAATATATTCCCACAGGTAAAAGTCTAACGGTGTGATATCACACTATCTTGGTGGCCAATCGACCGGCCCAAAACGTGAAATTAGGTGCTCACCGAAATGTTCTCTTAATAAATCCATTGATTGATACGCTGTGGAAGTCTTGGTGAAACCAAATGTTGCCGAGATCACGAGCTTCAATTTCAGGCATCAAAAAGTCGGTTATCATGGTACGATAGCGGTCGTCATTGACGGTTATATGGACGGACGGAAATATGGACCGATGATTCCACCGGCCCACAAACCACACCAAACCTTTGTTTTTTCTGGATGAAGTAGCAGCTCTTGAATCTCTTCAGGTTGTTCTTCGTCCCAAATGTGGCAATTTTGTTTGTTTACATACCCCATGAGCCAGAAATGGGCCTCATCGCTAAACAAAATTTGTCTCGAAAACGTCGGATCTTTTTGGAACTTTTCAAGAGCCAATAGAGCGAAGCGATTCAGGCGTAAGTCTTTCCATTATGAAATGCCGAACAATATTAAACAAAAATAACATGACAGCATGACACTACTCACTACTCACTACTGTCAAAAAAAGGCTATTGAAAAAAGTACCTCGAAATGGATCACCCATTATTAGTTTTTATATAAATTTTCTAAACAATTTGAATGCTTGGTATACAGAAGAGTGTTCAGATACACTGGGTCTTGGGAAAATTTTTCCGCCTTTGATATAATGGTATATTTTTAATCAGCCTTATTAGCCTTCTACCATTCCTGCTATTATAAATTAGAATTTCCCGGGAATTTTTTCCCTTTTATCTATGTACCGAGAGAAAAAAGTATGTATGTATTATGTGGAAAAAGAGAGAATAAATGACTGTTTTTGGGAGTTTTTTTTCCTCATATGTATATTTGGAAGGGATTTATCGCGGAAATGTAAGTATTAAATTTATAAATATAAAACAATGTTTTAAAATTTGTTTTAAGGCCAAAAACTGCAAATAGACATCAAGTGCAACATTCGCTGACCGTATGTGTATATGTGTACTGTTTCCGAATTCGTATGGTAAGCGTCCTTACATTAACCTTATTTTTGGTAAATTCCTTTCTCTAAATTTTATTAAAGTTATAAAACCTTTTAGTTAAGAAATTCATCATGATTTGACATTTATTTTCTATGTACAAATTATTTGAGATTGAAAATGTTTTGTTTTTTTTTTAACGAAATTATAAATTGCATTGCTTCTGGTTGTTAAGACCTTTAAAACTACAAAAATCTCTGTTACAAGAAACAAGAAATAAATTATATTGTAACATATTTAAAATTCAGTTTATGTAATAAAATGAACGTAGTAAAAGGCAAGAAAATATAAGTGTGAAGGGGAAATGTTTCCCATGCAAGTAAAATGAAAATATAAGTTTTAGTTTCGTCTTAGGCAACAACACGTTAAATGTTTTGTATAAAACTTTAATAAAAACGTAAAAATTGGAAACAGTAGTTTTAAAATTGAGAAAAGATGATGAAGGAAAATGTTTTCCTAATTTTTTTTTTTTTTTTACCAAAAACTTATAAATTTTTCTATAAACAAACTTATAAAAACCTTAAAATAAAACGCATTTGGGATAAATGTTTTACCTATATGTACATATAAGGAAAAAACGATTTTTTTGGGACATAATATACAGAAAAAATTTTATAAAGAAAAAAATTTCGCAATATTTTTTCTATAAAAAACATTTGTTTGTACTTAAATGAAATTATTTTACATACAAATATTTTTTAATAAGATTTTTTTTTTAGATGTATATAAACATTTTGAAACAAATGTTTTACAATGATAAATATAAACATTTTAAGATAAATGTTTTTTTTTATAGAAACAAACATTTTTAAGGAAAATTACTACTTATTAACTATTTATAATTTTTAGGACAAACATCTTTTTTAAATATATGTATATTATAACAGAAAACCAACACTTTCAGAATGTTTTGGAATATGAAATCTTTTATACTATAAAAAAAAAAATAAAAACAATTGTAACAAATAAGTTGTTCAGTGCACACAGCGATTAACTCCACTTTTTGAAAAATCTTAGATTTAAGTGTCAAAGCACTTGGTACAGTTATAACTTTTTATATTTTTAATAACTTTTCTGAACAATAAAGATAAAACACCATTAAACGGAATTTTTTTTTGGAAACTGAATAATAAGTAATTTATTTCAGAAGTCATTTCGATTAACTCCATACTTTAATGTAAATCGTTTCAGTAACGCTGTATCTGTTCTGGCCGTGCATCTCTTGCTTTCTCCCTCTCAATGATACTGGTAATAAAATCGCATCCGTAAAGAGATAAAAAGAAGCGCAATGCAAACGGTAGTTAGTATCAATGTTGAGAGAAGACAAGTTTACGCTATGCGCATGTTTTCCCGTTAGATGACGTTGTTAGGCCACTTTAAGGTTACCAAGTCTGTAATCAACAAATTTCATCAAATAATCAATCAATCAATCAACAAATTTCATCAAATAAATCAAAGTAATGGGCGACCCTGCAAATATACTCTCAAAAGTTATACTCAAACTCTCATAAAATTTATATTGAAACTTTATATTTAACTCACAATCCTATTGGCTAATAATAGGAAGATAGTTTCTTGACGTCGTTAGTGACACATGCGTGCGCAGAAAATTTCAATATTACACGGACTACATATTTTCTTGGTCTTTTCAACATTACTCCCAGATTGTTTTTAAAGAGATAAATATTATACTGGTACAATCAAGTTGAGTGAAGCTAATAACAATATGGGTGAGGAAAACGTTGATGAATCTTCATCTAATCCAAATGACTCACAAAGATTTTTTGTCAACAAAACCTTTAGAGCAATCAATCAGTAACAGAAAAGTAACCGTCACAGGGCTTCCGGTAATTTTTGCTTAAAATACGCTGGATAAATTTAGAAAGGTCCAAACCCCATCTCATACAATATAAGTGTGACTATAATGAAGATACAGAATTTAAAGTCGTTGCTATAAGAAATTCTGTAGTAGGTAGACCGCATAATTTGAGAAATATATATTCACCCCAATCACGAATAATTATTCCCATAAAAAAAACTCCCAAATTTGTCTACCGTGAATGATTCCAATAACAATTTACTTGTATTTTACGGAAGAAATCATTCACGATAGAAATTTTTTCATGGGAATAAATATTTGTGATAGGGGTGATTTTATCCTAATGGTAGAACTGTGACAAGGGAAAAGTGGAGAGACAGACATGATGGACCTGATAAAATTCATTCCTTCTGCTAAACATAATTATTATAAAAACTTAAAAACAAATCGAAATGACGAGTCCTCACATACAGCTGATTGATGAAGAAGACATTATTTATAATATTGCTGCTAAAATAAATCTGCTATGAATTAATCACAATAAATATATTATAACAGAACTGCCAACATTCATTTTTATTTAAAGTTGTAATAAAAATATATAATAACTAACTTTTCCTGAAAAGCCTAGCAGTCTGTTCGAATTTGTGAAAAATGTTGTGCAACATTGATTATTCACAAGGAAAATTTGATATTTAAAATGTGGTGTCTATCTCGCGATTTGAAAATAGTTTAGAAATATTTTTATTAAAACAATTTATTTTTATAGAAAAAGTAGATTTTTTATAGGAAAAATATTTCATAGAAAACAATTTCTTATTGAAAAAATTACCTATGTTTTTTCTAAATAACTTTTTTCTAAAAATAATTAAAAATAATTTTTTTTACAAAAATAAATTTTTTTTCTAAAAATAGACAAATTATAGACAAATGTTTTTACATTAAATGATTTTTTTTGTGGATATTAACATTTTGAGACAAATGGTTTTAATAGAAACAAACATTTTGAAACAAATGACTATTTATTAACAATTTATCATTAAAATAATTGTTTTTCGTACATACAACAACTACAGAAAATGTATGTATAAAAAAAAACTTGGGAACGTTTTTATAGAAAAAATGATTTTTATAAAATATATTATTTTTTAGATTAATAGATTTTTTTTTGAAAAATTTATATTTTTAATGAAAAAAATTGCCGCTTTTTCTCTATAAAAATTATTTCTATCTTTGAAAATTATTTTTATCTATAAAAATTAAGTGTATAATTTTTTTTACAGAATTATTTTTTTTATAAAAAAATTTAGGTCAAATGGTTTTTTTTATAGATATAGACAAAAGTTTTTTTTTAAGAAAAAAAAAAATTTTTTTTGAGACAAATTACTACTTATTTATAATTTTTAGGACAAACTTAAAAAAAAATTTTATATAAAAAAATATATTTTACACAAACATTTTGAGGCAGAATTTTTTCCATTTTTACAGAAACATTCTGGACAAATATTTTTTATTAAAAATATAATTTTTCGAACTTTGGGACATTTGTGTTTTGTAGAAATCAAAACTATATATAAACAACTTTGAAACGAATGTTTATATGTAGCAAAGATAACTGTGGTTTTTGAACATTTATTATTGCTTTTTTATATAAAAAATATTTTGGGACAAATGTATTTCCCAATTAAAAAAAATTGGAAAATAAACTTTATGAAATAAACGTTTTTTTTTTTAACAGAAAATCACAACTTTCAAACGAATATTTTTTTATGAAAAAACAAAATTTTTTTTTAATTTTTTAAACAATTAAATTTTGAAAATAAAATATAAAAACACTTAAAAGTAAATAAAACGAAAGGTAAATAAAATATAAAAACAACTTTTGTAGAAAAGATAAATGTGTTTTCTGGACATTTTTTGAAGCAATGCCTTTTCTATATAAAAATATATTTTGGGACAAATGTGTTTTCCATGCAGAAAAAAATATCGTAGAAAAAAAAACTTCTGTTACAAACAATTTTTTTAAATTTTAGAACAAATGTAATTTGTAAAAAAAAAAATAAACAAAAACTTAAAGACGCAGTTTTTTTTATATAGAAAATAACTTACAGCTATAAATATTCTATACACAAAAGAATATTTTTAGACAATTTCTTTTTTCCATACTAAAAAAATATATAGAAAAAAATTTTCTGGTATAATCCTTTTTCCTTTAATTATACAGTAAATACGTTTTGTGATAAATGTATTTTCTAAAATATTCCCTTTTTTAAGAGAAGTAACGCTCAGGCAATTATTCTCAGCAATTATATGCTATTTTCTTTGGGAAAGGGAAAGTGCAGAAACACAGATGGTAAAATTTAGAAATTGAAAAAAGCTCTGAAGCTATAAAATATATTTTAGAATTAATTTTTAAATGATTAAAAAAAAAAAACTCAAATGAATGAAAAAATTTGTTGTCAATCAATTTAAAAAATTCTGACATTAGAATTTTTTAAATTGATTGACAACAAATTTCTAAATTCCAAGGCGAATTCATAACAGGTAAACTCGAGAGCTCAGCTGACTATTAGTTGTCACCATCTTACAGTGTCAAAATGTACTAACATTTTTTATTTTGACAGCCAAAAATGATTTATACAACAACAAAATGTACGTATTTTTATTACAGAGTTGTACTCTTTTTTCGCCGCGAGTCTACCTTGTTTATTGTGCCATGCTAAATTCTAACATTAGAATTTTTTAAATTGATTGACAACAAATTTTTTCATTCATTTGAATTTTTTTTTTAATCATTTAAATTTTTTAAAACTTTTATTATTTTTATTTCCTGAAGATGCTACCCAATGGTGCAGCGAAATATTGAGAAAATAAAAATTATTAAAACATTTATATAAAAAGACCTAGTGCTTATTAAATAATATAAAAATATAAAAAAAATATAAAAACTACAATAATTATTAATATTTAATTATATTTGGAATAAAATTACATTTCAGTCAGTAAAAGCAAATATGGTAGGAAGACGATTTTTCTTAAAATTTATTTGTCATCCGTTTTTTATATTTAGGATAACTTTTGGACCAATTTTTTGTTTGTTTCTTTTCTGTACAAATGTTTCTTTATATAGAAAAATACTTTGGTAAAATTTTTTATATGAAAAACACCTTTTAAAAAATAGTTTTTCTATGTAAACAAATATTAAGTGATAAACATTTATTCGTACCAAAAAAAAAAACGTTTTTTTCTATATAAAAAAATTTTTTTTTGACAAATTTTCTACATTGTAAAAATATTTTAGAACAAATGTTTCGGTTTTTATTATTATCAACCATAATTCTGGGTATCTTATTTACCTTTTGGGACAAACATTTTTCTAAATTGAAATAAAAACATTTTGAGCCTGAAGTTCTTATGTGTTTTCTTACGTTTAAGGTCAACTGTAACATTTTATCCTTCTTGTCTACAACACATTTAAAAATCTTTACTAAAAGGACATCTAATTAAGAAAAGTTGTGTAATTTGTTTTCGTGTATGTGTGCAGTGGTGTGTATGCAATACTTACAGCCAATCCAATATTCTTCACTAATTTCGACTCAGCAATATTGGCAAATGGTCTATCAGCACCCCAACATTCAACATATTTGGTCATTTTAGATGAAGGACGATTGCGTGTAACATGACCTGTAGGGTAAAGAATTTTGCTCAATTTTATTAATGAATTAAATTAAACTTGTTTTATTTTTAAAGAAACAATTTGTTAAAAAAACTTTTTTGTTTATGAAATAAAAGGATTTTTTTATATTTTCAAAGTTTTATTGATTCCCTACCACCATGACTACGAAAGCTTTCATTTGTGTGTATAGACATTTTACGTTCCATAAATGCACCGGATGAACGTCTTCGATCAGCAAATGACATCAAACCTTATGGAGGAAAAAGAAAATAAAATAATAAAAAGTTTAGGAAGAGTTTCTAGGTATAAAGCTAAACAAAAAATGATTATTTTTATTTTTGCGATGGTGGTATCAGAACTGTCAAAACTGCAGTGTAAAAAAGTGAAAATCTTAAGTATGACAGTTGTGAAGAGTGGCAACATTATTAAGCTAAAATCAATTATATTCAGTTTGGTAGCAATAAATACTTAACACTATTTTTAAAGTTTTAAATATAATTTAAAAATTTGTTTTAGTTAACATTCGTTTAAATTGTGACAGATCACTGATGTAAATTTAGTTATTGGTTTAATATTAAAATCATAAACTTCCCAGTTCTGTATAAGTTTGTCCCTCGAGGCTAGTTCATCAGCAACGTAGTTATCATGGTTAGTCCCGCATCCATGCATACTCCTCTTCGTATCCACCTCACTCTCCAATTAAAGAATGAAAGGAATTCTTAGACTAGGTTGCATATTGTAACAGATGGCACAAAATTAATCACCCTATCGGAAGATATTATAATTTTTGCAAATGGCACGTCAATCATATTTGACAGTTGAACAGCTACAGTATACAATCAGACAAGTAATGGAGCCATCCTCAATCTCAACAACGAATAGGAAATCATCATGAGCGACGAGGCGCATTTAAGCGGTTACATTTCTAGGGCAGTTAAAATCCCCATATGATGCTCTGTTACATGCATTCAAAGCTACTGTGTGGTGCGGTGTTCAGGTGAGAAGAGTGATTCAGACGTATTTTCTTTTAAGAACGCCATCAACAATATGGTTAAGGTTACTTGCGAATGCTACAGGGCCATGATAAACGACTTCATATTGCCGGAATTAAATAAGCGGGACTTGGTAAATATGTGGTTTCAAGAGGATGGCGTAACCGCTCTTTTAGCAGAAGTCACAATGAATATTGTGAGGGAAGTATCTTCTAGTTGCGTAGAACAAGTTTATTTACGAAATGCCACGACAAGGTTGGGAGGGCTAACGAGACGACCATCTTTCTCGGGATTTTTTGTGTGGTGTAGTTTGTGTAGTCGCAGTTAATTTTGTTTTGTGTCTTCTTTTTTATTAGTTCGGAAAGGTGGCTGGCGAGAAGAGTTGGGAATCCCCGAAGAGAGAAAAAAAGAGCTAGATGGAAACCTCGCCAATCCAACCGATCCGTAACAATTTGCCGACTTGAAATGGCGAGCAAGATCACCTGATTTAACATTCCCAGATTTTTTTGTGTGTTCATGCAGTGCTTTAAATCGTAACCATTGAGGAGAATACTCGAAAGTAGCCGTTAAGGAGAATATTAACCGGAAATCTAGCGGAAAGTTATGGAAAATCCGATAAAATGGTAAGAAATGTTTTTCAATACTGCACAGTGCGGCAGAATCAAAATATTTTGGAAATAACTCAGCCATTTGTAAAGGGCTTGGTCGATTATTCCAATAGTAAAATATCTACCACAATCCCACAATTCCCAAAATAAAGACCAAAAATCCCAAAACTGGAATTTGTAGTATTTTGACCCTAAAGTCCACATATAAGCTCATAAATACTTTCAGCAGTAATTGGGAATATATAGCTTTATTACAGCAGTCTTCTTTTTCCAATCCCAGCTTTGGGATTTTAAAACATATAGGCTAAAGTCAAATTTCGATGTAAATTAGGTCAAATTGAAGGACCTTCATCTTCTACACGAAATTTGGTTTAAACGTACGCACATATAGTTAGCTTATACAAAAATATAAAATTTTTATACATATTTTCCTTAAGAAATTTTTTTTCAATTAAAAAAATCTAGAGTGGCCTACACTCAACTTTACCATACCCAATGGAAACAGATATTTTTTGTGATATATTATATAAAGAATATAAGTTCAAAGTATAATCGAATCGAATTATTAATTATTTTCGATTTGGGGTGTTAAGTCAATTACCCCTTGCCCCTTCCCGATTATGCCCAAAATGTATACAGCTCTTTATCTCCATAAACCAAAGGCACATACTTAATTAAAATTTGATATGCCATACGGTATAACCTGTATAGCGTTTACGAAATTTGGGAGTAAGTAAACTACCCATTGACCTTTCCCGATTATGCCCAAAATTTACACAACTCTTCATCTCCATATAGCAAAGGCACGAACTAAATTTCGTTTTAATATGTCAAACGGTATGACCTGTACAAACTCCACAAATATAGTGACATCACAGACCTTAACACTTAAAATTCGTCGAAATCCCGACCTCGATTTTTTTATGTTTAGTGATTATGATTAAAACTGATGGCCCATTTTTTTACTAAAATACACAAAAATGCAATAGTTTTGGAAATTTGAAATTGGAAATTGGAAATTCTCTAGTTTTCAACTCAGAAAAGATATAATCTCTAAATTTTTCCACAATATTTTAAATTTTGCTCGCTAACTACGAAAATTTGCTGAAAGTTGTACTCAATATTTTGAAAAAGCTGGACCAGGGTATCGAAACCACTGGCAAGTGTATGGTGACCAGAATTAAAACTCCAAGATACTCCTCTGCTATGCTGATGGATTGGCCGATTAAGCCATTTACAAATGGCTAAGTTATTTCCAAAATATTTTGATTCTGCCCCACAGTGCACTGGCTGTTATCATCTATTCCACTTAACAGATTTAATTTTAAAGGTTTAAGTAAAGATTTCCCTCACTCAAAATCATTTTTTTTATTTAGTATGTGCCGAGTTACATTATGAAGCTTTTGTCGCTGCAATTCCTCATTAGTAGGCGAGAGGGGAGAGAGGAATTGAAAAGAGTACACATATGCATGTGAAATTCGTTTTGTACTCTCATTCGTAGTTTTAATTTTGAAGTTTAAAACGTAAACAAATGGATACATCCATACAAGTTGCTGCAAGAAAAATTCCACGATATAAACACTAATGCAATATTCAAGAAGAAACGAGAAATATTGCAGCGACAAAAGTTGCATGATGTAATTCGGGACTAAAGAAGTTATTCAAGACAAAATTTGAAGTTCAAATTTGAGCCACGCTTCAAGGACCATAGTCCTGTCTGGCAGTGAAAATTCGGACAATTCTATTGCACACAATAGGCCAGATTTCAATATTAAAAAATCCTTTGGTTTTCCAAATTAAAATAGATGGCATTTGAGAAGCTTCCTGCTTTCTTGCCATGAAGAGCATACATAAGATTTCAAGTGACGCTATAGCGAGCTAAAAGGACACTATGTTTTGAGCTAAGGAGAATGTCTTCCCAAACTTTTTGTGTTATAAGTCTCAGAAAGAGTAATACTGAGACCACCCTCGTAAAATAGCTTTTCGTTTAGATTTCTTTCTTCAAAATATTAATAGCACTTTTGCAAATTTAATTAAATATAAAAATCACTCACCTTGCACTGATAGTTTCCTACGACTTTTAGCCTCCGGCATATCAGTTACCAGTAAATTAATGCTGGTATTAGCATGATGTAGTGTTGTAGAGGTTGCTGTTGTATTTGTTGTGGTTGTAATATTTGTTGTTGGCACCATACCATTTCCTGTTGTCGTTGTTGCCGTTGCAGTTGTGGCTGCCGCTGATGCCAGCAATGACTCACAATTTCCCATAGGATTTTCTGTAATTGTAGTCGCCACACCACCACCCACTCCACTACCAGAGCCACAATATGAACTGGCCCCCTCACTGCCACTAGCACTAAGAGCATCATCATTATTAGCTAAAGTTAATGATGACTTTGGTGTTAGTGAAGCATGAGTGTTATTGATGATTGCACTTGTTGCAACATCACTGCCATCACTTAAACGTTTCGGTTGCTGTAACAGCTGCGAGGCCGAATTAGTGGGGGTTGGTGAGACATCACCGTTTGCTTGTGTTTTCACTTCCTGTTGCATTTGATTGTTGGTTGCTGTTAAAGGATTTCTTAATTCTATCGTATCTTCATCCTCTTCCTCCTTAATCGACATGGATGTTCTCGACGACAATTGTGCCAATTTGTGTTCGGGACTATTGGTCGGTGCTGTTGGCGAGAGTTTAATGGTGTTTGCCATTTCTGTTGCTGTGTCTGTAGTTTTAAAATTTACTACTGTCACCGGCAAAAGTTTCTCTGTTGCTTCAGCATCTATGTTGTTGCTGTAGCTGTGATGATTGTTGGCATGCAGGCCATTTAGATGCATGTTAACGTTGTCCTGTGAAGAGTTTATTTCCTTGATACGTGGCACTATGTGGGTGATGTAGGTGGGTTTCTAGGGAATCATAAAAAAATAGGAAGAGAGATAGAGGGTAAACATTGTAAAATTGTAACACAAATGACCTTCTTTTAATGGTGACTACATAAATTGTAGTGAACTTTTATGGGTTTAGATTTAACCTCTATGTTTTAATGGCTATGCTAGGTAATCACGTGGTTAGATAAGATGTTATTAAAATCGTTGAAGTGTTAAGTTCAACAAATTTTATAAAGGGTGTCTCTCACTTTTTTTCAGATGGTTCTTTTGTGTCTTATATTGTAAAATACACTATCGTAAAGAAGGTTACGAGTGGAATAGCTGTATATTGGGCTTTCATTGGCCTTGCTAATACATATGCACTCTATTGTTGAAGTTTTCCCTGACCATTTCGCATAAATGTGAATACATTTGTTGATTGTTGCCATAGTGGAGCTAAATCCTACTATCAAGCCGGCTTGAAAATGTCTCAAGCATTTATTGAATTGTTAAGGCCATAGCCGACAGGCTCAAGGGAATGGCTCGTCCATAAATGATAGGCTAGTAGTTAGTTTGCTAGTCTATTAGTCCGGGATTGTGGGTTCGATTCACACCAAAGACTCTGGAATTTGTCACTACAAGTTGGCAGGAAGACCAAGAAGGAGCTTGAATATAATCTGAAATGGTTAACTGCATTAGTACAGGTAACGGAATCTCAAGTATTATCTGGCCAACTTAGAAATCGAGGTAAAACGATACTTGCAGACTATGCTTGGAAAAAGGTTAACATAAAAAAGGCATAAGACCACGGTCTTATATTATATGCAGAGACCTAGCCTTAAGAAAATATTATAAATTACCATAGACTCTGTGATGAGGAAGAATGTCGATATGTATCGGTCACCAGTCTGATCGGATAACAGAAATCTTTGAGAAACGAAGAGGGTCGTGATCTGCATCGGTATCCCCCTACAAAAAACAAAAAATATACTTCCTCGCGATCACGCCTAGTTACAGACTTCTTTTTAGGTGTTGTCTCTGCTTGCTAGGAGCGGAATCTGGGGGCCTAAGACCTTCTGTTGTTATCCTCCTGAGGTATAAGGGGCACCAGTCCCCGAATCTTGCACGGAGTCTAAAAGTGGAAGCTAGGTACTTAAGAGATTTGACCAGCATCCCAACTACTGTTATTACGGGATATGTTAGTCACACAGAGATTCCACAAATCTCTGTGCCCGGTTATTGGCTTTTCGGGAATAACGTAGTGGCTGTGGTTTGGACCTAAATCGCAGGAAGGACGATTTAGTCTGGTGTACTGTTGTACTTCAACAGAGACTCCAGTTGCGTCAGGTGTTTAGTAGTAGCCGACTAGTGCTGGCAAAGAATTGAGTAGTGTGTACCGAGTATTTTTTTGGGGTACTTAATACTTTAAAGTAGTTAATCGATAGTTTCAAAGTAGTATTTTTCGAAATAACTTCAGTTTTTATGGAGGAATACGGAACAGATAGACAAGAATACCTTGTAAGAAGTGGGACATCTGAAGCAAATCTGGACAGGAAGTCCAGAAATTTGCTTGAATACAATCGGTTTACCTTAAGCTGTATAACTGCATTACACCTATTAGTAATGCAGTTATACCGCATGAAAACTTTTGACAGATAATTCTGTGACTGTTTTGTAATTCCAGCGCAGTAACTAAGTTTCTCTTTGACTAGACGACTGTCGAATATTGAGCAATTTGTGTCTAGTAGTTTGTTCTTGTAGACTGATTAAACGATAATTTTTAGGTAGAAAACCATCACCGATATAAAAGAAAGGCTTGATAAATACTTTGGAAACTCTGCACCATTAATTTTAGAGGTTAAAAGTGGTTTACTAAAGTTCGTTGTGGTAATACCAGCAAAATTGAAAAATCTATAAAATATTTATTGGACGATCGAAGACTGAAAGTGCGTGAATTGGCTTAGGCTGTAGATCTCAAGCGAATAGGTACATCCTTCATAAACATTAGGATGTGAAAAAGTTAGCGCTGGGATCAGTTCCGCGATCAATACACACGCGATTACTATGGTAAAAATACAACAATTGGTCTGCTGCATTCAGCAAACTATCGAAATTTAGTCTCTTGCGAGTATTTCCTGTTTCCAAGAAATAGCTGGGTGTTTTAAAAAAATAGCTGAGTGGTTAGAGATTTGGGCCTAATTTGGGCCTGTTTTGAGGGCTTTGGAGGGAATAAACTTAAAGGAGACTATGTCGAAGAATAAAATGATTTTTGTCGAAATAAAATAAATTTGATCCATTTGATCCTTTATTTTCGAAATATGATCGAATGATGCCCCAAATCCGTTTCACATCACGTTGTGGATTTATTTGTTTTTCGACAATATATGGATTTTCTTAATACCAAATAAGGTAATTTTTAACTGAACCATCATGGTGAAAATGATTTTATTCGAACGCATTACAGGGAAACTAGTTTTCCAATCATTCAGTTTATATGCGGAATAAACCCCCGCAGAGGAATTTTTCGGCAATAGTAGCATGTAGTCCATTTAGTCATGCAAAATTACAATTAGTCAATTTAACATTATGATGTCAGAAGGAAGGGCCATATAATCGATCTTAGTACTACAAAACTACTCTAAGTCATTATTTCATGGGGCACTAACTAAAAGTTCATATGTGGTCGTTTTCGCCCTAAACTGACGGTGGTCTTACTACTGAGTGAATACAATGCGTTGACTAGCACGCTCCTCTGGCGTAGCAACGAAGTAGCAATTTTAAAACATAGTTCTTACTTCTTGCTTAGGGGTTCAGAGACCATCCAACTCCTGACACCAATTGATGTGTTCTGTTGTTGCACAACAATCAACAATACTGGTTGTTACCAAAGCCACCACGTGAACCCCGAAAGGATGGGCGGCTGTCTGTTAGGCTACCGGTTCCCGTGGTACCAGCCCTTTGGACAGGGGATTGGTTTTAAGAGAGCTTATAAATAAACCAGTTTTTCAGATTTTTCTTTAGATTCGGGTTCTAGAAAATCCAGGGGTCTGTTGAACCCATATACCTCGGCCATATAACTGCGCCAAAGCGTTAAAATGGGTCAACAATGATAATTAGAGCACTTGGGGGTCACAAAAATTTAATTTTTTTCGTTAGAGCACAAAGTGCTGAGTGCCTTTATAGTCTGATTGTTAGTGCGCTAGTTTAGGGGTTGTGAGTTTGAATCCCGCCAACAACTCTCGGCATCTTCTGTTTTATACACTTGGCGTGAAGCAAAAAGTTTTTTGTTTTCAAATAAGGAGGCCCATACTATATTACGTAGGATCATATTGTAAAAACTTCATTGTGGCTGCATTGGATAAAATAGTCCAACGATTTTAGCAAGGCTCTTGGAACTTTCAATATTAGGATAGCTTGAAGTTGAATGTTCATTAATTTTACTCGCTCTATCCTAATTCCTTTTGGAAATGCAGCACAAAGCAATATATGTTTACGTTAATAAAATAATAAAAATTACAAAAGAAATGAACGAGAAGGTTTTTTTCCGATAGAAGACTCTTTACAAATACCGTCCCGCATTTTTTGCGTTTTTACACCCTCTGCCTTAGGTATTAAAAATCAATTAAAAATCACTAAAAAATTTTTAAAAATTCTGAATAAAAAATAGCCAAGAAATCATCATTATTAAAACATTTATTTTAATTCCAATAAATTCTTAATCCTCATCACTACAATTCTCTGGTGTTGAAATATCCATTCACTTGTTTGTTTTTCAACTTTTAATTGTTTCCTTTTCCATTCATTTCATTTACAGCTAAATTAAAAAAAAATAACTCACCTTTGGTGGTACAATTAAATACGTTTCTATTTTATGATCTGCCAAATACGAATCGCGGCTGCCTCCACTTCCTTCCTCGACTTCAAATTTGCCATTGAGAAATTGTAGCGTTTGTTTGGTGATGTGTACTCGTCTATAACAAATAACAAAAAATATATTGTAGTCGTTTTAAATATTTCATCAAAAAACACATCTTTTTATTTATATGAATACAAGTTAAAAAAAAAAAAAATAAAATGTTTTCAGTGGCTAAAAAAATTTATTTATTGGAAAGTAAACGATTTCAAATCATTGAATTTTATTTATATTGAATATTTTTTTGGGAAGTTTTATGGTTTTTCTTAATTCAATTTTTATTTGCTTTATTGGGAAGAGTTTGAAATAAACAATAAAGCGATGTTTAAGCGTAAAATTAAATTTGTTTGACACATTTAGAGTATTTAAACTTTAACGAAGATTTCTTTGAATTCTATTTAGATGAAGACATTCGTAGAAGAATAATTTAAAAGCAAAATATTGTAGACTAGCTGTGCCCACACACGTTGTGTGCATCCTGACAATTTTTTGTTCGATTTTGTTACAAATTTTAAGACTCTTACTTATAAAGTGCTTCACGTATACGTATTTACTAAAGGTGAGCGCAAGATGTTAAAAAGTGTACAGTATTGCATGTTTTTGAAACGCAAATATTGATTGTATGTGTAGACGAATATTACTAAACAGTAAATACAGAGAACAAGAGAGCAAACAATGCAAAAATCAGTGCACCTGATTTGACCGGACAGTTTTATCAAGTGCAATAAATATGCTGAGCATTTCATATTGTTCACTAGTTCATTTTACTTAAATTTTCTTGAGAGTAAAATCTCTGATTTTTGAGAGAAAAAATTAAATTAAATTTTTTTATTCATCAATAAAAGTTAAAAAAAATTCAATTTACTACAGTTTTCTATTTTCAACCACTCAACGCGCAAATTAATATAAAATAACTAAAATACATTTACATACATGTTGTCTGCTATAACAGTATTTCATATCAAGAGACACTATTGAAACAAAATACTCACTACTGAAATTTAATTTCAAACAACAACAAATATTGCATTGGTTGGAAGAAGAGCAAATGCTATTGTATGTTTTTATTTAAGAGCACAACAATATTTGTATACACATGAAATCAAGTGCAAGAAAAAAGAGACTAATTCATTATTGAACATTATGAAGTTATTCTTACAAGACGTTTTATGCTCACGTTTAGTATTTACTTTATAAAAAATAAAGTATGCATATCTGGTTAGTTCAATTCAGTGCTTTTTCTCCACTTTATCTTGGAAATAAAAAAGTAATCTATATTGGAATCAGGATGCTAAGGTACCTCCTCACAAAGTTTTGTTAAAATCAATCCAGTATATTTTACGTGATGCGAACGCAAATAAAAGCAGACAGATAGACGGAAATGAGTTACTATTTTATTATATGTATAGATAAGAAGTTTTTATTTGAGAAAAAAAAAATTTTTTTTCAAACGAATAATTTTTATTCGAATAACAACAATAGTAAATACATTACTTACCCAGCCACCCCACCGCTTTCCATATGATTTGCTAAAGTCACATCATCACTCCACACATCAAATTGCCATTTACGCAAACCTAAAACTCCGCACAGAACATTGCCCGTATGGATGCCAATACGCATATCAACATTTATGCCGGTTGCCTCGCGTACATGTCTGAAAAGAGTAGAGTATTAGAAGATTAAGTAGGCTGAAAGTGAGAAAACAATTTCAAACTTGTTAAAAAATAAATTTAAAATAGAAGTTTTAATTTTATGCAAATGAAAATGTTTATACTTCTATTAAGATTTGTGCTTTTTATTTTGTTATACAAATGACATGTACGTGTCATGAAATCTATTAGATTCCTAAAAGATGTTAAAAGCAGAATTTCATTAAGTTAAATAAAAGACAAATTAAAAAATTTGTATGTGAAATGAAAGGTTAAAAGATTTGTAATTGAAACAAGGTAAATTTTTAACTGCAACTTAAAATCTTAAATGTGTTTTTCTTTCTCTCACCCTCTCGCTAAGCACGAAGCAACCTTCATAATTTGAACCCGTAATGTTCGTTGGATTTTTTTTTTTGAAATTTACAGAAAATACGAGAGGAAGTCAATGTTGCATTACCAAAATGTTTATTTTTTTATTTGAAGACAACACTACCTGCTAAGCTTATTGCTTCTTTTCGGAAAACCTGAAAGATTAGCGCGCTACCAATCAGTCTATCGAAGCACTCAATAGGAATTTAAAACTAAACCAAACCAAAAAATGTGTTTATAACTTTTTAAAGACTTATTCACGTACCCTCGAATTAAGAGTAAAAGCTTGAACCAAGTTATATAGATTTAAGGGCAAGATAGCACGCAGACGAAAAGACGGACGAAAGAATGGAAAATAAGGGGGCTAGGAACCAAAATTATTAATGCAAGAGTTCCACAGGGCCTTTAAATAACGAGAATGTCGGTTTTAGTCGGTCAAAATCTGGCATTATAAAGGTGGCTGAAAACCTTGAAAAGATTTATGTTTTGTTTTCGAAGTAAACTCGAAACTATATCTGACAGATACTGATTCTGCGGCACAGAAGATGCCTTTTTTTGAGTTGGGTCCTATTTTAACCCACTTCAAAAAAAGAAGGAGATTATCAATTCATCTGTGTGTTGCTTTTTTTTGTATGTTTGTGCCTTCAGAACTCGGTCTTTTCTGAACCGAAAATTTTTTCTTTATTAGAAAGGTTATGGTTAAGGATTGGTCCCATTTTAAAAGAAGTTTAAAATTTAAAAATTAAAGGGTGTCCCCATACAACATACATGTTTTTTACGTGTATTATGAACTTTATAGGTCACTAATTTAAAATTAACAAAATGCGTATCACTATAGCTCCCAATAACAAAAAGTAATTAAAAATTAAAGGATGACCCTATAGGAGACGTAATTTCACCTTTATGATGCTATCTTTGGAACCGTTATAGACTAACACTTGAAAGTTACACAGAATGTTCGTTACTATGTCTATTATAATAAGTATAAATATTTAAAATTAGAAATTAAAGGGTGTCCCATTAGTTGGTTTAATTTGATATATATATGGTCAAACTTTTGAACCGTTATAGACAGACAGTTGAAATTTTCAAAGAATTTGTATTGCTAATTCCGCTATAATCACAAGTGTAAAATATAAATTTGAAAATTAAAGGGTGTCCCAATAGTTAATGCAAAAGTGATATATATGGCTAAACTTTTGAACTTTTATAGATAGACAGTTGAAATTTACAAAGAACCTATATTGCTTAGTCCGCTGTTACAACAAGTATAAAATTAGGATCTATAAATTAAAGGGTGTCCCCATTATTCATGTAATTTGACCATTATGTACTTATCTTTTGAACCGTTATAGACAAACACTTGAAGATTATACAGAATGTTCACTAATATGTCTGGTATAACGCAAGTATACATATTTAAAATTAGAAATTAAAGGGTGTACCTATAATTGATGTAATTTGATGTATATGGACATACAGTTAAAATTAACAAAGAATCTGTATGGCAAAGGCCTCTGTAACAAGTATTTAAATTAAATTTTGAAAATAAAGGTTGTCCCAATAGGTGCCGTCATTTGATATACATATACGGCCCTATCTTTTGAACATTTATTGACAAACACTTAACAATTAGACAGAATGTCTATTACTGTCTGGTATAATAATAAGTATAAATATTTAAAATTATAATTTAAAGGGTGTCGCAATAGTTTATGTAATTTGATGGCGGTTAAAATTTACAAAGAACATGTATTGCTACGACCGCTATAACAAGTATAAAATTTGAATTCGGAATTACAGGGTGTCGCAATAGTTAGTGTAATTTTCTGTATATAGCCAAACTTTTGATCCGCTATACACAGACAGTCGTTGGCATTGGTTAGACCTGAAAAACCCAGAACCCTGGGGTCTTATGTCTCTATATAGTCCGGAAAATCGACTGATATTTGCTTTAGATTATTGAATTCAAAAATTTGTTTTTTTATCTGAATTCACAGTTTGTGCTACGACATTTAAAAAATCCCGCTACAATCTTCCTCGAATATAATTTATCATTGTATAATTATCGTGATTTCAAGTTTGTCTGTTTTAAAGTCGGTTTTATTTTGCAAGAATTATTATAAAAATATTATTCATTAAAAAAAATTACAAAATGTTACCTCCGAATAATTTTGGAACAAAGTTTCTTTTACCACGTTACACACAACTCGAGTTTAATGGTGGATCGTGTAAAATTTTTTTGGAACAAGCAGCAAAGTGGCACAAAAATATGTCTTAATCTTGGAAAGGTTTATATAATTGTTTTTCAAGCTAAAACCCACATATTTTTTTATTCGTATAATTTTTTAATTCGAATAATTTTTTTTTACATTTATAATTTTCTATACCAACCTAAAAAGTGGCTTGATAATGATGTCCTCACATCGAAAACTGTACCACACAAACAGCTATTGACGATGCACAGAGGGGTATTTTGCCAATCTAGCCGGACATTAGACCAAAAATTAATTTTGAGAAATGTTAAAATTTGAGTACACAGCTCGACAGACTAAATTCTGCATCGTATAGTGAATTTTTAAGTCTTTTGGTTGATATTTTTCGCTTTGGGACACTGTTAATATCAGTAAAGTTGACTTTTTACGTTTTTGAGAGGTTTGCAATATATTTTTTTTGGCTAAACGATAAAGATTTTTTCTTTTGTGAAAGGCTACGTTAACAGCTACTTATATAAATTAAAAAAAAAAATTATTTTAAATTTTTATGATAAAAAATTTTGTTCGAAATTAAAAAAAGATTTGCATTTGATGATGGTATGATCTTTAGCAAAATTGTTGCGCATGAGCCGACGGAGGTTCCTAAGTTGGTTAATTTTCGTTAGGTGGCGCCACAGAAAATTGCTCTTTTTTCTGAAAAAGTGCTGAAGAGAAAATTTTCGGGTTAGAGGTAGTCAAATAGAGCTAAAAATAGCGCGAAAAGAGTTAAGTAGGCATCGCTCAATACAACACTAATGTTTGCTTAGGGCCAGCAACGCGGACCGGGTCAGTTAGTTTTAAATAAAATTTATTGTTACTAATGTAAATTATTTATTATCTCTACAAATAATAAAACTGTGATTTTCTGCCTATCTGTCTGTTTGTGTTCGCATCACGTAAAAACTACTAGATTAATTATAATAAAATTTTATGGAGAGGTACCTTAGTATCTTGGTTCAGATAATGGATATTTTTTTCCGTACAAATATCCCATTATCAAGAAAGAGGGAGCCCAAGTAGTGAAAGTACGTAATTTTACTGATTCAATGGTACTGCAAAGTTGACAGCAACTTTAATTTTTGCCAGTGAGTAATTTAAAACACTATTTACAGTATTCTACAATAATTTTGGAATTTTATAAAAATTTTTGAATTTTATATAAAACCTAGGTTTCTGAGTAATTGCCCAGGGATGGGTACCTTATTATAAAGTAATTAAATAAACCATATCTAAAGCACTAAAAAATAAGTGTTTTAAAGTGGATTACTTTCAAAGCAAAATAAGAAGTGTCTGGCGCAGCTATTTATGAATAAATTAATTAATCAGAGAAATAACAAAAATGAATTTTATTAATATTCTTTTCTTCGATATAAAAGCTTAAAAATTAATATTTTTTTTGGAAATTAGAAAAAAAATTACATGGATGTTTCGGGTGGTGTAATCAGAGGTATACCTCCCCTTGCCCATAAAAACTTAATAATTTTTTTTTTATGATGTTAAGGCGTATGTAATCCATTTCTTTTAATAATTACATTATTTTTGCAAATCATGTTTTATTTCACCGCCCACAAAAGGGGGAGGGGCGAAGAGTAGCAAATCCAAATTTAGTTTTTTTAACATTTGCTGACTATAAAAGTTACATTTGCTAAAAAAAAAGTATGGGAAAATTTAAAAAAAAATTTAATTTTTCAGTGGTAGGATTAGTTCTTCTAAGGGGAACTTTTTTCTCCTTGGTCCGATTTTTCTTATTTTATAGCTTTAACAACAGCCTATGACCGAAAGAGATTTTTATTTATGACTAAAAGAGATTTGTATTTAGTTTCATTAATGTAGGGGCATTTAGTAAATATTCAGAGATTGGCAAAATACCACCCTCCCCCCCCCCAATATGCGACGGTCTTCACCGGAAGATATGACAGCAGTATTTCATTAATACCAAGAAAATAAACACTTTTTCCTTCAAGTGTATGAACCTAAGAGAAATTGGCTACATACCAAATCTGGCTAGGTAGAGACAGTTAAAAGCCAGCAAGTTCAAACAATTAAACCATGTCTATTTACCTCAATCACTACCTACTTACTATTTTTATTATTAATCCATATTATATATGTATATTACGGAATATATATAACCAAATATTTTACATATTAGCTTTGTAATTTTGTCTTCCTAATATGGGCCACCCTAATGTAGATATGGGCCACTCTAATGTAGATTCAAAAGAAACAAAGGCATTAAATTTTTATAAAAGATTTTTTTACTTTTAAATGCTACGAGTACATATTTCTGCATAATATTCCTGCCTCATCTTTTTAATTTGCTGTTCCTTTATGTCATGTCATTTTTGTCATGTCACATTAAAATTTTGATTAAATTTGTTTACTTTTATTCCATCTTCTTTTTAAATGTTACTTTCTTCTACCTTTTTTGCTAACAAAACTTAATTTTGTTTAATTTATTCATTCTATTTGAGAAATCCTATTTAGTAATTTGTACACTCCCGATCACTTGATTAGAACCACTTAATTTTCTGTTTTAAATTTATTTGTCTGAACTAAAATTGAAATGGTTCTAATCATCTAATCGAGAGTGTATATGGTTTTGTCTCAAAGTCTTTTCGTTATCCTTTTTAGTGTAATCAAAATTGTTAACCGTTATCCTTTTAGCTATACGCAAACACCTAAACAACTGTTGGGATTTTTTTAACTCAATGTAATAAAAACCCAAAAATTTTAAACCCATTGATACCCTTAATCATTTCAAGTTGGTTAAGCAATTTTCTTTTATATCCCTTTTGTATCATGTAAAAGTATGGGTTTCAGTTTCAACCCATAAGACAAAGTGCTTATTGTAAAATTTCTTATCAAAAGGCGCTTAAACAAAATACATTTTAATTAGTTGCTGTTCCTTTATTAAGGACAGCTGACAATATTGTTTGCCTTAAAATACAAGTATAATAAAGTCAAGTTAATCCTCCTTTGTGCTCTCATCATCTAATATTTATTATCTAACGATTTGTTAGCTGATGTTGACTTTGTCTTTGCAACACAAACATCTAACACCTGTTAACAATGTTTAACAGTCAGTTATCCTTTTAACACTTAGTTGTTGATTTAGTTACTGTCGTTGTCGTTGTTTATTCTGATGTCATTGTAATGGTTTTAATCAAATGTCTTAAGTTTCAATCATTGTCAGTCCAAACAAAATCTAGCAAAATTAATGTTTTAGTTTGTGTTACAAAATAACGTTGTGTTAACATTTTTTACAAATCATGTAAACATTGACATACGCCCACTAACAGAAAACACTAATGTATATAGTGTAAATACACAGTGGGGGATTTACAAAAAATATAGAAATCATCAATTTGTTTGAAATTCTTCACAAGGCTTTCAGAGAATTACAGTCGATTTTAGTTTTTAAAAATTCCACAAACAATTTTAAAATTAAATTCACAAATTATTAAAATAAATTTTTTTTCAAAGCTGAATACTCGCAAGGCCACCGTTTCATATAGGGGTATTTTGGAAATTTTGCCGGACATTACTTTTTTTTAGCTTATTTGGCTCTGAAAATTTATTATTGTGATTATTGAAACTTGACAGAAAAACCTCTTATAGTCATAGCTGTTAAAGCTATAAAATAAGAAAAATCGGACCAAGGAGAAAAAAAGTTTCCCTTAGAAGAACTAATCCTACCTCTGAAAAATTCAATTATTTTTTAAGTTTTTCCATACTTTTGTTTAGGAAATGCAGCTTTTATAGTCAGCGTATATTCAAAAACCTAAAGATACTAAAATACCATTTTGCTCCCCGCCCCTTTTGTGGGCGGTGACATAAAATATTATTTACAAAAATAAAGTAATTATTACAAAAAAAAAAAATGGATTACTTACGACCTAATACCATAAAAATAAAATTTTTTAGTTTTTATGGGCAGGGAGAGGTATCCCTTCAATCACACCCCCATGTGAATAAAAAAAAAAAATTTTAAATTAATAAATTAAATTAATTTTTCTAATTTATTACTTTATAATATTTAATTTATATTAAAAAAATGTATTCATTACTAGCTGTGCCCGCCCCTACGTCAGCGTCCTTATTTTGCTTTGAAAGTAATCCACTTAAATACTTTCACTTTTATAGTGCTTCAGATATGGCTTATGTAATTACTTTTTATAAAGGTACCCATCCCTGGGTAAATACTCAGAAACATACACTTTATATAAAATTCTAAAATTTGTATAAAATTCCAAAATTATTGTAGAATACTGTAAATAGTGTTTTAAACTACCCGCTAACAAAAATAAAAGTTGCCAGTAAGTTTGCAGTACCATTGAATCGGTAAAGTTGCGTACTTTCACTACTTTCTCTCTCTCTCTTTTTGAGATATTTTTACGGTAAGAAATATCCTATATTTGAACCACGATACTAAGGTACCTATCCGTGAAATTTTATTATAAATCATCCAGTAGTTTTTACGTGATGCGAACACAAACAGACAGACAGGCAGAAAATCACAGTTTTATTATATGTATAGATAACAACTTGTTTATATTAGTAACAAAAAATTTTATTTAAATTAATAACAATTGTTTATGACCTATAAAAAGGTTTCTTACTTGTATCCACCTATGCAAGATGGGAAAAAAGATGAAATTTGAGAAAAAATCGCAAAAGAAATGGCAAATCGCAAAAGAAATGCGCAACGTTTCTTTCTACAGTCTAAAAGTAGAGATTGCAAATTTTATAGTGATATATAACAGTTTTAGGATTGTGATGGCCCTCACTCTCAAAAACATTTTCACTTTTTTTTGACAAAAAAGTGAACCAAAAATACTTTTTTTTTAATTTCGAACAAAATTCTTTATTATAAAAATTTAAAATAAAATTTTTCTAAAAAATAATATAAGAAGCTGTTAATATAGCCGTTCACAGAAAAAAATCAATACAAAGTCAATGAAAACCTCTCAAAATCGTAAGAAGGCAATAAAAAAGTATGCAATTTACTCAACTTTCCTGATTTTAACACAGTCTCAAAACGATAAATCTCGAGCTAAAGTCTTGAAAATTCACTATACGATGCAGAATTTTGTTATTGTCTATCGAGCTCCATACTTAAATTTTTACATTTCTTAAATTTAATTTTTGGCCTAATAACCTCCGTGCGTTGCGGCAACTTGTTGGCACAACCCTTTCGGATTATTCAAAATAATCAATTAATCAATAATGTTATAAAAGTTTAGGCAACGGTTGCGGCAACAGTCGAGGCAACATATGTTGGTTGCTTCACCGGTTGCCTTGCGAGTATATAGATTGAGGCTTCAGCTCGGCTATACCTATACTAAAGCCCTATATGTTTTTTTTTTTTTTAATACAAATATTGTATTTAATTTTTAATTATTATTTTAAATTTATTTATTTTGCTTTAAACACCCCACTGTATAGGGCAAAGATAAAAACATATATCTATATATATGGTATTAAATACCTCCATTTAGTGTTTTGAGAGTTGAGTATAAATTTCACTTACTTGATCGCATCAATCATTTGCAACCCCATATTGACACAATTTGTGGCGTGTTGCGGCCTCGAAATTGGCAATCCAGACACGCAATAATAACAATCTCCAAGGATTTTAATTCGCAAACAATGATTTTCCTTTAAAGAAAATAATTACAAGAACAAAAAAGAAAAATGCATTAAAAATGTTTTTTTTTATAATTTTAAGAAATTAATTTGATTTCATTATTTATAGTTTTTTATATTTTATTTTGTATTTAGTTTAGTTTAGTTTAGTTTAGTTTGAGCAGAGTTCTAGTTCAGTTTTAGCTCTAGCTCAGCTCTCATTCAGCTCTAGTTCTGCTCTAATTCAGTTCTAGTTCAGATGCAGTTCAGTTCTAGTTCAGTTTCAGTTTCAGTTCAGTTATAATTTAACTTAATTAAATCTCATAATAATTAGGGGTTTCTACTTCATAAGGGGGTTTACTTGGAATGTGACATTGCTGAATTGATTAAAGATGACGAGTCTTTGTTTGTTACAAACTTTAGTTTAGTTCTCTTGCAGTTTATTTTAAGTTCAGTTTTAGTTTAGTCCTACTAGTTAGGTACAGTTTAGTTCTAGTTCAGATTAAGTTCTACATGGGGAAATCAACAAGTCTCCGCTCTTATCTCGACATACAAGGACTTTCACTAAGTGCATCCTCTCTTTAAATATAAATAAAACAAAGTGTGCCTCCGTAGGCTAGTATGTAGTCTGCATAGAGCTGCCACCCAATAAAAAAGTCTAAAAGGGTCAACTAGTACAATCTCAGTCTCCATTTTACATGATCTCTACGTAAAGATTACCTTTCAATCAAATCGGGCATGCAGAATGTATAATACCCTGTTGAAACCACGTGCCTTTAGTGTTTATATCATCGAAAGCGGGCCAAAAAAAGTTGGTACTCATTGACTTATAGTGCTTGCCGTTTATGGTGATAGCTTGGTTAAGGTCGTACTGGACTGATGACGTACCAGCCCAAAATCTACCTCAAACAGTGACTTTTTGGAGATGCATTGGACGCTCATGGAGCTTAGATGGATTGGTAACGTGCCAAACTTGACAACTCTGTTTATTGACCAACCTATTTATCAAGAAATAAGACTCATCGCTGAAGATAAAATTGAAACGATTTGATAAAACAATTTTTTCATTTGCATCAGTAGCTGCACGCTATAACAGATCCATGATAATTTGGCGAAACAGACTGAATAAATGAAAGTCAATTCAACATATAGCTTTAATAATATGGCCTCTATCTACTCTTCGGAAGTTCCTACTGCAAGACCGTTTACAAGCAGCGACTCTTCAATTTGTTGTAAGCCTTCCGATATTACTGCGGGACTCCATGACTTATCAAATTAGAAGTGGTACAAGTTGTTACGCATCGTTACTGATAAATACAGAACACACTGCATAATAGATTTGCAAGTGTTGAAGAGTAAACAATTGACCTAGAGATCGGATAGAATTATAGAACAAGCACCTTAAGTTTAGGTGTAACACCAATCACAGAGTTGCGTATCGGTGTTATATGAGCCTCTCCTAGGCTATCACTTAAGAACAAGTCATGTGTTAGTTCCCTTTTCCCTAGGGTAATTCGACTATTTAAGAAGTCTTTCAGAATAAAGCAGCAGTAATTATGACTGTCTTTTCCGAGAAGATTAATGCTACCCGTGAACTAAAAAAACGCAAGCCCTTCATAAGATCCATCGCGCGAATGAATAAATGAATGAATTGCATAATAATTTGGACTTCATGATGATTTGACTGGGTTGGGTTCTACATATTTTGATACAGCTTCAAAAATATACTTCCAATAAGTGCACGATCCATCATACCTACAGACTGCTAACTCAGAAAAGTACACAACTATTTGCTTGCCGACATTGTTCGAGAAAAAAATCAACCGAACATACATGTTCGCCGGCAAAGTTAGCTTTCACATATCAGCCTGCCGTACAGCCCTATATCGTATCTAAGGAATTTTTTGTATTTCTGCATCCCCAAAAAAATTTAATGGTCGGATTGTTGATGGCTGAAAAAGAGGTTATAAGGTTTTCGCAAAATATAGGCAAATCCGTCAAGGAAATGTTCGAAGACAACAAAAATAACTAAATTTGTCTCAACCAATTAGAAAATTGAATAAAGGAATTTCATTAAAATTAAACTGTCGCCTTTTTCAACTTTTTTATTCTTATTAAATTTTTTATTTTTTTAAAGACTTACAGACTTTCCCTCGTAAGTTCTTTTAATTCTTGCAATATTTTTGTTATTATTATTGAAATATATTAAATCTCACCTGTGCTATTTGATCAAACCGCCCAAAGAGATCATTTAAAGTCTTCACCAAATCGCTAGCTGTCAATTGCTCCGACAGTGGTGTAAAATTAACAATATCTGCATATAAAATGGAAACATTATTATGCCGCTGGACATGCAATTCGTGGAAACGTGTGGCTGATGAATTTGTTTGGCCACCAGCCCGTTGGCAAGCATCAGCCATTTTCAGCATGATGCTTCGTTTTACCTTAAAAATAATCGTAATTTTTTTTTTTATTAACCTAAATGAAATAAAGGGTGTACCAAAACTTACGCAAGATTTAAATTAAATAGACAGCAGTTTTTTTTTCTTTAGAATATTTCATTTTTATTTTTAAATTATAAAGTACACAGAAGAGTGTTATTTGTGGGATAACCCATCAGGGAAACACCCTCTTTAGATTTGCTGGCATATACAATTACTTTTTTGTTGAAAGTTTCAATGACGATTTTGCATTATTGTGGCTGAATTTATTTAATTCTGCGTTGAATTTCCTTTTTAAATATATGAGAGATTGTGGGGTTGTTGTCATTGCCCACGAATTCAAATAATTCCATAAGAAGTAATAATTGAAATTAAATCGCACGATCTAGGGAGAAAATTCTGATTAGCAAAACAAGAGAGTACACAACCAGAAACTGTCTCATGCAGTGATTGAATTGTTTCACGAGCTAAATCTTGTTAAATTAACGCACAAAGAATTCTGTTATATGATCGCGACATTAAGAACTAGTAAGAGTTACTGCTAGATCAGCCTTATTTTCGAAAAAGTATGGTCCAGTCCAAAATCAACACTAAACGATGGCACTTGTTGATGGATTTCTTTTCCAACAGTCACGCGTGATTTCCCTAAACCAGAACAGCAGCATATTTAACGATTTTTTAAAATTAAAATTTAATAATTTCCATATCTCCATTAAGTATCCAATACAAACAATGTGACTTCGTACTGGATTTCGGGAAATAGGGGATAGCGAAACATAATATATTGTTACGAAAGAAGAATTTATTTATTATAAGCTCTGAACAACAATACTCCCGAACAACAACAACAACATTAATGGCTTATTTTCCTACAATGATGATAGAAAGAAACAAACAATAAAGAGTAACGCCTTAAACAATTACGCATACACACACACAGATTAAAATAAACACTCTTCTGTTAAATACACAGCCACATACATAAATACAAGCATAAACAAATAAACAGCCACACACACAGGTATAAAGAAATAAATAGCCACAAACACAGGTATAAAGAAATAACCAATCACACAAACAGAAAACAAGAGCAATAACATTCGAAGCTGCCAGATATGTCTGGAATAGAACATTCTGGTGCTTTTAAAGCACCTATATAAAGTGAATCGTGCTGGCGAGTAGTATGGCAGTATTAATTTAAAAGTCAAAGAGTTAAGTTGTCGAATATTAAGAGTGTTTAACAGTTTGCTGTATTTTTGAACAGTGGTATTAAATAAATAAAGTGACTTACAGTAAAAGTAATAACAGAAAGTATTTATTTTGCAATTAAAAGAACCCAACGTAAAGTAAAAACGTAACAATATCTTTACTGCGGCCTGAAATATTATCTACCATCAACTAGTTAGGTTAAGTGAAGCGGCCGCACAAAGCAAATCACCCGGAAGCTACTCATGGTCATTGTAAAGCCCAAATGAGCATCTGTCCTCACCGTTTCTTAAAGAACTAAAGTATCTTCAGTTCTCAAGAATCCCCTTGAGCTTCTCGGAGGCCTTAAGATAGTCCAGGTCATTAGGGATTTTTTGCTCATATATTTGAGCCTGCATACTTGCAGAGCTGAGAACACGTAGAGGAGGTATTAAACTGACTCTCCCTTCTCCTCATTCTGACAGTAAAAGTAATAACAGAAAGTATTTATTTTGCAATTAAAAGAACCCAACGTAAAGTAAAAACGTAACAATATCTTTACTGCGGCCTGAAATATTATCTACCATCAACTAGTTAGGTTAAGTGAAGCGGCCGCACAAAGCAAATCACCCGGAAGCTACTCATGGTCATTGTAAAGCCCAAATGAGCATCTGTCCTCACCGTTTCTTAAAGAACTAAAGTATCTTCAGTTCTCAAGAATCCCCTTGAGCTTCTCGGAGGCCTTAAGATAGTCCAGGTCATTAGGGATTTTTTGCTCATATATTTGAGCCTGCATACTTGCAGAGCTGAGAACACGTAGAGGAGGTATTAAACTGACTCTCCCTTCTCCTCATTCTGACAATTTCTGCAGCTCTCACCGCGAGAAATTCCCATATGCTTAGATGTTATGATGTGTTTTAGAAGCGATATCGATTTTTTTTCAAGGGCCAGTAGTGCTTTAGTCCTTTCCTTGTCGCTTGATGGCCAAAGAATTTTGTAAAATCTGCAAGTGGTTATTGTAGAACACCTGCGAGCCGATTCTTTGGAAATGCAGTCAGGGGGATATTGATGTCCCCCTGTGCATTTACTACGAGCAGGTTCGAACCATGTCTCACACATTTATCGGCCATCTCGTTTTCATGAATCGTGCTCTGGAAGGCAAACTATTCTTAAACGGTGGGCCAAAAATTGAATGCACGACTAGCGTGTACACATCTTGACTTCACTATATTCGAATCAAAAGCATTAATGGCGGCTGAACTGTCGACGAAAATATCAACAGCTGCTGTCTCTGTTATATATTCCCCAATTCTTTTTGCCGATATCAATATATCATAAATTTCGGCCTGGAAAACAATGCAGGTATTGGGTAGTCAGTCTGTAATCTGGTTAACTTTCCTGTTCCTTTTTATCGAGGAAAAGGAGCGTAATGTCAGAGATATTTAGAAAAACTCCCTAGTAGAGAAGAGGCAATCAAACTAAATAAGACGAATATACAATTTCAGACTAAATAATCATTTTTGATCACTAATCTTTCTTACCGATACCAATATAGCGTACATTTCAGCATGGAACACGATGCAGATATATCCGATATCTCAATGGAAATTAGTTACTCTTTATATAAAAGGAAGTGGGTTTCTTTACGGGTTTCCCTTGGATCCCAAGGGAATTAGAAAGAGTTATCCATTTTCTCTTATTGCATTTGTTAGGCAATTTATATCGCTAGTGGTAGAGTATACCGGCACCTGGACTAAGAGAATCCAACAAGGATGGGCAAGAAAGTCTCGCAAGATGTGAAGAAATTAGTTTCTAGAAGAACTTAAGTTTTTATATGGAATCCGGTAGATATAGAAAAGAATCGCAAGAGGTGATCGCACTAATCTCTAAAGTCACTCGGCAGGAAGTCAACAAAATTGCTTGATTATAATCGAGATACTCCGAGTTGGATAACTGCGGTAGAGCACGAAAAACTTTAAGTATTTCATATAATTTTATGTTTAAACCAGTAAGTAGCATTCAACGTAAAAGCTAGAATTGGTGGTATTCTTCTTGGATGTAATGTGTATCATTCTAGAAATTCGCATTATTCTAGAAAGTCTTAAACTCTCGGTAGGCAGACCAGAAAGACGGTTAGGTTTAATCGCGAAATTTTAAGCTGAACAATTGTATTAGGAAACAAAAGGCACAAGATAAAGAATGAAGAAGACGATACCTGCAGAATGTGCCTGGAGGAGGCTGACACGTTAGTGTAAATATTAAATGTCACTAAAGTCGATATTAAAGGCTAGTGACAGTACTAGACGTAATGATCCTAAGGTATCCGAATCATTAAGGAAAAAAGGTGATCGAAAAGGATCCAAAAAGTTATTGGTCTGCTTCGGTATCCTGCCTATATATAAAATGAGTGGCTCGATAGATTGATTGCTAATGCACTAGTCTATCAGTCTAGAGGTTGCAGGTTCGATTCCCACCAAAGACTCGTGAGTGTTATCTGCAGACAAGCCAAGAGTTTCGTAAGTAGTGCTGTCTTAAAAAATAAATACGTAAAATTAAATGTTGCGAAAGTTTTGGAACTCCCTTTAACAAATAAATTTAAATTTAAAAATAATAAAAAAATGTTATTACAGTTGCCACAAGGTCAGTCATATTTTAACTGTACTCACCTCAGCTGCAATGTAAGCTGGTATAACACTCAGCAATAATTGTTCCTGCTGCTCACGTTCACATTCCAGTTTAACACGTTGCTCGATGCCAGTGCGCGTTCCATCAACCGTACGATTGTGGGCAGCATCTGACATGATGCGATAGTATAAACCAGACACGGATGCACTTGCCAACATAACAATTTCGCCGAATAGCTGTAAAAGAAAAATATGAAAACAAACAAACAAACAGTATTCCGGTATTTGGTTAATTTAAATTTTATTCTGTCTAAAAGTTTTGTGTTGTTTATAGCTTTTTTTTGGTTATTTTATAGTTTTGCTCCGTTATTAGTACTTGTATTTTTTTTAATTAAACTAAAATTGTAAAAATAGGAGTGTATTTAGGTGTATAACTATACATTTTTTGAAACTGAAATTCAAATAACCTTTTCAAGTTCACAACATAATGAAGGGGTCATTTCAAGTCCGAAGTGGTATAATGTTGTTAATCACGGTTTAATTTTTCTTTTAAGTGTTTTTTTGTTAAACATTTAATATCTAGATGTTTGGTTTAGGTTCGTCACGGCTTAGTACGAAGCCGTTGTGTAGATCCGAGAGCTCTAATTTACAATAACTGTGGTGCATAGACCCATTGCTTTTGGCTTTTAGCACACAAGTGTACTGTGATCTTAAAAATCCCTCACAGTAACCTTCAACATTTCATATTTTTTACATTTGACCTTAACATCCGCCATACAATTCAACATGAATTATAATTTACATTTTGAAACAAAGAAACTGATTTGCTCTTGTATATTTATTTTCGTTGAACAAAACACGACATATGTATGTTTATATGTGCCAATAGCATTGAAAGTGTTTTAAGTCAAAAATAAATTTATTTCACAATACATTATTTTGAACTTAACTTAAGAGCTCCAAACTTCAAACCGACGGACCCTAGTTCTAACCCTGGCAGGGACTAAAAAAATGTTTATCGTGGTGTTTAGGCTTTTAACTTTTTATAATGCCAGACAAATTTTTAAGCAAATTTTTTATCTCTGAAACTACTTACTCGATTGCAGAAATTGTTTCTACTGTCTTGAGAGAAAGTCCACAGGGTCTACGTCTAGCATTACGATGTGTAGATTTATACAGTTCTAAAGTTGCAGGTAGTCTCTGAAGTGGGGATAAGGGAGAAAACTGGGCAATTTTTTGGGATTTCTTAAAACTTTCTAAATGTAATCAATGAGCTGGATTATATAAATGGTAATATTAATTAAAATTTGTAAGGTTATACTCGGTTATACTCCAAAACGATTGCATGTGGCTGATTCATGCAACCACCAGAGTGAGACGTAAACCACTTTAAGGACGAGAAGCAAGGATGTCCTGATTGACTTTAAAAATTAATGAAAATATTACGCGCGCGTTGTTTGTCAACCCAGAGGTACTTTGCGACGTGAACAATTTATATATAAAAATCACTGCCTCACCGACAATATTTCTTTGTGTACCCTTTGTTACAGATTTAATTGATTGACCCTATAGGTTGCACTGATGTGAAGATCTAAACAATCATTTTAAATTCAGAAACATTTCGTCCGCTTTAAACAATTATTTATTCTGTGTTGAGATTGCACTCAGAGGGCGGTTAAAGGCTATAAAAGGTTATCCAATTCACCAGAGTGAGAACCCATATAACGCCTGATAAAATAAATAAAATTCTTGAATAATTTTCATACAATTTTTTGTTTCTAATTAAAAGCTTGAAATTTTTCTTGCTTTAAATTACTTATAGGCCAATCAGTTTCCTCGATAGGGACTTGTGGGCGGGATTTGATGAATTATATAAAGGGTGTGCAATTTTTACGGTCGGCATTGACTGCGGATTAGAGCTAGAGACAATTTAGAGGGTAAGGACATTCAAAGGTCGAATAAGATTTTTGATGACTGATATGTGTGTTCCAGACCGCGATAGTGTGTATGCACTTGACTAGGGGCGCCATAGTAAGATAGTGCTAAATGTTTTAAAGCATCCCAGCATTAAATCAAAGCTGGTGGTAAATAGAGTGTACAAGGATTCTTGATGTGATGAGGGACAAGTATAATTACAAGTCATAAGGTCGCGTCCAGCTAGGACCAGTTTATGGGAAAATCGCACTCCGAAGTACTGCAGGATGTGCAAGCTTGGGGAAGTGTAAGAACAAGTGAAGCACATTATTTTCCATTTCTTGAGAATGCAACGCCAAAGGGTCCGTTGGCTAGACGATGGATTAGACGGTTTCTTTTCATTTTTTTATTATTTTGTAGGGGTGATACCGAAGCAAACCACTAACTTCATTCGACCCCCTTCGTTCCACAATAATTTCTGGTATCCGACTGGAAATTTACGACTATACCTTACTTTCATTGAGTCTCGTGCTGACACTAGCCTTTTACTCTAGACTGTAGTGATTTTAGACTGACGACATGTCGACTGATACATGTTCTCATCATAGAGTATATGGTAATAGCTAACATTTATTTAAGGCTAAGTCTACACAGCATCTCCATATAATATGTGTCTGCCCGTGGTCCAAAGCCCTTTTATGTTAGCCTCTTTTTAGGTACAGTCTGCAAGTATCGTGTTACATCGATTTTTAAGTTGGCCAGATAATACTTGAGAGTCCGTGACCTGTCACTAAAGCAGTTAACCATTTGTAATAACTCAGATTATATCCAAGCTTCCTCTGGGTCTTCCTGCTAACTCGTAGTGAAAAATTCCAGAGTCTTTGGTGGGAATCGAATTCACAACCCCTGAATGATAGACTAGCAAACTACGTACCAGCCCACGGAGGCACCCCGATTAGACGATATAGCTTGAGGTAAGCTTGATAGTAAGGTCATATTTAATACGGTGGCTTAATGACACAAGGTTAAAGGTTATTAAAAATTTATTATTTAGGGGATATTTAGAAGAAATCAGAAAGTGCTTACAGTCAAAAAAAGGATTTAACTTGCAATAACTCTGCCTAACCTAATTAAACCTAACATAACCTCTATCATTCAGTTGATTTATTCTTTAAAAACTTGCAGCTGATTAGTAGGCCACTAGTCTATCAGTAGACACCAGCAGAGCGGAATGCACATTTTTTAGACAGCTACGTCTATCATCAACACTCTTCGTATCTATCAACTTTGGGTAGTGTTTGGTTGTAAGCAACATCTATTTAACCAACCAAACTCAGATAAAGAAATACGAGAAAATTGTATTCAATCAACAATCGTCAGTTGGTGAAAACGAAGTATACCACTACCTAAAGCTTCCCTCTTGTTTAATATTTTTAATTTAATATTTTACCTCCTTATATTTGTTGTTGCTTCAGCCAACCTTTGGTTACCTGGTGTCCAAAAATTAAATTTTTCCAATTTTTCTTTAATATTATCACCTAATTTGTAATTTAATTTATTCTTTCTTAGCGAGAATAAAACGAACTTAAGCTTGCCTTAAAATTTGCATCTGTATGTAAAGATTATTATCTTTACAAGAACAACAACAACAATTTAAAGAATGCAACGAAGAAATAGAAACGTAACAACATATTTTTCAATTCCTCAAAACGTACTATTGAATATCTCGAAACATGAAATATATGACTTATACCACTTTACAAATTAAGGGCTTTGGTATTAAAGTATTCATACAGATTTTTCATAATGACTTTTTAAACCTTTTTAAACTTACTTTAACCTTCTCTCTGTTTACTCTGCTTCACTATTTGGTTAACGAGTATTTTCAATGCTTTTTATTAAAAGTCCAATTAAAAAAATTGACACTCACTCATACATAAGTGACATACAATAGCTGCTACACATTGTGCAGCAGGTGCTTGTGTGTGCTAGTAGAAGAAGGAAGTGTTAGCATAAGTGTGTTTGTGTTTGAGTGTGTTTTTGTTATTTTATTTTAATTTGATGTTAATGGTTTTATGTGGTTTTACTTACCACAGGTAAATTAGGTGCATAGTCGGGACTCTCGCCAATACGATAGACAATGTGTATGGCTGTCATGAATACAGCTAATACCACTGACACTGGCCATGATATGGGTAGCATTGTGTGAATACCCTAGAGTCAAATAAATAAATAAGTAAACAATTGTTATAAAGAACTAAAAAAAAGTAGAAATAATCAAACAAAGTTAAAATAATTAAAATCATGTTGAACACAGCTATTCACTTAAGCACAATCATTTTCCATTTATGGGAATAGTTTTTGAAAATAATTTTATATTTTCCTGTTGAGTTTTGCAATTTCCATAGCATTCTATGACATTTGTAATTGAAGGTTTAATTATTTTTTAATCTAATTGCGGTTAAGTTTGCTGGTTGAAAAATTTTTACTTGTTGGCTTAAAGAGGTTTGAAATTAGTTTTAACCAAAAGGAACATAATTAAGGAAATTATTTTTTTTGGTTTTAAATTAAGGTGTTAGTTTGAAGTAATTGAAGCTATTTGGTAACAAAAGTCATTAATAGACAAACCTAAATCAGCGCGTCAAGCGTGGCGTGGCGTTCTCTAGCGCTTAGTTAAAAAAATGTAAATACAAAATAGAGAAAATCGCTAAATACGCCTGAAAATAACCAAAATGACATTATTTTCCAACAATAGCAGTTTTTTGGCAGCCAACGTATCCAACAAACGCGCAGTAAAAATCGGATTTTCTACTTACAAAATGTTGACGACGCGCTTTTTGCGGTTGCTTCTTACAGTTTGTGTATCCATTTTTCACAGATAGACAACACTTGACATTCTAATTTAGCTTTGGTTTTTCCTGCACTAAGTAAGAACTTACTCATACACAACCGAGGCATGGTGCGATCAACAGGGGCTAAACATAAATGCTAGCAAATCAGACGCTGTGCTCTTCACTCGAAGGAGGAAGGGTATAGAGGTAATGCTTTTTGGATTGGAAATCAGTTTGTCAAGGAATGTGGATTATCTGGGAGTTACTCTGGGTAAGGATCTTACCTAGAACAAAAATATTAAAATGAAGATATGGAAAGCAAATAGGATCTTGCATCAGTGCAAACGAGTTTGTGGCAGTAAGTGGGGTATATCGCCAAAGGCTGCATACTGGATTTACACAATGATGATGCGAGCCATAATAACTTTTGCATCTGTGGTTTGGTGGCCAAAGACTCCCAGATTACAGTTAATGCGTAGGTGAGATGGGGTTCAAAGGATTGCTTGTATGAGTATATGTGGCGCAATGCGTACTGCTCCAACACAGGCAATTGAGGCAATGTCCTAATTGCTACCGTTGGACTTATTCATTAGGTCATCGGCTGCAATATCAGTTTTGCTTATGAGAGCGATGACATTTGTCATAGGGCCACAATGGGTGGACCTGAAAAGGTTGCTCAATGAGCCCAATGGCCAGGAAGGCCAGTAAGGTACTCAGATACAATAGAAGTACTTTGAGCTGAATAACTGCATTGGTGACAGGTCATGGAAACTTCAAATATCATCTAGTCAAGATGAAAATCGAAAGATGATTGTTGCAGAGGCTAGACGGGAGCGCACATTATGTGTGAATGTCCGGCTCTGGATAGCATAAGACTTAGGACCACTAGCAGAAGCTTGTTTTATGTGGATGCAACGGACGACCTGAACCTTGGCCGACAGTTAGCAGGCGACAGTCTGAAATCACTAAAGACAAGATTAAAGGCTCGTTGTAGCACGTGGCTCTATGAGGGTAAGGTTGCTGTAATTACGTTTGTGTTCTCTGTAATCATAGAGGAAGGGGTCGAAGGGATTAATACGAATGTATAACGGTTACTTGTGCAAAGTTACAAGACTCTACCTATTGTAGTTCTCTAGTTACACGATAATATTTTTTCACTTTGTAATAAATACCATCCACGCCCACAATCCCAATCTAGTCTGTGATCACATTAGACTGAGGGTTACTTGTGCAAAGTTTCAAAACTCTACCTATTACACATCACCGGATAGACGATAATAATGGTTCACTTTGTTTAGGAGGTACCACGCACACTGTTCTAATTCAGCCTGTTTTTTGTTAAACTATCTATATTAATAAGGGAGTTAGGAGGTTAGGTTAGGTTAGGTTAGGGAGTTACTGGTGAAAAATTTCAAAGATCTAACTGCTATAGTTCTCTTTCTAGTTAAAAAATTGGCTTAATAGTGGGCGTGGTCAATTTTTCTCTCCGTAAAAACCTAAGTTAGGTTATGATGAAGATTACCAACAAAAGACATTTGATTTTATTTGTGTATATACAATTGAATTGAAATAATACGAGAACAGCTTAAGGAGGCAGAGAGGATGGAAGGTTTCAAGGTCCAGGTCACCCAAACAGGACATTGCAATGACCAACATTTGTTTAAGTTTAGTAGGAAAAGTTCTTAGGGTCCCTGTAGGTGGTGTAGCAATGGTTAACTGTTCGATTAGAGCCACCACTAATTTATAACTTTGGACTTATGAAGGATGTGCGAAGACTGTGGAGCTTCGCTATAGTTGGCAAAAATGGTTTCATGTACTACCAGCGATTTAAGGGTGACTGGTGAATTTTTCACAATCACATTTAAAGGTGCTCGACATCGTCTGACAAGACTTGATGTAGTATGCACTAGAGTTGGGCGTATTCGTTCATTTTGCTGAAACGTTCATTCAGATCGTTTAAAACAAGTATATAAACTAGGTCGTTCTTATAGTTCATCGTTTTTTTATGTGAACATACGTGTAAAAATGCTGACAGTGGCAGTTATTGCAATGCTTCTGGCTGCTCTTCACACCAAATACGACAATTTTGCTTGTTCACGTATCCAATTAACCAGAAATGAGCTTCGATGAAAAAGTAGACCACCCAACTTTGCGGATCATGAATTTTGATAAAAAAAATTCAACAATTTGCAAGCATTGTTCGTCTGCTAGGCGAATGATGGTTAAATTATAGACCAAACCCAACATGTTTAACAGTAGCATGTTACACGAAAACAGCTGAGCTGCCAAAATAGTGTTACTAAAAAGAAAATTCCTAAAAAATCACCCTATACAATAAAAAGGGGAAAATTGAAAATACTATTTTAACTTAGTTATTGACTTCTTTAAGATGTTTAACTGTAAGACCCAGTGACCTTATTTAAGTTTCTTTAACAAAAACCTTAAGTCATTTACAAAAAATCTTAAAAAAATATACAAAATATAAACAAGATGCTGTTTTACAATAAATGATATTAAAAGTCTTGAATAAACCCCTCAAACACTTGCCACAAAAGTAAGAGGAAAGCTAGGCATCATCCCCCCAATACAATCTCCATTAAGAAACTCACTTACGTTTAAAAGCATATGTTTTTTTCAACAAACATATTGGCTACTTACAATACATAACATATCGCTCACCAAATCGTAAGTAGTCACAACTCAAAATTTATCAGAATCGGGTTTTTTTTCATAAACCAGTCAACAGACCAAATTTCTAATCACCACGAAAATTTCGTTTGCCCACTCACTGTCTTCTTTAACTGTTGAGTTACTGTGTAACTCAATTTGATTATTAAATAATTCTTGCAAAAAAAAAACCGACTTCAAAACAGACAAACTTAAAATCATGTTTCTTTAAGACGATAATTATACAATGATAAATTATATTCGAGGAAGATTGTAGCGGGATGTTTTTAAATGTCGTAGCACAAAATGTCCATTTAGATAAAAAAAAACTAATTTTGGAATTCAATAATCTAAAGCAAATATCTGTTTATTTTCTACCAAGGGAGCAGTGTTTCCTGAGTATATAGGAGCACAAGACCCCAGGGTTATGGCTTTTTTCAGGTCAAACCAAAGCCAAATAACTGTCTGTATATAGCGGATCAAAAGTTTGGCTATAATCATCAAATTACACTAACTATTGCGACAACCTGTAATATCCGAATTCAAATTTTATACTTATAGCGGTATAGCGGTCGTAGCATTACATGTTCTTTGTAAATTTCAACCGTCTGTCTGTAACGGTTTAAAAGTAAAGCCATATACATCAAATTACATTAACTATTGCGACACCCTTTAATTTATAATTTTAAATATTTATACTTATTTTCTGTCTAATTGTTTAGTGTTCGTCAATAACCGTTCAAAAGATAGGGCCAAATATATCAAATGACGTCCTACCTATTGGGACACCCTCAAAATTCAAATTTTAATTTAAATACTTCTTATAGAGGACTTTGTCATACGGATTCTTTGTGAATTTTAACTGTGTGTCCATGTACATCAAATTGCATTAACTATTGGGACACCCTTTAATTTATTATTTTAGATATTTATAACTGTTGTTATAATAGTGAACATTCTGTCTAATTTTCAAAAGTTTGTCTATAACGGTGCCAAAGCTGGGAACATAATGGTCAAATTACATCAATAATGGGTACACCCTTTAATTTATAGATCCAAATTTTTTTGTTATAGTGGACTAAGCAATATGGGTTCTTTTTAAATTTTATCTGTCTATGTATAACAGTTCAAAAGTTTGGCCATATATGTATATATATAACAAATTAAACCAACGAATGGGACACCCTTTAATTTCGAAATTTAAATATTTATACTTATTATCACAGAAATAGTAGCGAACATTCTTTGCTACTTTCAAGTGTTTGTCTATAACGGTTCAAAAGATAGGACCAAGGTGAAATTACGTCACCTATGGGGTCACCCTTTAATTTTAGTTTTTTGTTACTTTTTGTTATTGGCAGCTATAGTGATACGCACTTTTTTATAATAAATAAATGTGTGACCTATAAAGTTCATAATACACGTAAAGAGCATGTATGTTGATGGGGACACCCTTTAATTTTTAAAATTTTAAACTTCTTTTAAAATGAGACCAATATGTAAGCATAACCTTTCTAATAAAGAATATTTAAAGAAAATTTTTAAAATTTTCAGAAATGATCGGGTTTTTAAGGCACAAACATAAAAAAAAGTGAACCACACAGACGAATTGATAACCTTCTTTTTTGAAGTCGGTCTCTCCTGTAAATTTGTGAATTTTGAGTTGTGACTGCTTAGGATTAAGTGTGCGATATGTATATGAAACAACACTTCACCAGTTAAGGGTCTCAGGAAATGCATACACAGCCATTTGGCAACACAGCACAACACGTAAATATATTTATTTATTTATTTATTCTTAAAAACACTTTCCCAAATATAAATATGAGCACATGCACACGTACACACAAATACACTCGTGCGTGTTGTATCCCCTCATATCCTGTGTATACACTTCCGTTTGTTTTGTAATAGCCTTACTACAACCAAAAATATATTTATATGTGTTTAACTATAAACATACATTAATATTATTAAGTTTATGGCAAACACAGTGTTAAGTATTAAAAATAAATAAAATAATAATTTCAAATACTAAAACTTTTCATTTTAAACCACTGTCACTTGGTTTTGCTGTTGGCCATTGCTAAAAGTCATTCATACATGGTTGGTTGTGGTGGAATACATAAATTTAACACAAAGTGCACTACATCAGAGTGTTGTTTTTGTTTTTGTATATTATTTTATTTTATACTCACCAGAAACACAGCAAATAATGGTAATGGCGCCAATTCTTCACCTGTAATTGCTGCTATCGTTCCAAGTGAAAATGTTGTTACAATGGCAAAAGCCAAAGCAGCCACCGGTGAATTTAATACAGCAGGAAACTGTAGAGCCGTTAGTATACTGGCCGATATTAATGCAGCCACTGCCAATAATAGTGTTTGCAATAATTGCTATAATTGAGTAGAGAATATATACAACATAATTACAAAAGCAATTTCTTTTTTAATGACAGGAAGGGGTAGACGTCAAAGTCTACTAATATAAAACGAATAACTTCCTATTCAAATATGAGATTGAAAGACAGTGTTGGAGTGAAACGTAGGAATGTGGAATAAACTAAATAGTAATATTTTTTACTCAAATTAAACCTTTTTTAAAAGGTACTTTTTATATATATATGAAAAGTACTTTTTTGTTAAAAATACATTTTATATAAAAGACAGTTTTATTTCAAAGTACTTTTTTTTTTATCTAAAAGATATTTTTTAGAAAAGTTTAAAAGAGTAAGCTTAAAAGAGTACTCTTTGTATGTCAAAGTTATTTTATTAAAAATAAATTAATGTTAACAGTTAGTCCTTATTTAAGGGTTTTTATTTATTTAACAGTTATTTTTATATAAAGGGTACTTCTTATTTAAGAGTACTTTTTATATAAAAAGAACTTGTTTTATAAAAGATGATTAAAAAAAACTACTTTATATAAAAGTACTTTTTAGGTAAAATGTACTTTATATATAAAAAGTACTTTTTTTTGTAAAATTTACTCTTTATTTAAAAATTATTTAAATAAGTATTTATTATGATTGTTGAATTTATAACCATTTTTTTTTAAGAAAATGTTGTTTTGAAAGGTTGAAATTACTTATACCATTTTCAAATTTAACTGCATGACTTTATAAATGACTTAAACCATTTTATAAGAAATTAATATTTTATTCAAACTCATTACATTGTAACTAAGTAATTTTGTTTTGTATTTGGGGAAATAAAGTGTTTGTGTAAAATTGGTGGGATATAGGGTAGTAAATGCATCATATCTTTACGTATCTCTTCTGTTATTGGTGTAATGGTTGTGAATAATGAAAGCAAATCAATATTTTTTTATATTCTTGGCCTTCCTCTTTTAGGTGAGAGATCCTAACACTTTGAATTCGGAATTCTCATCCAAAGAAGTTTTATAAAACATTTTATATGGAGCATTTTTTTTTAGAAATCTGATCCATTGTATTTTTAGCCAGGACACAGCTACTACATTAGTGTTTCTCTTTCTATTAGTCATTGATTCTCCCAGTTGTTTCGTCGAAATGAAATCTTTCTGAGCCATTTGTTCTACCAAAAATGGATTTCTTCTTTTATATAACTTCTTCGCCATATAATGTATACAATTAACTATAACTAGTGCATTTTTACATTAACAGGATTACCTGATTATACCTGAACCGCTATCTGAAGACATACCAAAATCACAAATAATTATTTTGCCAAACTTTGGATACAGACTGACTTATACCATTAAATATACAGTAACTATATTTTGTTTACCAGGCAAAAATAAACTCACTTTATCAACTTAATTTTCATGGCATACTGCGAATTACTTCAGATTATGTTACTTAATAGATAAGAGGTGCATCTTATATAAAGGATCCTTTTTATTTAGATGACACGTTTAATAGTGAAGTACTATTTAATAGTAAAGTACTTTTACATACAATGAAATTTTTAAAGTACTTTTAATATAATTTTTATTTTAATTTTTATAAAAAGGCGTTTTAAAAACAAGTAGATACTTTTGCATAGAGTTGTTGTTATACAAACAAAAAAAAAGAAAAAGTTGAAAAAATTCAAAATTTATTCCAAATGTTAGTTTTATTTTAATATAAAAAAAAATTTAAATCAAAAGTACTTTTCCAATAAAATGAACTTTTTATATAAAAGTTAATTTTTATATAAAATATAACTTTTTAATTAAAAATAAATTGTTTTTATGTTCATTTTTGGCATAAAAAACATTATTTTTTTTATATGTATTTATACTTTTACCCCTTATATAAAGGGTACTTTTTTGAAAGGTAATTTTTTGTATAAAAAGCTCTTTTTTATTTAAGGTACTTTATATATAAAATGTAGTTTTTATACAAGGATATAACTAAAGGGACATTTTGTAGAATTTTGTTCAACTTTAAAAGGGAACTTGATTATCTTAAGGTACTTTTTAATAAAAGATTTTTTTCAGAAAATAATTCTTTTAAATAAAAAAGCATTTTTTAAAAACTCTGTTTTTAAGAAAGTTACATTTTGTTTAAGCACTATTTTATAAAAATTTACGCTTAATGAAAAACATTGTAAACAAAGAGGAGCTTGGGTGCGATTTTCTTAAGAGTTGTTTTGTATAAAAGTTAATAGAAGTGAAGTTTAAAGGTATTTTTTATGAAAGAATATCATGTAGTTTCAGAAGAATATTTGACACAAGGGTAATGAAAAAGAGGTAACCTTTTTTAAAACTGGGATTTTATATAAAAGTACCTTTCAATAGCATCTTGGTAGTACAAAAACGTGCGTTTACACAAAAGCATATTTATTTTACAAAAAAGGTACTATTTGTTTATACAAACGTATTTTGTATTTAGTTCTTAAATATGATTTTTTTGATAGGGCCTTTCTTCAGTTACAAAAAGCATATTAAAAAATCTTTAGTTTTTTTTTTTTATATAAATGGCCTTTTATGTAAAAGGGTACATTTGAATAGAAATGTAATTTTTGTATAAAAACGTACATTTACACAAAAGTATTTTTCACATAAAGTAATAAAAAGACAGGTTTATAAGAAAGTACTTTATTAAAAAAATTATTTCTATAAAGACGTATTCTGGGTAAAATGTAGGTACTTTTTTATTAAAGGGTCTTTAGGTATAAAAAATGTAGCGAAAAAAACGGTACTTTTTCATGCTAGTAGCCTTTTATATAAAAAGGAAATGAGAACGGAATTTTATAAAATCTGTCTTGATTTTGGTATAAAAACTTATTTTTGCAGAACAACGTGCTTTTGCTTAAAAGTGATTATTATATAAAACTAGCTGTGTCCGCCACTTCGTCAGCGTCCTTCAATATTTTGTTCGATTTTGCTTTGAAAGCAATCCACACCAAAGACCCTTACGTTTTTAGTTTTTAGTTTTTTTTTTTTAGAGAAGTAACACTCAGGCAATTAATTTCTACATTAACTTTGTTACTTCCTTTAGAAAATGATAGTAGTAGATAAAACAGTCGGTTAGTGCTATAGTAAAGCTTCGCAAGCTCTTCTGGTATTCTTTAGGCGAATTAGCTAGCATAGCCAATTTATAATTATTTTACTCCGCCGGCGATTTAGTGCTTTGTGGTAATACCGGCGTTTTTAATTTTGCCTTTAGATATGCTACGTATCAGTTTATGTACTTTTTTTAGCTTATAAAAAGTAAGGTATTCATATCCGGTTAGGTCAACTGCGTAGTTTCACTGCTTTTTCTCCACTTTCTAAAATATCTGTGCGGAAAAAAAGTATCCTGTATTGGGACCAGGATACTTAGGTACCTCCTCACAAAATTTTGTTAAAATCTATCCAGTAGTTTTTACGTGATGCGAACGTCAATGAAAAGCAGATCTACAGACAGACAGACGGAAGTGCGTTACTATTTTATTATATGTATAGATGATTACAATGCACTTTTTTACATAAAATTTATTATTTTTTAAAAACTAATTTTATAAAATGGTATTTTTTATAAATAGCTACTTTAATATAAAAAGGTACTTTTTAATACTAAAAAAGTACTTTTTTATAAAAGTACTTTTTTATAAAAGTACTTTTTTATAAAAAATACTTTTTTATAAGATTTAATTTTTAATTTTCAGATTTACGGTAATATTTTGTCAAACAATTCTATTTCAAAAGTATGCTATTTAAAAAATCAGTTATCCTTGAACTCAAGTACGCCTTCATCATTGTTTTGTTTCTTAAGCACAATAAAGGAAAGTTTCTTATTGTTGTCATTATTTTACTATTGTCTTGCCAGATGTTTAATTTAACTTACCTGTTGATGAATGACACCAATTATTATGGAGACCACACATGCTGCCAAAGATATCAGTAGGCCAGAACGAAACAATGATTTACGCAAACGTTGCCGGTATCTGGTATACAAGTCATCCAGGTGAATGTCTTCGGCTGCAAGGAAAAGAAACAAAAATTTAATTAAGCCACAAAAGTAAAATAATAATAAATTGTAATATAATGAGGATTTCTACCAAAAATAAAATATGATTGTTTTCTTTCAATATAATAATAGTAGTGGTGGTGGTTGTGGGTTAGAGCATTGATTTTTTCAAAGTTTTTTTTTTGTTATTAAAAGAAAAAGATTCCTTGTAGTCAACAATATTAACAACAATAAAGTTTTCTTTTTCATTAGGGGCGGGACTGGCTGGCCATAAAGTTTGTGGCCTGCTTGACCTTTATTGTAGAAATGTTTGGTTTGTTTTTGGTAGAATAGATGAAAGGTGGGTGTGTTGCTATTCGTTTATGGTTGTTGGCGTTTCAGCCGGAATAAAGTAATTTTTGATTAATTTAATTTTAATAATTTTTCTCTGAATTTAAAATAAAATATCACTTTTGTAAACCGCTATTTAGTTTTAAGTTGCTGGGGATTTAAAAACTATATAATATTTTTTTTAAAATAAATTGAGAAATATGCTGCTTTAGTGGTTTGGGACTGTAACCAAGGAAAAGCTTGATGAATACTAAGAGGTCTCGACAATTTCAATGGAAAACAAATTATTTACTCAATTCCGTTGTGGTCCTGCCAGAACAAATCACGCTGAAAAAGGTATTTAGGCCTGAAATGCAATCCATGAATTTATGTAGATCTAGAGAAGGCAGTAAAGGGGTTTTTTTTTAGAGGTACAGAACTTTACGCTGGCAATACTGCTTGATATGTGGTCTTGTTACTTGTTTTATATTTAGTTTGGTTTGCTATTTTATAATGAATAGACTGACTGATATCAAGACAATGTCGAAATATCCAAAAAAAAAAAAAAAATTTGTTCAGCGAGAAAAAAACCAGAACATGCAGGCAAAACATACAGAATGTCACACAAAGCCGGTGCAATCATTGATATATACACTGAACCAAAAATGTACCTAAAGAATGCAAAATCGGGTGTAGAATTGAATAAATGTAGGTTATTATACAACTAACAAACTTTTTAGTCAAATCTACAGTCAATTTTAGTAAAAAAAATAATTTTGTTAAATTCGTTCTATTGAAGAAATTTCTTCAATACGACTATATTTTTTATTATTTTATAGGGTATAGATTTGACATAAAATATGTTAAATTAAGTAAAATTATTAGTTAATTTGTTTATTACATTTGTATCTTTAGAAGATAAAAATCTTTTAGAAGAAAAATTTGCAACATAATCGGAAAATTAAACTTCATAACATTAATGCCTCATTACCTTTATTCCTAATTTAAGAGGAATAAACGAATGAGACTTTCAGTTCCTGTTGCGGGCATTTGATTTTATTTTGGTGTTTTACTGATCTTCTCCATGAAACTATATCTCTTCCAAATCGCTAATAGTGTAAAATCTATTAGAAAAGTTAATTTTAATTTGCACCACACACCGATTGACGGCAAACATAACTTATTTATTGCCACAAATATTACAAAAAAAAATATATGTATAAATTAAAAAATTTTCTATTTTATGTGTCAACTCAAATAATTTTTCTGAAGTTAAATTTAAGGAGATTTCTTCAATTTTACATCTCCTTTTTCATTTTTATATATTGAATTTTCCTCAAAAATTAAATAAAAAACTTAGTAGAATAAACGAAAATTTTGACAAATCAACGGATAAATTAGTCACATTAACTTTTTTTAGGGACGTATATTTAACTAATTTTATGGGTTGTTTTTCTTAGAATGTTTTACTACTTTTTTTGGAAAAAATTTTTGTTAATTGAACAGAGTTTTCTTTATATTTCTATAAGTTTTTTGAAGTTTTATTGAAATATGTTTTTGACAAAAGTAATTCTGTTGGTTTTAAAAATTATATTTGGAATTTTCTAAATAATATTATTTATTTCTCATTACGCATAATTCCTTTTTTTAAATTTATTATCATATAGTAATCCAAACAGATTACTATTGGAAAGCATATCCATATAGCATATAGCTATTTCACTGGTGCTTACCCAGATCGTCAGTGGACTTTTTTAAATTTTAAAAAAGTCCACTGTTTGGATTACTATATGATAATAAATTTAAAAAAAGGAATTATGCGTAATGAGAAATAAATAATATTATTTAGAAAATTCCAAATATAATTTTTAAAAGTAATAGCATGCGCACGGTGCATAAATACGATTTTCGTATTTTTTAATTTTTTCAATTTTTATTTTTGTTTTTCAGAAACTCTTTTTGATACATTATGAATGGTATCCAATGGAAACCCTTAATGTAGAAAATAGAAAGAAAAAGAAAAGTGAAGTTTTTTAATTTTTTAAATTTGAAATGGTTACTATGTTTTTTGTTTAGAAATTTTGGATTTTTTGATTTCTAAATTTAATAAACTTCTCATTTGGTTTATTAAATTTTGAGCATAAGAATCTGAGTTTTTATTCAGAAAATTTAAAAAAGTCCACTGAAGATCTGGGTAAGCACCAGTGAAATAGCTATATGCTATATGGATATGCTTTCCAAGAGTAATCTGTTTGGATTACTATATGATAATAAATTTAAAAAAAAGGAATTATGCGTAATGAGAAATAAATAATGAAATTCTGTTGGTTTAAATAAAATTAGTTTATACGAATAAATTATGTATAGATTTCAATAAAAATTTAATTGTTTTAAATATTTTTGTCATTAAGGATTAACTAATTTTTTTCGTTAATATTACCTACGAACTTTGGTTCAGTATATATAATTAAAAACCACGCCACCCAGAAGATTAAAATTATAATGGTGATATTTTAAGATACCCTTAAAAATTTGTCTATTTTATATTCAAGGCAGCTGAAACTACAAATTAATAAGGATAATGCGACGTCGCACACAGGAGTAGTTTGCCAATCTAGCCGGACATTAGGTCAAAAATTAATTTTGAGAAATTTAAAAATTTAAGTACGCAGCTTGACAGACATATTCTTCATATTATAGTGAATCTTCAAGGCTTTTGCTTGAGATTTGTCGTTTTGGGACACTGTTAAAATAAGTAAAGTTGAGTAAATTGAATTTGTTGTTATTGCCGTTTTACGATTTTAAGAGACACAATATATTTTTTTGGATAAATGAATAAAGATTTTGTATTGAACTTGTGAAATGTGAAAGGCTGTAACAGCAGCTACTTAAACTAATTTTTAGAAAAAATTTATTTTAAATTTTTATCATAAAAAAATTCTTTCGAAATTAAAAAAATTATTTTTTTTTTGTTCATTTAAAAAAAGTGACAAGTAAAAAGAAGTGAAAAGGAGAGCGAAGACTATCGTGATCACAAAAATGTTATTTATCATTATATAATTTACTTTTTATTTTTATATTAAAAAAATAAAAAACGTTGCGCGTTTTTGCGCCATTTTTTGCATTTTTTTTTTCAAAATTTCACCTTTTTTCTGATCTTGCATGGATAGATATGAGTAAGAAATATTTTTGTCGGTGCTAGAATGTTTTTGGTTTCTAACTTGTTTTAAATAAATTAATTGTTTTTATTATTTTAAAATAAAATTTATTGCTACTAATGTAAATTATATATTATCTCTACATATAATAAAACTGTGATTTTCTTCTTGTCCCTCTGTTTGTATTAGCATCACGTCAAAACTACTAGATGAATTATAATAAAGTTTTATGGAGAGGTACCTTAGTATTTTTTTCCGTACAAATATCTTATTACCAAGAAAGAGGGCGACCAAGTAGTGAAATTACGTAATTTTACTGATTCAATAATACTGCAAAGTTGACAGCAACTTTAATTTTTGCCAGTGGGTAATTTAAAACACTATTTACAGTATTCTACAATAATTTTGGAATTTGATACAAATTTTAGATTTTTATATAAAGCCTATATTTCTGAGTAATTAGCCAGGGATGGGTACCTTTATATAAAGTAATTATATAGACCATATCTGAAGCACGATAAAATTTCGAGTCTTAAAGTGACTTACTTTCAAAGCAATATAAAGACGCTGACGAAGTTACGGCCACAGCTAGTTATGCATAAATTTATTATTCTCTGATAAATTAAATACTGTAAAGTAATAAATTACATGAATTTTAATTATGTTTCAACTATTTTTAAATGAATTAATAAATTACCAAAATTACTTTTATTAATATTCTTCTTTTCCAACATAAAACTTAAAAATGAATATTTTTTGGAAATTAACAAAAATTTTTTTTTTAATTCAACGGACGTTTCGTGGGATGTGATTAGAGCGATACTTACTTCTGCCCTTAAAAATTGAAAAATTTTACATTATTTTTGTGATTTTTTGTGACCAATTTTATTTAAATATTTTGACAGTTAAGACAGTAAGTAGTCTTATGGGCTCATTATGGTCATTAAAAATTAAATATAAATAAAACAATTTACTTCATCTTTCACTAAACGTTTCGTCGATAAGGTTTTTGACTTCTTTAGGAGCAGCTTAGATTTTCTTAAATTCTGTTGAAGAAATTTTTTCTTATAATTACATATGTACATATTTGACGAAATATAATTAAAGCTTGACTTACGATTTAGTTTACATCAGAATCACTTATCATGATCAAAATGAATGAACAACACGACGCAAAATTAAAAGTAATAAATACAATAAATAAGTAAAGTAAACAAATCACAACATCAAACTAAAACTATATCACAGAACTATTACTTTTGGTGTATTGTGGGAGAATATTGCAGTTTTGTTTGGTCCTTATCTTCTTTTGTATTTAGAGCTTTCGATAAACGTTGTTATATTCTTAAGCTCTCTAGTGTATATCTCTTATTCTCTGATCTTTCTTTGTCCAGTATTTTGACGCTCTTAAAATCTACCGTGTGTTTGCTTTCTTTTAAAGACTACTTACTGTCTAAACTGTCTTAAAAATTTTATATTTATGGTATTAAGAAAGAGCCCCCACGCAAACCCCTAAGGCTCTGTGAGCACATACACAATCTCAACAAGAATCTCACAAAGTGAACAAAACATGTAAAAATTTTAAATCAGTAGCATACCAGCTTTCAACAAGGTAGATTTGTGTCACTTTTCTAAATATTTAGCAAACTAATGCATTTTCATTTTAACCTCTTTTTTTTTGGTTGGGGCCTTTGGTATTAAGGCGTATGTAATACATTTCTTTTAATAATTACATTATTTTTGCAAAAAATAATTTATGTCACCGCCCACAAAAGAGGGCAGGGCAAAAAATAACATTTTAGAATCTTCAGGGTTTGTGATCATTTGCTGACCATAAAAGTTGTATTTGCTAAACAAAAGTATGGGAAAACTTAGAAAATAATTGGTTTTTTCAGAGGTAGGATTAGTTCTAAGGGGAACTTTTTTCTCCTTGGCTCGATTTTTCTTATTTTATAGCTTTAATAGCCTATGACTATAAGAAATTTTTCTGCTAAGTTTCATTAATAGGGGCAATCAGTAAATTTTGAAAGCCAATATAACTAAAAAAAGTAATGTCCGGATAGATTGGCTAAATACCCCTATGTGCGTTATCTGAGAGTCCTTCACCAATTTGTTTGTATTTGCCTTCTATTTTGAAAGTTTTATAGTGCTGCAGATATGGTTTACATATTTTTTCTTTGTATTGAGGTACCTGGATAATCAGTCAGAATATCCTAACAGAGGTTATATGTATAAAAAAATTCTATTTATCAGAGTTTTGTAAATTGTGTTTAAAGTTTCCCGTTTACAAAAATAAATGATGCTGCCAAGTTTTCAGGATTATTAAATCGAATAAATTTCATACTTACTTTTATTATTTAGCGACTGAAAATGTGGGAATAAAGTATATTTAAGCAGAGATAATAAGGTATTAAAAATTTATTAAAATTCATTTAGTAGCTTTTACGTGATGCTAACACAAACGGACAATATTTCCATAAATTGGTGTTTCGTATTTCATACTGTAGTAACCGTTGCAACAGTAACAAAATTAAAAAAAATATATATATTTCATGTACAGACACGGGTTCATTACAGTTGTATAAGAATTATAGGTAAAAAAGTGCACTAGAGCGTATGAGTAATTTGCATTTTCAGTAAAGAAAACCATATCAATCATACGGCTAGAGGTACTGCAGTTTACAATGGATTATTATAAAATTATTATTAAAAGCAAATTTAATTAAAAAAAAAAATTCGAGAAAATTACGTATATTATTTTCATGTTTCCATTTTAAGGGTTGCGTATCCAAAGAGTAAAAATGTAATCCTATTGTTTTCGCTACAATGTCTGTCCGCCTGTCAGCGCCTTTTCTCTCTGGAACCGTAATTGGTAGACACTTGAAATAGCTATACATTATCTATACACAGATGATGTATAGCTGTTGCCGCTATAGCAAAAAATATTAAAACTTATAGGGTGTTGCGATAGAGAGGTGTTATTCACGAATATATGTTTATTTCTTGAACTGTAGGAGGCATACACTAACACTTTACAAACAGTAATTAAAACTTAGTTCGCTTTATAAACAAATCTAAAAAATAAACCTAAAAATTAAAGGGTGTTCCGATAGTGGTGTGATTTGCATGTATAAGGCCTAAGTATTGAACCATAATAGTAGACTTTTGAAATTTTCACAGAAGGCGTATAACTGTGGCCAATATAGCAACAAATACTACAACTTATAGCGTGTTCCGAAAGTGACGTTTTATTTCTTGAGCTATAGGAGGCAACCACTTAAAATTTTCAGACAGTAATTTAAACTATGTTCGCGTTATAAGCAAGTATACAATATTAAACCTAAAGATTTGAGGGTGTTCCGACAGTGACGTGAATAGCATGCACATTGACTAATTGTTTAACCATAATAGATAAATTCTTGAAATTATCACAAATGGTGTCTTACTATGACCCATATAAAAACAATAAAAATTTAAAGGGTTTTCCGATAGTGACGTGTTTTGTATGTATAACGACATATTTTTTGAACCGTAATAGGTAGACTCTTCCATTTTGTATAGAAGATGTGTTGCCATGGCCGTTTAGACAATTACTCATTATGGTCATTAAAAATTAAATATAAATAAAACAATTTACTTCATCTTTCACTAAACGTTTCGTCGATAAGGTTTTTGACTTCTTTAGGAGCAGCTTAGATTTTCTTAAATTCTGTTGAAGAAATTTTTTCTTATAATTACATATGTACATATTTGACGAAATATAATTAAAGCTTGACTTACGATTTAGTTTACATCAGAATCACTTATCATGATCAAAATGAATGAACAACACGACGCAAAATTAAAAGTAATAAATACAATAAATAAGTAAAGTAAACAAATCACAACATCAAACTAAAACTATATCACAGAACTATTACTTTTGGTGTATTGTGGGAGAATATTGCAGTTTTGTTTGGTCCTTATCTTCTTTTGTATTTAGAGCTTTCGATAAACGTTGTTATATTCTTAAGCTCTCTAGTGTATATCTCTTATTCTCTGATCTTTCTTTGTCCAGTATTTTGACGCTCTTAAAATCTACCGTGTGTTTGCTTTCTTTTAAAGACTACTTACTGTCTAAACTGTCTTAAAAATTTTATATTTATGGTATTAAGAAAGAGCCCCCACGCAAACCCCTAAGGCTCTGTGAGCACATACACAATCTCAACAAGAATCTCACAAAGTGAACAAAACATGTAAAAATTTTAAATCAGTAGCATACCAGCTTTCAACAAGGTAGATTTGTGTCACTTTTCTAAATATTTAGCAAACTAATGCATTTTCATTTTAACCTCTTTTTTTTTGGTTGGGGCCTTTGGTATTAAGGCGTATGTAATACATTTCTTTTAATAATTACATTATTTTTGCAAAAAATAATTTATGTCACCGCCCACAAAAGAGGGCAGGGCAAAAAATAACATTTTAGAATCTTCAGGGTTTGTGATCATTTGCTGACCATAAAAGTTGTATTTGCTAAACAAAAGTATGGGAAAACTTAGAAAATAATTGGTTTTTTCAGAGGTAGGATTAGTTCTAAGGGGAACTTTTTTCTCCTTGGCTCGATTTTTCTTATTTTATAGCTTTAATAGCCTATGACTATAAGAAATTTTTCTGCTAAGTTTCATTAATAGGGGCAATCAGTAAATTTTGAAAGCCAATATAACTAAAAAAAGTAATGTCCGGATAGATTGGCTAAATACCCCTATGTGCGTTATCTGAGAGTCCTTCACCAATTTGTTTGTATTTGCCTTCTATTTTGAAAGTTTTATAGTGCTGCAGATATGGTTTACATATTTTTTCTTTGTATTGAGGTACCTGGATAATCAGTCAGAATATCCTAACAGAGGTTATATGTATAAAAAAATTCTATTTATCAGAGTTTTGTAAATTGTGTTTAAAGTTTCCCGTTTACAAAAATAAATGATGCTGCCAAGTTTTCAGGATTATTAAATCGAATAAATTTCATACTTACTTTTATTATTTAGCGACTGAAAATGTGGGAATAAAGTATATTTAAGCAGAGATAATAAGGTATTAAAAATTTATTAAAATTCATTTAGTAGCTTTTACGTGATGCTAACACAAACGGACAATATTTCCATAAATTGGTGTTTCGTATTTCATACTGTAGTAACCGTTGCAACAGTAACAAAATTAAAAAAAATATATATATTTCATGTACAGACACGGGTTCATTACAGTTGTATAAGAATTATAGGTAAAAAAGTGCACTAGAGCGTATGAGTAATTTGCATTTTCAGTAAAGAAAACCATATCAATCATACGGCTAGAGGTACTGCAGTTTACAATGGATTATTATAAAATTATTATTAAAAGCAAATTTAATTAAAAAAAAAAATTCGAGAAAATTACGTATATTATTTTCATGTTTCCATTTTAAGGGTTGCGTATCCAAAGAGTAAAAATGTAATCCTATTGTTTTCGCTACAATGTCTGTCCGCCTGTCAGCGCCTTTTCTCTCTGGAACCGTAATTGGTAGACACTTGAAATAGCTATACATTATCTATACACAGATGATGTATAGCTGTTGCCGCTATAGCAAAAAATATTAAAACTTATAGGGTGTTGCGATAGAGAGGTGTTATTCACGAATATATGTTTATTTCTTGAACTGTAGGAGGCATACACTAACACTTTACAAACAGTAATTAAAACTTAGTTCGCTTTATAAACAAATCTAAAAAATAAACCTAAAAATTAAAGGGTGTTCCGATAGTGGTGTGATTTGCATGTATAAGGCCTAAGTATTGAACCATAATAGTAGACTTTTGAAATTTTCACAGAAGGCGTATAACTGTGGCCAATATAGCAACAAATACTACAACTTATAGCGTGTTCCGAAAGTGACGTTTTATTTCTTGAGCTATAGGAGGCAACCACTTAAAATTTTCAGACAGTAATTTAAACTATGTTCGCGTTATAAGCAAGTATACAATATTAAACCTAAAGATTTGAGGGTGTTCCGACAGTGACGTGAATAGCATGCACATTGACTAATTGTTTAACCATAATAGATAAATTCTTGAAATTATCACAAATGGTGTCTTACTATGACCCATATAAAAACAATAAAAATTTAAAGGGTTTTCCGATAGTGACGTGTTTTGTATGTATAACGACATATTTTTTGAACCGTAATAGGTAGACTCTTCCATTTTGTATAGAAGATGTGTTGCCATGGCCGTTTAGACAATTACTAAAAATTAAAAGGTGTTCTTACAGTGACATATTTTTCATGTATAGTAACTTATTTTTTAATAGTAATAGGTAGACCATTGATATATTCATAGCAATAGAATTACCATGATAGCGGCCACAAACAATAAAATTAAAGGATGTTCCGAAAGGGACACCGTAATAGGTAGACTCTTGAAATGTTTACAGTAGATTTTGTACTTCGGCCGCTGTAACAATTACTAATATCTAAAGAGTGTTCCATCAGTGACATGTTTCTCACGTATATTACCATATTTTTTGAATCGCAATAGGTAGGCGCATTTATATTTTTATAAAAAGTTTATTACCATTGCCGCCATAACAGCAATTACTTAAATTTAAAGGGTGTTCCAACAGTGATGCAATTTTCGCGATTATGACTTTAATTTTAAAATTAAAGGGTGACTCATAAGACATGAAAAAATTAACAACTCGAATTTTTAAAGTTGTACTAAAGATAGTGCGGAACCCTTCGTGTGTGAATCTAGCTTGCATTTGACTGATTTATTATATTGCTGCTTTGTTTATCCTTAAGAAATATTACTTATCTTCTATGTTCTACATAAAACCTAAAAATATTTTTTTTTAAATCGCGGAGCTGTTGAATTGGACAAAGGAAGAGAAGTTTTTGTCAGGCCGTGTAGTTTTAATAGTCTTCTCATAATTACACTTCAAATCGTGCTTTGTTTTTTTCTTAAGTCTTCCTGCCATGTCGTCATTTAATAGTCCATTTTTTACAACACTTAATGCCATTATCTCTTACGCTTCTGACATTTTTAATAATGAGGTCAAATAGATGTTGACTAAGAAAATTAATAGAATATTATATGTCTTAGATTTCCATTGTTAGAAGTTGTCATCGTTCTTAAAATAAAAATATTGCTTAGATATTTTTTTTTTTCATTTGTACACAAATTGAACATTAAATATACAATTTCATTTGTTGTCATCTTTAAGATTAAATGAAAAAGCTACAAGAAAAAACAATAACAGCAAAAAAACTTTCAACATGTTGCCTGTTGACTTACCAGCCACTATACACAATAATAAAACGCCAGGCAAAGCACAAAAATTTCTTGAAATGAAACAACAATATAAGTCCTTAATAACAATTTTTCTATGTCATGACCTCGTCTTTAAAGATGTCTATAAGTCTATGGATGTTTATAGTGAGCATATAAAAGAGTATCTGTGCACACTTTGCCCTGACACCCTCAATTAACAATATCAAACTAAAAATGATTTTCTTAACAAGAAGAAAAAGGTTTCGAATGAACAGCAAAAAAAAGTGAGCATTAAAATGTCTTTAGAGTATAAAAAATGGCAACATATTGAATTTGTTAAATACAGAAAGGAAGAGTAATATTTCTATAAAAAAAAAATAAAAATAAGAAAATAATAATCTCAAGGGGACTGACTTGCTGAAAAGGCTGCAAAAAGTAATATCAAAAAAAAATATAAATCCTGCTTAAAACAAAACAATTGGTTTAAAAAAAATTAAGTACAACTAAGCGTATGATTGATATTGATTTATTTTCAAAAAACTCAAATTACTTATACGTTGTATTATACATTTTTATTTTGTAATAATTTATCTCCTGCCATTTCAATAATCTTCGCCTTAGCCTGATCAAATCACAGTCCCTGCACAGCATTAATTTAAAAGCAAGTATAAACATTATAATAAATATAAAGTAATTGTAATAAAAAGAATTAATTTTGGATTTATAACAAATGCCACAGACAAATAAAATAGGTCTTCGACTTGTTGAAAAAATAAATTGCTTATATTGGCTTATGTCTTTTAAAGTAAAATATGCTACAATAAATGAAACAGTGAATTAAGTTGACTTTGAAAAAATTAAATTAATTTATGCAAAAGAAATCGGACGAAGAAAAAGAATGACTGAATAAGGTTTAAATTAAAAAGGATAAATACAAATTTTTAAATATTTTTTGAAGGGAAAGGCGAGATACGTCCTATTAAATTCTTTTGTAATATTGGTATCTTTTATATTACTAATTTAAATATTAAAAATACTATCAATTTTTAAAATTGAATACTTGAATGCTACAAAAATAATTTTTAAAATTTTATTACACTATGACGTATGATTAATATTGATTTATTTTCCCAAAAATTCGAACTACTCATTTGCTATGGCATTTCTTTTATTTGTAAATAATTTATTTCATACTATTTAAATAATCTTGGTCAGTTCTTTTAACTGGCCAAGCCGGATGAGACCTAGTCTCATAAACATACAAACATTAAAATAGATATGCTGTGAATATAATAAATTGCCCTTTAAAGTTAAAAATGCTATAATAAATTATATACTGGCTTGACTTGACAGTATAGGTAAGATTATACTACAAAGGGATTAAAACCCTATATTCAGTTTGGTGGATTAGGTGACCAATTTTAATTAATGGTCTTCGAAAGATTGTGAAATCAGTGGGTCCTTCAAACAAGATTTTTATTTATTTTTTAATCTACATGTTGCAGTTTTAAAATAAGAATTGTCAAAAGTAAAGTGCCTTCCCCACGTAAAAGAGAAAGGAAGTAAACAGGATTTTAACTGTGTGAAAGGATTTGACATAACTATTTTATTGATTCGTTTTAAAACAACATTTCCAATTTCTGAAGGGCATTTTAAGGACTTTTCATAAGTAAAATAATTTAAGCAATGGGGATATATTGGGTATTTTACTAAGCGCTTCGTATCTTTTAATTTATTCGATATATTTTATTGATTTGAGAGGCCTATCGATGTAATTATGTATAAAATATAATGGTTTCGCTGGGTGGTGCTCATCCGAAATGTCAAATGTTCCATGACTCTGGGGCATAATCAGGGTGAATTTTACCGAAAGCATTTTCGCTATGAGGGCTTCTGTTATTTTTGATTTATTCATTTAAACCTGTTACTGAAGAAAACCCGACAAGAAAAAGTCTAACGTAGTCAAAACGCACAATCGCAGTGGCCAATTCGCATCTCTTCCTCATGAAAGGGCCAGGCACTCAAATCGGTCGTGAAGAATGTCATATATGGCAAGATCTATATGGCACGTGGCACCATTCTGTGTAAACCACATGTCGCGTGTCCATCATCATCCAATTTAGGCAGAAAAAAAAGTTGTTAATCATCGACATATAGCGCTTGGCGGTGATGGTCTGATCGGTGATGATCTTACCAATAACGTTCTCAAAAAAAAATTGGACCAACAAGGCTGCCATGGCTAAATCTATACCAAAAAGGTGACTTAATGCTCTTGCATTTCATATGGGTTGGTATCGTCTCATATTCGATAACTTTGTTTGTGGACGTACCCATTCATCCAGAAATTGACCTCACAGCTGAAAATTAAATATTTCGATTAATGTTGCCCAAACATGCTCGCGTAATTGAACGCTATATTGGTCCCTGGTGATTTGCTGCTGGGGACAGAATGAATAGTAGCCAATTTAAGAGATGTAGCTTCAACATTATGGTCGCTATCAACTGTCGAAATATTGTTCCTACTGAGAGAACCTATAGATGACAGCTAAGATTTATTAAGGAAATATAGATGTTTTTTTTTTTTTTTGTATAATGTTGTTTGCAACTTTTTGAATGGTAGCTAGCGCGTACTGTCGGCACCCTTGACTATTTTAAAAACTAACAGATTTTTTTCAAGTCTTGAAAAAACTTTGAATATTAGCAGCTCTTTTGTAAGTTTTGAAATATTTCGGTCCTGGTAAACCAAAATCCATATCAATAAATTTCTAATACTTTCAGTTACTCGGTACTACTCAATAGTTTTCAATTGACTACTCACTAGTTCTTAATACTTCTGTTTACAAAATAACTGCGGAGATTTATCGTCTCGTAGGCGTCAAATATTCCATTCAATTTATAAATAACGAAACGATACCACAGGTTTCCGACGTCAAATATCTCGGCATACATCTTGACCGGCGCCTTACTTGGAAACGCCACATAGAATCTCAAAATTAACACAAATGAATCTAAAAGCCGTCCAACTAAACTGCCTTGTTGGTAGAAACTTTACTCTCATCTTAGATTGCAAACTTCTATTGTACAAGTCAATTCTAAAACCAATATGGTTTTATGGCTTTCAATTATGGGGCACTGCCTCAGCTAGCAATATATAAAAAATACAAAGGCACCAAAATAAGATTCTTCGTATGGTTACATCTGCTCTTTGGTATATAAAAAGCTCGAACGTCCATAAATATCTAAACGTGCCATCAGTTAAAGCAGAAATACCGAAACTTGCCATAGGGTATTTAAAGAAGCTTGAAACTCATCCGAATCCACTGGCCCGTAACATACTAAATCAACGTGTAGTGCAATTCACTAACTTCAAACGATCTTTAACTTGTTAAATATATCAACAAGTTTTTTTTTGCTTGCACTAACGCATTTGCGATTCACTAACTTATGGTTAACAAATGAAAAATACAAACAAAAATTAATGGCAATGCTGCTAAACAAAATGGCAAAATAGTGAAAAGATCAAAGAGGAAAGAAAAATAATAAACAAAATATACAAAACTTTCCACCCAAGTGCTTAATTTTTTGTTTCTTTTTCATTTTATTTCTAAAAAAATTTTTAAATTCAATTTTATAAGGCAAGTAAAATACATATGTATGTGTTTTAATTATAAATATTAATTATTTAGAATATTTTGCATTTTGTAGAATGGCAACAAATACTGCTCAAAAAGAAACCGACTTTATCTTTTAATATTTTGATAAAGTAACAATACAATAAATTAACAATACTCGACTTGCTAAGAAAAACAGCTGATTTATAACAACATCAAATGTTATTAAAAAGCATTACTCAATAGCAAAGTCTTTCGTTTTGTTGTTAAATTTTTTTTTTAACGAGTCCCGAATCGTTAAAATTGAATAGTGAATCGTACTTGTGGTGCCATATTCTGTAATTCTCGTAGCTAAATCTATCGCTAAAATTCTAAAAATGCACCAACAAATTACGAGTATTCTTACAACAACATTCGACTAAGAAGGAGGGACACTGCTTCTTTCATCCGGACATCAGAGGGATGACACGCAAATAGCAGTAACCGTGAAACATACATTTTCCTTTGTCCAGCACTGGTTGGACTTAACAAGTAAATTAATTTTTTAGACCTAAGATATGAGTAATTATTGATAGTTCAAGTATATTGAAGATACAATAAATAAAAATTGCGAAAAAAATATTTCTTTTGTGTATTAAGTTTTTAAAAGAATCAAAAACTCGATACCCGCTACCCACTACTCAATACTTTGTCAGCACTAGTTATAAATATTTGTTATTTGTTATTAATTTTAATCCTTTTATGCTTGGTAAAAAAAAAAACAACAAGACAAGACAATACAATACAAACTAAAATAAAATAAAACAACAAGAAATGCAGAAATGTGATTTTAATTTAAACTGACATGACATGAAACCATTTATTTATTTACAGGACATAACACAGACAGACAGACAAACAAACAAACAAACAAATGTCAAGGTTTTTAGGTGACTCGATAATGGCGAGTGTTTTAAAAATTTATAAATTTTACAAGACCTTTTAGAATTTTTTAGTTTCCTTCTTGTCCTTGTTGAGTTTATTATTATTTTATAATTTTTTTTAGTTCAATGCCTATTTGCACTTTAAAACAATATTGATTTTGAATAATTTATTTTAAAATCAATACGAATGTCTGTTTGTATGTTTGTTTTCTTATTTGTTGTTAATAAAAGAACAATTGCTGTGCTGTATTGTACTGATAGCAAAACAAGGAAAATATTTATTCAAAGACATTGAGAGTGTGTCAATAATTCCTTGATATCAAGGTTCACAGGTGGCTTTTGCAAAAGGCTATGGAAAAGAAAAAATAACAATATAGGAAGTTTGTTAAATTTATACTGGTTTTTGTGAATTTTTTAAATCAAGTTGCTTAAAATAGTCTGTCCTTATTTATACAATTTATATGTCTAAACATAAATCCTTTTAAAGCTTAAAAAGGTTGTTAAATACGACCCATTTTTTTTTAGAAATAAAACAGTTAAGTGTGAGTCAAACTCACATACGTCGGGTACCATATATAACTTTGAAAGTATAAGATTTGAACGTTTTCATGTCTCTTTTGGGGCACCCTTTTATTTTAAAGTTTATATGTTTATAACTTTATTTTCAAAATTCCAAGCATCTGCTTTAAACGGTTCGAAATGTAAGCTTATAAAAGTTGCATTTATGTCTACTATGGGGACACCCTTTAACTCCGTATACTTCTTATTATAGCAAGCATATTAAATGCGTAAATTTCAAGTGTCTGCCTAGAACGTTTATAAAATGAGGCCAAATTTCTGAAAATCGTGAATTATAAGGAACACCCTGTCATTTTGATTAGCTTCGTTTTTGTTACTGGTTGTTACAGTAGTCATTATAAATCCTGCTCCATGTTCTGTCACTCTTGTGACACCCTTTAATTATTAGTTTTACTTTATATTAAATAACATATCGAACATATCCTTGATTACTGTGTGTAAATTTCAAGCCTATGACTTTTACATTTCCAGAAATAAGGCCTATGGACGTGAACACCATGTCGCTATGGGAACACCCTAAAATGTTTAGTATTTCTTGTAACAGGGGCTCTTTTCAAGAGTATACCTTTTACAGTTTCAGGGATAGAGGGCGCTGACAGGCGGACAGACATTACAGCGAAAACGTACTTTTTTACCCTTTGGGTACAGAATCAGAAAAAGGTAATTTTGCAAAAAAAAAAACAAAAATGTTCCTTGTAACGCGGCAAAAATATAAATTATCCCCACATACTCGTACATATTCTCTATATATTGTTTCATTTGCAAACAGAAACAAAACAATAACATGCCGTCTAAAGACAACCACTAACTGCCGTGTAAACTAACCATAATGTAAAGGATATACAAACAACTAAACTCAAAGACAGGCATTCGTAACATCATGTAAAACTCGGATATTATTCTTGCACTCGTGTAATACAAGAGCCGACTGGGTTGCAGGTTTATCTTGGTAAACCAGTTGATTTTTTTAATATGTCTGAGCGTCGGCTGACTGTTTCCACAGCGGTCTTCGGAATGACTGTTCCCACAGCGGCTTTGGCTTAATGTTCCCAAAGCCGTCCTCGGACTGACTGTTCGAACTAGATATCATTCAAACCTGCAAATCATCGATCCAGGGCACCCAAACTTACTATTTGGCAAAACAGTAGATCTCTCGTGAGTCGGTTATCGTAGTCTTATTTTTAAAGTACAACAAATTATTGTAAATAGAGAAAATTAAATAAAGAAAAAATATATTTTTATCACTTGAGGTTTGTGGATTCGTAAGTAGACCCTGGACGCAACTAAGTTACCTTTCCTTAGATTTCACACCTACCGAATAATGTTTTGACTAATGTGGCAACTTTCATTCACATTCAACCATCAAGAACTGCCAGCATTAATCAAACTGAAAAATTTGTTAGAAATTCTTAAAATAAATATGCTGCTGAGAAATTCTTAGAGTACTCAGTCCAAAGATTTTCACAACATTATGGAATGTTGCGAAATGTTGGAAAAGAGATGACACAGTGCAACACGGAAAAAAATAACCATATACGGACACCACTACGTGATAAAAGACCAAAAAAAAAAGACCCCTGTCTCCCAGTTTTGCCCAAAGTCCTCCAGGTTTTTTTTATGGGCCCTCAAAGATGTGGGGCCTCGATGTCATTTTTGCAAAAAAATGATAATTTACTCAAGCTCATATTTTGCAAACCGTTTGGAATTTAGATATACTCTCTGAGGCAAAGTTGTTGGTCTTGTCATAAAGAACAAAAATTGTTAACATATAAAATCAAAAAAAACTTCATCTTCAAGGTCAAAATCGCAAAAAACTTTAAAAATTAAATTTTTTTATCTTTTTTCCCCTGTTCAGGTCCATAGGTAGCAAACCGTTCAAAATTCAAGGAAACAATCAACTACAAAAATGAACCTAAGATCTCAATAAACAACTTTCTAGAACATATGAACTTCCTATGAATGATTCTTAACACCGTTTAGGTAGCGCTTAAGTTTTTCACTTTTGCGGCTACCTAAGCAAAAGTGAATAAGTGACTTAAAAAATTACACAGTGTGTGATGGTGATAGATTGGGGAACAAGCTGCTACATACCAGATCATTGGGGAATATTCTATATACTCTCGAATGATGTGGAATGTTCTGCAACATGGAAAAAAGTATTCGAGTGAGAACATTTCACAGCAGTCTGATAATTCAGTTAATTTTTGGTTAAAGAATATTTATTCGTTGTATTTCTTAACAGTCTGCTTTGTCCTTCATAAAAAGGTATGGCCTAATAAAATCAGAAATTTAAGTGGTTCTAATCATCTGATCGAGAGTCTATATAAATTTTGTTTGTAGTATTTTTTTTTTTTTCATATTTTTTGGCTCGAATAAAGGCGTCTTGCTAAAAAGACAGCTATTTTTAAGATTATAGAGATCCGATAAGAAAATGTGACAATTGCCACGCAAAACCTTATTCCACTTTCTTTAAAGATCTACGATTTTAGAAAATTCTATTATCAGTGTAAATTTTTACATAACTAATATTCTCTCATACATCTTTAAAAATAATATTTCTTTTACATACAAAGACAAAAGATATTTATTGCGTTGATCGCCGACTGGCAGGCACAAGCGTATGACTTGCGTACCGTGTGTACTGTTAGTTCTACTTATATCTTCTCGTCAGGGCTGGCTAAGTTAAGATCAGCGAGCGAACTTTGGATATCTGTCGACTTCTAGTTTTTCCTTTTTTAGGGTTCCGCACCCAAAGGGTAAAAACGAACCTCTATTGTATTCGCTAAAATATCTGTCCGTCTGTCCGTCTGTCAGCACCTTTTAGCTCTGGAGCCGTAATATAATAATAATAATCTCAGCCGTAGCAACATCAATTTTTCTAATATGTATTAATTTTTCTTTATAATAATGCATATCACAGCGCCCTCCTTCGCCGGTATTACCACATAGCACTAAATTGCCGGCGAAGTAAAATAATTATAAATTGGCTATACTAGCTTCGAACTAATTCGCCTAAATAACACCAGAGGCGCTACAATACTGTTCTAAAAATAATCATAACGTGCAATTGCAGTGTTGCCAGAATCGAAGCTTTACTATCACTAACCATCTGTCTTATCTACTACTATCCCTTTCCAAAGAAAGTACCACAGTTAATGTAGGCATTTCTGCCTGAGTGGTACTTCTCTTTAAAAAAAATAGGTACTCTTAAAATTCACAGATGATGTATAGCTGTTGCCGCCATAGCAACAAATACTAAAACTTATAGGGTGTTCCGATAGAGAGGTGTTATTCACGAATATGTGTTTGTTTCTTGAACTGTAGGAGGTATAGACTAAAGATTTACAAACAGTAATTAAAACTTAGTTCGCTATACAAAAAAGTATAAAAAAATAAACTTAAAAATTAAAGGGTGGTGGGATTTGCATGTGGAAGGCCTAAATTTTGAACCATAATAGGTAGACGTTTGAAATTGAAGATGCAATGTGTTGCCACGGCCGCTATGACGACTACTAATCTCATACATTAAGTGCCAGATCGTCGGCATATGCAATCGTATGGACGCCTATAACAATTTAACAATTAAATTTAAAAATTAACAGGTTCCTATCCGAAAACTCTTTTGAGTAAAGATAGGCAGGCGTATTACAATGGCAAAAAAAAAAATACTTCTTTATTACTTGTGCTAGTTTTTCTATATCTTCTATATATTTCTACTTGTTGTTGCAATCAAAAAGCGAAACAAAAACACTTACAACAACTACACAAACTAAATAAATAATAATGAAAAATTAAATACCAGATAGAATTTGTAAACGGAATCATTAAAAAATATCAACCAGGCAAGAGAAAAACCCAACAACAACAACAACAAAAATAGAGTAAATAATAAATAATACACAAGTCTGTTGTGTGTCAACACACTGATAACACAAAAAAGAATAACTGCATACACACTCACACACACATTGTATATCTATACATATAATAAAAAAGTAACTCATTTCCTTTCTGTCTGACTGACTGTCTGTCTTTTTCTTTGTGTACGCATCACTTAAAAACTACTAGATGGATTTTAACAAAATTTTGCGAGAAGGTACCTTAGCATCCTGATTCCAATATAGGATACTTTTTTCCGCCAAAATATTTTATTTCCAAGAGAAAGTGGAGAAAAAGCCGTGAAATTTTTTGAGGAGGTACCTTAGTATCTTGATTCCAATAAGGGATACTTTTTTATTTTCAAAAGAAAGTGGAAAAAAGCAGTGAAAGTACGCCGATATTTTTACCTTATTAAAGTACTGCATACTTTAAGGCATCTTTTATTTCACACTGTGTAATTTTTTAAGTCATGGCAAAATAACCATATACGGACACCCTTACGTCATAAAAGACCAAAAAAAAAAAAGACCCCTGTCTCCCAGTTTTTCCCAAAGTCCTCCAGGTTTTTTTATGGGCCCTCAAAGATGTGGGGCCTCGATGTCATTTTTGCAAAAAAAATATCATTTCCTCAAGCTCATATTTTGCAAACCGTTTGTAATTATGATATACTCTCTGAGGCAAAGTTGTAGCTCTTGTCACAAAGAACAAAAATTGATAAATAAACAACTTTCTACAACATATTAACTTCCTAGGAATGATTCTTAACACCGTTTAGGTAGCGCTTAGGTAGCCGCAAAAGTGAAAAATTTCCCGAAAATTTTTTAGCTACCTAAGCGCTACCTAAACGGTGTTAAGAATCATTCCTAGGAAGTTCATATGTTCTAGAAAGTTGTTTATTGAGATCTTAGGTTCATTTTTGTAGTTCATTGTTTCCTTGAATTTTGAAGGGTTTGCTACCTATGGACCTGAATTGGGGAAAAAAGGTAAAAAAAAATTGAATTTTTTAAAGTTTTTTGCGATTTTGACCTTGAAGATGAAGTTTTTTTGATTTTATATGTTCACAATTTTTGTTTTTTATGACAAGGGCTACAACTTTGCCTCAGAGAGTATATCAAAATTCCAAACGGTTTGCAAAATATGAGCTTGAGTAAATGATAATTGTTTTGCAAAAATGACATCGAGGCCCTACATCTTTGAGGGCCCATAACAAAAAAAAACCTGGAGGACTTTGGGAGACAGGGGTCTTTTTTTTTGGTCTTTTATAACGTAGTGGTGTCCGTATATGGTTATTTTTTTCCGTGTTGCACTGTGTTTTTAAAAGCAGTATATTTTAAACAAAGTTGCGCAACAGATGACGCTGTTTTAAAATAATGACAAAATATAAATTACTTACTGCCAAATAGCCAATTAAATAACATTTTTATTTGTTGTGTATTTTTATTTTTCGTTATTGCCATTAAAATATTTTAAACGCCTTTTACAGAGCCTTACCATAATTTTTAGAATTTTATATAAAGTAAATAGTTAAGAATTTAAAAACTTGGTATGGATTACTTTTAAAGCAAAATCGAGCAAAATATTGTCAGGACGCACACAACGTGTGTGGGCACAGCTAGTGTAAGGAGGAGTGCTTGCGTATAAAACATATAAAGGCTCGCAAAGGCGGTTGTTTATTTGCTTGTTGTTGTATGCGACTGAAAGTATAGTTTTTCTTTATTGTAAACCTTAGACATGAGCAAATAAAACTGAATTGACTTGAAGGCAAAAGAATAATAATCATACACTAACACATACTAACACATTTTTCTATACACCTAAATAGAGACATGTACTGCAATGGTGTTAATTTGAATATGGCATTTAAATTACCAGCGTGAGATTGAAAATTTGCTTCTGTTTACTTCTCTGATGGCTAAATAGATTTTGGGATTTAGAAAAAAACTTAATTTTAAAAAAGTAAGTAATACCAAGTTTGTAAAGACAGATGATAAATTATGAAGAATATTCGTCCTTTATTTATTTTTAACAATCGCTTTGTTAAGACTTTTCGCTTAAATACTAAAAAAAATAATAATTTCGTGCTGTGTTGAAAAGCAATAAATTCTTTAAAATTAGAATAAATTTGTTTGGCTGCAGTGCTTAGAAACCCCAATACAATAGAGTCGGTTACTTCGAAAATCGGATCGAGGCGATGTTTTACTTTCATTAACCGTAAAAGAGCTCAAAAAACTAATGAAATTCTTTTTCGCTGATGATATTATTCAATTGATCGTTATAGAGACAAATCGCTTTATTCTGGAGGAAAATAATAAACACAACGTTTTATTATTTTCCAAAATAATAAAATCCATTAAATGCCGATTTATATCGGAATAATTTAGAAAGCGGTATACTGGTATATAGGGGAAGAATGCCGTCCATATTGGCAATTCAGGGCTTTATAGCATTGAAACGATTTCATGTCACCAAGAAATATTTATCACTAGCTATTCGCGGTGCGCTTCGCTACACGCATTCACAAAAAAAACAATAAACACTTGAAAGAAAAGTACGGCCAACCTTCAACACGAAAACGCACGCTACTCTCACATTAAAAAAGTTTTAGTTTATATGCTGTTCCCATCTAATCTGTTTTTTGCTAGACAATACGTATTATCACGATAATATTTTTTTATTTTGTGTAGAAGGTACCACACCCACTATCGTAATCTAGTCCCTATTTTGTTAGATTATGCACATTAGTATGAGGGTTACTTGTGCAAATTTGCAAGACTCTACATATTGTAGTTCTCTAGCTACACAATAATAATTTTGTATAATCACTTTGTCTGGGAGCTATGACGCCCACTGTTCCAACCTTGTGAAAATTCTACTAGACTATAAATGAGGATTACTTGTGTAAATTTTTATAGGTACACGATAATAATATTTCACTTTGTATGGCAGTTACCACTCTCACCGTCGCAATTTTGTCTGTGTTTTGTTAGTTTAGCACATATGTATAAGGGTTACTTCTGAAAAGGTGGAGAGAGACCACTAAGTGTAGGCAGGCTCGATTGGTGCCACGGGCAGGAAGACCACTAAGGTACAAAAGGTGTACTCTAAGCTGGATAACTGCATTGGTGACAGGTCATGGAAACTTCAAATATCATCTAGCCAAGATGAAAATCGACGAAGATGATACTTGCAGACTGTGCCTGGAGGAGGTTGAGACGGTAGTGCAATTTGTGTGTGAATGTCCGGCACTGACTAGCATAAGACTTAGGACCACTAGCAGAAGCTTGTTAAATGTGGATGCTATGGGGGACCTGAGCCTTGAACATATGCTAGCAATTATCAGAGACTGTGTGATGTGAAAGAAGGTCGACAGTGACCAGTCGACAGTCTGAAATCACTAGTATTTACCGGTGATGTTTTATTTTATTTTTTACCTGTCGTTAGTTAAAAATATTTGTACCTCTTAAAAATTCAAACTTATGGATCTTTTAGCTATATCTACTTTTGACTTCATCCGATAAGTTTTACGGTCTTGCCGATTAAAAGGTTAAAATTCAATTACTGCATTGTGCTGTCTATTTTTCGGAATTGGGTCATGTGATTTAATATCACTGAATTAATGGAATAAAAACTAAAACAATCTAAAAAAACTGGAATTTGTATTTAAATTTAAATCTTAAATGAATTATAATATTGGGCCTATAATTTCTTAGTTTTAATAATTTTAGTTAAAAAAAAAAAATTAATGATGTTTGTACTGCTTTTGTAGTTTTGAATTATTGAGTGTTTTAACCACTTTCTTTCGCAGTCATATTCAAGTGAATGGCAGTGTATATTTCTACACATGCTTACAGATATTTATTTCCTTTAAAAAAACAATACCAAAGTGTTGCTATTCGTTTTCTTCATCAATTGAATGTGTTGGGAATTGCATTTTATATTAAAAAATACCCACTGCAATTTGTGTTTGAAGAGCAGTTTCAGGAGTGGAAGTACTGTGGCTACATATAGCTTAAAAATAGTAATTTTAAAGACTTCAAATTACGTGGCAAAATGTTTCCTCCATAATAAATAAATATATTTAAAATGTTTTAGTAAAAATTGTTAAGACAAATCTTGTTCTAAAATACATTTCAAGTACGTTTTGTGAATACGACACAATGAGTATATGGAGAACGACATCAGCATTTTTACTGATGATTCTCTTATAGATGGTAGAGCAGGAGCAGGTGTATACTCAGCTAAGGTGAACCTGTAGTATGCGTTTGGGGGAGTACGTCTTTATTTTCAGGCGGAATTGCTTGGGTTGTTGCATGCGTTGGATCATCTGCTTGAAAGTCGGGTGCTTTTTGCATACCAGGGGGGAGGGGGGGGTGCAACTATGATTATTCGTAGGAACTTATTTTAGAGGCTTTTAATTTTATATTTAATGTAATTCCAATTGAGATTATTTCAATTACACATTACATGTAATTTGTAATTGAAAACTTTCAATTACAAGTACATGTTATGGGGAATTGTTAAGAATATAATTGAATTTTGTTCAATTTCAAGTAATGCCTAATTATTGCCTAATTAATTAATTAATTAATTAATGCCTAATTGCCTAATTACAATTACTTGTAATTAGTAATTGAAAACGTTCAATTACAAATTACAAATAGTCGTAATTGACTTCAGCCCTTGATTTAAATAACAATTATTTGTAATGTTTAACTGAGAATATTTTTTTTTTGTTCGTTTATTATTTATTGTATCTTCAATAATTTCTGAACTAACAATAATTCCTCATATATTAAGTCTAAACTAAATAATTTTTGCAAAAAAAACCGACTTCAAAACAGATAGAAGGGCACCAATTATAAACTAATAATGTAAGAAGTAATCTGTAAGAATTAGATTTAAACCAAATAATAGATGCGCCAAAATTAGCGGAAAAAAGTAAAGACTATGTGAGTGTGAAGCCTCTCCCTATTACTGTTCAAAATTTAAGCTATATATGTATATAACGGTTAAAAAGTTTAACCATATATATCAAATTACATGAACTATTGGGACACCCTTTACATTATAATTCCAAATATTTATACTTGATAACATACCAGAGAAAGTAGTGGATATTCTGCCTAATTTTCAAGTGTTTGTGTTTAACGGTTCAAAAGATAGGGCCATATGGATCAAACTACATAATTTAAGGGGTCACCCTTTAGTTTCTAAATTCAAATTGTATACTTGCTATAGTGGACTTTGCAATACAGGTTCCTTGCAAATTTCAGCTGTCTGTCGATAACAGTTCAAAAGTTTGGCCACATACTTAGAATTACATTAACTATTGGGACACCCTTTTATTTCCAAATTCAAATTTTATACTTTTTGTTACAGCGGATTTAGAAATACAGGTCCTTTATAAATTTCAGCGGTCTGTGTACAACTGTTCAAAAGTATGGCCTTATACATCAAATTAAATGAACTATTGGTGCACCCTTTAAAATTTTGAATATTTATTCATTTTATTATAACGGTCAGAGTAACCGACATTCTGTCAAATTATCAAGGTTTTGCCTATAAGCGTTCAAAAGATAGGCTCAAATAGGTCAAATTACGTCACCTATGGGGACACCCTTTAAATTTTAAATATATATTTTTTTATTAATTTCTGCTGTTGGGAGCTATAGCGACACGCAATTTTTTATAATTTTAATTTTGTGCCCTTTACGGTTCTTAATACACGTAAAAACCATGTATGTTGTATGGGGACACCCTTTAATTTTTAATATAATGAACTGATTTTAAAATGGGACCAACCTGAAATAAAGAAAAAAATTTTAAAATCGGTTCAAAAATGGCCTTCTTCCTTCTTTTTTGAAGTCGGTTAAAAATATACTTTTTAAATCGAGCCAGTGCTAGACAAAAATAATGTTTGTTTCACAGTTTTTGCAATCATTTGCGGTACATCCCTCTGATGTACGGCCAAGAAAATCAGTATCTTGTTTTGAGTCGAATGTAACCAGGTATGTTACGCGCCAAAGTATGTTACGCGCCAAAGGGTTTGAGGATCGACTTGTGCAGAAGAAGTTTACAATCTAAGCTCAGGGTGGTGTTTCTGCCAATAAGCCAATTTAATTGTACTGGTTTTAATTTTTTTTAGAATAGAGAAGTACCACTCAGGCTATTAATGCCTATATTAACTGTGTTACTTCCTTTGGAAAGGGATAGTAGAAGATAAGACAGATGGTTAGTGTGATAGTAAAGCTTCGCTTATGGCAACCCTGCAATTTCACGTTATGATTATTTTTAGAACAGTGTAGCAAGCGTCTCTGCTGCTGTTTAGGCGAATTAGTTTTGAATTTAGCATAGCCAATTTATAATTATTTTACTTCGCCGGCGATTTAGTGCTATATAATACCAGCGAAGGAGGGCGCTGTGATATGCATTATTATAAAGAAAAATTTCATTTGTGTTAACTTGAATTTGATGTGGCTTTTCAAAGTAAGGCGACGGTCACAATGTATACCCAGGTATTTAACATCTGAAAGCTGTGATATCATTTGGTTATTTATGCGAAGAGGAGAGCATGAGTGTGAAAATGTGAAAGTTATGTGAGTACATTTTTGTTTATTCACTTTTATTCTCCATTGTGATGCTACTTGGGCGTTTTCATCAATACTTAAAAAAAGCTGTGTCATCTGCAAATGATGATGTGAGGACTAGGGTGCTAATTGGCATATCTGATGTGTACAGTAAATACAAAGTTGGTGCCAAAATACTACCTTGGGGAACTCCGGCTTCAATGAGCAGAGGCGAACTTAAAAACTCTCCTTCTTTTAGTAAAAACTTTCTATTCGTTAAATAATTTTTTTAAAAGCTTATAAAGGTTTTAAGGCAAGTTCAGCTTTAACTTATATATTAGGCCTTCGTGCCAAACCTTGTCAAATGCCTGAGAAACGTCGATAAAAAGAGTGAAACCGTATTTTTTTCTTCAAAGGGTTTTTTTAATTAGATTTACTAATCTGTGTGTTTGTTGGATCGTACTATGTTGTTTTCTGAAGCCGAATTGATGATTCGGAATGATCCTTTCGCGCTAAGAATTGGATTTAGCTTAGTTATTAATATTCTCTCAAACAGCTTTGATATGTTTGATAAAAGGCTTATAAGTCTGTATGATTGTAGTTTTGTGTGGTCTTTTCCTGGTTTAGGAATAATAGTAATCAAAGAGACCTTCCACTATGTGGGAAAGTACTCAAGACGTAAGATGGCATTAAAAACAAAAAGAATAATTCTGCGACCTACATATATGGGGCAACGTAAATAACATTTTGTTACTTGTTTTATCATTTTATCAATTCCAGGGGCTTTTTTTGTGCTTAAATCCGTTATTGCCCGTTCAACATCGCTAAATTCAAATTTTAGAGGTACTACGGCACTAGTCTCTACTGGTGGCAACTCAGCTATATTAGTACATACATTTGGGGTGATAACCTTTTTCAAATGTTCAACAAAAAAATTGCCTTTTTCGGTATCATTTCTTGCCCAGTCTCCACAAGAAGTTCTCAAGGGAGGCTTACGTACGATCGGTCTTTTAAGGTTTCTACATACACTCCATAATGAATAATCTGATTGTGCAGTGATTTTTCAATCAAGTGATTTTTCAATCATTTTTCTAAATAGAATACGGGTATATGGTTCTATAAAAATCCTTAAGCTACTTAATGCTTCAAATAGTTCTGTGGCATTAAGGAAGAAGTGCTTAAGTCGACTTAAGCTAAATTTAAGTTAGTGGCACCTTTGGAATCTCCGTACTCCAAAGTACCCATGTGCAAAGTTTCAATTATTTTGTACAATTTTTGAGGAAGTTATAGCGAAATTTAATTCTGCTTATCTTTTTTCAATGTCTAAACGCATTGGGAAAAAAGCTTAAGAAACTACAAGCTATTTTTCCAAATCAACTTATTAATTGCAACGCCTGCGTACTTTTCGTAGATCTAAAATAATTTCCAAAACATACGTTTGACTCCCATGTGTGAAGTTTAAAGATCAGATATTTTTTAAAAAAATTAATTTTTAAGTTTAAAATTGCTCTCCTACAAAACTTAAAAATCAGACTTAAGCACTTTTTCCTTTTTGCCACAGAGTTGTGTCGTCAGCAAGTGTCAACATGCGGGCTCGGTTGCTAGTTGCCATATCCGAAGTGTATACTAGATATAACACATGGGAAAACTTCGGTTTTCAGTGACTGCAGTGACTTTAAAAGGTATTATTTCTTTAGTATATAGCTGTTAGACTTATAGAAGTTATCGGGAAAATTCAACTTTAACTTATATATTAAGCCTTCATGCCTCCATACCTTATCGAATACTTGAGAAACATCGATAAAAAGTAAATGGCAGTATTTTCTGTCTTAAAATACCTTTTTAACAACATTTACTAATCATTCGATTATTAAATATATTTTCTGATCATTCGTAATACATCATTTCGCGCTTGAAATTGGGTTTATCTTAGTGATTTTTATGCTCTCAAACAGCTTTGATATGTTTGATAAAAGACATATTGAACTGTACGATTCCTTTTTCCTGGCTTATGAATCTTCCGAAAAATCTTCCACTATGGGAAAAATTACTCAAGATGAAAAATAGCATTATAAGGAATAGTTCTTAGAGCTAATTATAAAGGGCATCATGTTACTGGTTTTTATCAATGTGAGAGACTTCCTAAAGAATTCACGATTGGACGAACCAATTTCTAACAACAAATACTCAAAAATTTGCCGCTTTATATTTAACTTTGCTGAAAAGGAATTTTATTCAAATATTTTTCTAGGGTTTAAAGTTTTAAATTAAATTAAAAAAAAAAATACTTTTTATGTTCGTTTTTAAATCTCTATATGACTGCAAAATTTTCCCTAATATTGTGTATAAATTTTTCAGTTTGTCGATTTTAGTTTATTGCAGATTAGTTTTTTTTCTCATCTTATGTTTTATTTATTTCGACATTAAACGTTTGTAGCAGCTTAGTTTCCCTTATTTTTACTACTTATTTGCATTTGTGTTGTTGACTTATGCTGATTTTTATTTTTTATTTTTTTTTTTATTTTTTACATTTTTGTTACATCCTAGTTTTAGAAAGCATTTTAACCATTTTTCATAAATTGTATACCTTGTACGAGTATTTATGCCATAATAAATAACAAATAAACTAGAGAAGGTGCAGCTGAATCACTTGCTATTTTTCCTCTGGCTGCGTTTACGAAAAAGGAAAAGGAAGAGCCTTTGTTTCCTGGAAATGTTTATACGTGATGTTACAAACGTTAGTTTTTATCCATTTTTTTTTTTTTGTTTATTGTTGGGTGGTTTATTTTTTTTATAGATTTTACGATTTTCTTTTTTGGATTTGTGCATAAATAATGTAAAAAAGTTTAAATTGTACATAAAACAAATGTTGTTTATAATAAATTGTTACATTGTTGCTTGTTGTTAAAGCAAGACAAGACAACGTAATTTATGATCAAAGACAAATGGCTTAAACAGAGTACATACATTCTTATTAAAATTGGTCTAAAAAAATCAGAAGCAGTTTAAGTTTCTATGATGATTTGTAAATTTATTTAAGACTGATTAATCAACTTAAAGTGAAATATAAAAATTTAATTCAACTCTATATAAAATTTAATTAAATTCTAGCAAGTAAGTATACAATCTCAAGTCATATGGTTTTATGGTTCTCAGTTATGGAATATTGCCTCTGCTTTAAATTAAAAAAATATTCAAAGGTGCCAAAATAAGATTTTAAAAATCACTCAAGTGCAAGTTAGACTCACACATGTAAGCTTCCGTAAAGTCATATTCACGAAAATTGCATTACTATTGGATCACCCTTTAAACTTTAGTAAGTGTTGTCATAGCGATCATGGCAATACACATTCTATAAAAATATCAGGTATCTACCTGATATTTTCAAAAAATCAAGTAATATACGTGAAAAACATGTCACTGATGGACCACTCTTTAGTCATTAGTAATTGTTGTAGCGGCCGAAGAACAACATCTAGTGTAAGCATTTCAAGTCATTTCTCTGTCGGAACACCCTTTAATTTCGTTATGTTTTATAGCGGCCATGGCATTTCTCTCTCTATGAATATATCAACAGTCTATCTTTTACGATTAAAAAATTAAGTCACTATACGTGAAAAACATGCCGCTGTCCGAACACCCTTTAATTTTTAGTAATAGTCATAGCGGCCGTGGCAACACATTGCATCTTCTGTGCAAATTATAAGAATCTATCTATTACTGTTCAAAAAATAAGGCGTTATACATGCAAATCACACCACTATCGGAACACCCTTTAATTTTTAGGTTTAATGTTTTAGACTTGTTTATAAAGCGAACTAAGTTTTAATTACTGTTTGTAATTTTTTTGTGTATGCCTCCTACAGTTCAAGAAATAAACACATATTCGTAAATAACACTTCTCTATCGGAACACCCTATAAGTTTTAGTATTTGTTGCTATAGCGGCAACAGCTATACATCATCTGTAAAAATTTCAAGAGTCTACCTGTTACGGTTCGAGAGATAAAAGGCGCTGACAGACGGACAGACATTGTAGCGAAAACAATAGGGTTTCGTTTTTACCCTTTGGGTACGGAACCCTAATAATAATTACAGTCGCACCTTGGTATGTTAAAAACTCGAACATCCACAAAGATCTAAAGATGCCACTATTTAAGGCAGCAACGTATCTAAAGAAGTTTGAAACGCATTCAAATCCGCTGTAACATCCTCAATGATCGTGACTAATAAGGAGTAATATTGCTATCTTGGCCGTACATCAGAGAGGTGACCAACAAATGATAACAAGAACCGTATCAACATAGAGTCTTTGTCTCGCATTAGCTGGACTTAAGTATATTTATATTTACTTTTACTTTTAGTCGTAAGATATGAGCACTTATTGGTAGTTCACATATTTTGAAGACATAATTAGGGTATTCACAAGGTTATGCTAACATGTCATATCGCCAAGAAGACTCCATGTTATTTCTCTTGCCTTCAAATAGACTTCACTCATAATGTCATCTAGATCCATGGTGAATAGCTGAAGTGAAAGTGGGCACCCTTAAGATACTTGCCAGCGTAGTACTAACGCAATTCTCAAAATATTTTCTATTGAGTTGGAGTTAAAGCGGTTTGAATAAAAGAGTAAGATATCTCTTATTTTTGAAAGCGGTATATTTTAAACACGGTTGCGCAACATATGACGCTGTTTTATAATAATGACAAAATATGAATTACTTACTGCCAAATAGTGCTGGCAATTTCAATAATAACGCACTATTAATCAGAGTTTTAATAAAGTCGTTCAATTTACTATTAAATTTGTTTCTAAAACTATACCGTTAGAAGTATTAAGTAACTACTTTTGAGTATTGAGTAATAAAAAAATATAATCAAATACTCGGTACTCGGTACCCATTACTCAATACTTTGCCAAATAACCAATTGAACAAAATTTGTATTTTTACTTTGTGTTATTGTTAGTAAAATATTTTAAACACCTTTTACAGAGCTTTACATAAAATTTTTAGAATTTTACAGTTTTTTAAATTTTAGAATTTCATCTAGGGATGGGTACCTTTACATAAAGTAAATACGTAAGAGTCTTAAAATTTGGTGTGGATTACTTTCAAAGCAATATCGAAAAAATATTTTCACTACGCACACAACGTGTATGGGCATAGCTAGTTTAAAATAATCTTTTTTCATTATTCACTAATGTTTATTAGTAATATTTTGCTGTTACTAGTAGTCTAATATTTAAATCAAATGCGATTACTTGCTAAAAAAATTTAAAATATAAAGTTGTTCTTGTCACATGAATATAAATATGGTCGTTACCCATATATTGGTGAACCTGAAGTATTGCTGAAATTGGCACCATTTTGGCACCACATTATTATGATGTTATTGAATTCGTAATTTTAAGCCACATATATTAAAATACACTTTTTCGTATTGACAACTAATTTCTCCCTCTCAACAATTCTTTACATTTTTTAACACTAAACGTATGATTAATATTTATTGTTTTTTTTAATTAAATATCACTCATACGCCCTGATATTATACATTTAAATGTTTGTATGTTTGAGTTTAAAGGCCAGTACGCAGCTCACCTGAATTTCAGTTTCCCATAAGAAGTATGTGTAAAAAAACCAGCCTAAATATTAGATTTGAAAATTTGCCGGCAACTTTCCGTTTGGCTAAAAAGAACACTAAACGGAATTTTCAGGACAGGGATGTTCTAACAAAAAGTGTAGACTTTTTTTCTTCAGCTGAAACAAAAATTAATGTTCAGGCAATTGTTTGGTAACGGAGTTTATGACATTTCATGTTTTTTATACATTTAAAATATTTTTTGTTCAGTTCTGTGTTGATATAATGTTATTGTGTACAATAAACAATAAAATTTAAAAAACACGACTACATGATTTTTATTTCTACAAACGACCACATGATGAATTTTACTTTTGTAGAAATAAAGGCAAAAAAAATCAAAACTGAAATTTCGTAGAGCTGCGTACTGGGCTTAAAGGAGAAATATGTATATAGTTTTCCATAATTTAAATATTTTGTTACAACAAACTGCATTAAATAATCCAAAAAAAAAAAAACATTTACAATCTAAACCACAACAAAACATCCTTAAAAAAAAAACTACTTAAAACATCTTTAAAAACCCCACAAAAATACGAACAAAAAATGAAAACAAAACCTTGAAAGATGTCACATAAAAAGTGTAAAAAAGATAAATATTTCATGGCTGACGAACAGTCAATGACAAGTAGTTTAAACGCATTTCACGGTAGTCAAAAAAAAAACATAAAAACTGAGTACAACAAATAGATCAAAACCTGTGATAAAATAGCATAAAAATGTAATGCGACAGGCATTAATGTTAGATTTAATATTAGATTTTCTTTTATATACTGACTATGAAGATTTAGTAACAAATGTATTCAAAAAAAATTTTGTTGGCTTTAAAAATTTATGAAAAATTTAAACAAAAGGCAAACAATCTTGCGAATTCTACGAGAGCAAATTGATAATTTTATGACTATTAAGCATAGTCTGCTTTGAGCTCAAAACATTTAGTCCAACAACTTTTTAGTTTTTATTCTTCCTTCCAACTAATTAGATTACTCAAGGCTCTCAATAGTCCCCTATCCTTTATACCCAAGTTACTTAGCACCGAGTCATTTCTTTAAATTTGAAAATAGGAAATAGTCTCAAAACAGTAATAATCGGAATAGTCGAAGGATCAGAACTTTTTTCTTTGCTAGATAAAATTATATTTGGTTTAAATCAAGACTTAGTCTATTCAAATGCTCTGAATAATATTCGCAGGATCATTTTAAACTTTTCAAGGTATAATCGTTGTGAATAATTCTATATGCATTCCAAGCAGCTTTGGCCCTCATTATTATTGGCCGTTAGATGTAAACTTTTTTGGTTAACAAAGTAACCCAATTTCTTTATTTTTCTTTGATTTCTGGAGTGTTGATTTGGAACCATGTTTTCTCTATGGTTACAAAACGGTAGCACCCATTGCGCAAACAGCTTTTTCATTTCGAAATATTCATATAAAATGTGATGTACCCGTTCGGTTGAGATGCCTTAGCGCTCTTAGTACAGCCGCTGTTATTATATGAGAGATTTAATGTCCCCTATAACGACTTCTGCAGAACTTATCACAATGAGGCAGGGAAAGAGAAGGCTGTTACTGTCCAGATCTCTCTAACGATAGGGCGACGTTTCTTGGGTGTCCGACGCTGCAAGACTTTGCCTACCTATCGGGATGTGGCATTACAAGAATAAATTTATTTATCCATTTAAATAAAGTATGGATCTGCAGGAACCTTAAGGATCTACTGCACATCCATTTTTCAGGCATCACAAAGGGACTATGAGGCGTGATTCGTTTTTATACCCTTCACCACAGATGGAAAGAATATATATAAGTTCGTCATTCCGTGTGTAATTTATACAATATTCATTTCCGACCCCATAAAGTACATATGTATGTATATTCTGGATCTTTATATTTACATAGAAAAGGTGATTAAACGATGTCTGTCTGTCCATGTTCGAGTAATAATGACATTTGCCAAGCCACCAGACGAGATACAGAAGATTTAAGCCCATTTTGGGATTGCAATTTAGTAACATCATATCATTCCTTTGGAGGCTGTGGGCAAAAACACTTCTCCCATCTATATTTTTTAACGTTTTTTTTCATTTTTTTCGATTGTAATAATTCTCTTTTGATTCTTTTGTTAAATAAATATTAGACCGCGACAGGTAGATCTTAAGGAGTGTTAAAGATCTCAGGGGTTCAATAACCCACTGCGATGACCTATTTTGTTTTTAATTTTAGGTTGGCAAGGGTTTTCTGCTTTGATTTTTGTTAAAGGCCTTTATAGAAAGCAATACATATAGAGAATGCTTTAGATCCACAGGGTGCCCACTGGTAACGAAAAGCAGTCAATAGGCCCATTAGGGGGAGGAGGGTGTTCGATATAAGAAAATTTTTTCAATATAAGAGGATTTTTTTGCTTTAGTCTGACCATTCTAACGCAATATGGATTGCAGAAAGTTTCTAATTTTTACAACAAATTTTAAAAGTTAAAAAAAATTCTAAAAAATATTAGCAAAAAATTTAAAAAAAATATTTATAAAAAATTTCGACAAAAAAAATTTTCAAAAAAAAAATAATAAAAAATATTTTTTTACGAAAAAAGTTAAAAGAATTTGTATATAAAATTTACAAAAAAAATTCCCAAAAAATTCCAAAAAAATTTTCAAAGATGAGCATTCTAACGTAATATAGATTGCAAGAAATTACTTTTTTTTACAAAAACTTTTAAACAAAAAAAATTAAAAAACTTCAACAAAAGATTTTCAAAAAATATTTACAAAATTTTTACAAACAATTTTCAAAAAAATAATAAGAAAAAACTTTTTTACAAAAAATTACAAAAAAAAATTTCAAAGAAATATAAAAGTGTAACACAATATCTACCACCATTGCTATGGTGAAGGGTATATTTGATTTGGCATGGCCGAATTTATCACTTTTGTTTAATATAAAACTGGGAACCTAAAATAACATTGATCAAAATTCGACAGTCGCCTAGTAGTAGATAACAGTTAACGTAAGCAGTATTGCTGCTGTGTGATTTTTCGTCCTACTACACCATCTCTTGTTGACTATTCATTTAGTTACAAGTTTTAAAATCGATTTTTTCATGTTTATAAAGGCCACTTGCCGGCAGGCGCTAGGGTATGGTTTACCATAACCGAATGTACTGTCAGTAGTTTGAAATATACGTCCTCGTGATGGCTGCCGTACATTGTTAATACATTTTTTATAATTCTTTGACACATTTTGATGTTTGCTGACACCATAAAACCAATCTGCTTAAAACCTCGAGTAAATACTTCAACCTTTCTTCAACCACTTTAATAAATTTGTGTTCTATTTTGTACCTTTTTGTCATTTGTAAAAAGGACATGACATTGGGTTTACACTTAATTGTATCATTGAAATTCAGGGGTTTTCATATAAGAGCGTTTAATTTGCAAAAAATTCGTGTGACAGTAGCTATGTGGCACATGGAGCCTCCATCCTGTTATAACCATATATCTTTCACAAAAATATCAGTCAATTTTAAAATATACGAAAGGCCCAAGTAGGAATTGAGTGCCCTAGGTTTTTTCTGCACCCTGTGACCCCGTCCGGCAACCATAATAACGACAATTTTTTAACACAGCTGATTGATGTTTTTCAGCAAACTTTGCATAGTCGACTTACAGGGAAGACCATATATCAGGCGCTCAACAGGAGTACAACATTTTTTAAACATAAAGTTTTATAATTTTCCGATGATTGCGATGATTTCTATTTATTGTGAGAAAAAAAACTAACGAAAAAGATAAAGGAAAACAAAAGCTGTTATAATCTACCTGTTCCTAAAAAAGAACCCTTTATTTAAATATATATTATAATAACACGCACTCATGCAGAAGAATTTCATTTGTCATGCCGTTAACTATTGAAGAAAATTTTCCTTTAAAATGCCTGTGCGTATGCTTGAGCGTGTCAAGTGTGTTTGTGTTCGTGTTTGTTATTGTGATTGTGTGGAGCCTAACAGCGTCAACTTAATGATTTTCCTATTTGTCTAGTTGTATATTATATTTTTCTTTATTCTTCATTTTCCCTCCCACATTTACAAGTTTTAATCATTTGTTGTGTTCATCTGTTTTTGAAACGATACAAAATTTAAACATGAAAAAATTTTTGATGGAAACTTTTCAACACATAAATGCTTAAGTTTAAGCAACGAAAATTGTTCAAGTTAAATGAGCAAGGAGTTCATGAGAGGTCATCAGAGATCATCAAATAATTTCCGGAAAAATAATCTCATTCTTCAAGGCTCCTCACAAAGTCTATTGCCCTAAAACATCATCGTGTAGTGCACAAAACCTGCGTTGCCGAACTTCAGCATTACCTGAAGTCTATTGCATTGATGATAACTAAGATCCAGTTCGGTTTACTGGATGGTAGTACTCTTGACTTAGGATCTGTGTTAATGAATAACAGCAGCCTTTTGGATGTATTCTGAAATAAACGTAATAAAATTTGAGCCATATCAAAGTTCTTCAAGAACGAAAAAACTCTGACTAAATTCAGAAACCAGTAAATATATTCGCGAGGATAGCCTATTAATAAGCCAAAGAAGAGTTCTGATTCTATAAATCTACCGCGCGCCTCTATGTGAGATAAACCCGCAAGACTGTTTATTGAAAAAATGATCTGAGAATTTGACAGCCTTTTGAAGATTCTAAGTTCAATTGGGGAAGATATAAAGTCTATCTGTACTTAGCGCAGGGTGGCTAACCTTCCTTAGAAAAACATGTATGCCCTTTGCCCCAATTATTTTCCAACATACATGAGGGTGGGATGTACTGCCTCTAAGGGCGTTGGTTATTTTTCCAGGGAAATTTCCTTTTGGTCAGAGACGCCAGCTCCCGTGTAATTATTTTTCTGTATGAAGATATCAGAAAACAGAACATCTACTTCGTGCCGCCAATTCTGATTTCCCATTGATCCCTGGCAGAAATAAGAACATAAAAATTCCTGTGTAACAAAAGAGTCAAATGAATATAATCAGTTTCTCTTATGTAAGGCGCAGTTCCCATCTGTTTTCGGCTTTTATTTTAAAATGACAGTCAGACAGACAGTATCTATGGGCACAGGATGAAAAATATGTGTGTCTTATATTGATGTGGGTGCCAGTTACGATGGCCCACCCCAACAGTGCAATAAAAACCGGGTGGATACAATGCTCCTACCGAAGCGCCCGCGAAAAAACGAGTGAGTAGCATTGCGAGACCATGTATGGTATCTTTCTTGCCTATCTAAAACGGCTATCAGCTCTCAGTTTAAATTCAACTCCACACCGAGCTACCTTAAACACTCCCCACGATTTGGCGGTAAACTACAACTACCAGGTTACCGCTATTTTTCGGCGGTCGCACCATTGTTTGGCTAAATTAAATACCAGGGACTCCTGACACCATATATAAAAATTTGAACTGGTGGTCCACGCATTAGATTGATACCTTTTTTGGTCCTTATGATAGAGACACGAATAAGGCCGCAGACTTTAAGGTAATGGACCTTAACAATGACCTCTTAAGTCTTCGTCAAGTGCTTTAAAACTAAATGAACATTATTTTACCGAAGATCCTTTGGATGTGGTTTGAAACAAGGTTTGGCTAGGATGGTACATGGTTAGTCAAGTGATTTGTTGTACTCTCAACAGAAGGCACCAATATAGTGTCAGGAGTTTCGTAGTCTCCAAAACCCCTAAACAAGGGGTTAGAACTTGGGTCCATGTTTTATAATATACCATGTTCTATACTCATTGCTACTCATTGTGATTGAATCACAATAAAACCTTCTTATAAGCAACGTACCGCGCCCCAGCAATATTTATTAAATAATTCTGCTGCAACTCTAGCATCATCAAGAGCAGTAATGACTAAAATAAATAATATTTTTATGAGATTTCCACGTACATAATCATGTTAATTGATGGTGTGTGTTAAGGCGAATTTATTACCTTTAGATTTTACGGCACTAACAGGCTCCTGTGTATTATAAACTTTTTCCATTTTTATACTAAGAAGTCAATAAACATTCAATTTTCAAAACTACTAAACACGTTGTGCCATGATGTTGAGCTCTGGATGATTATGCTGACGGTGATTATTGACAGCAGTATCATCAGCATCGTTATAATAAAACCATTTTTATTGATCTTTCAACATGCTACGGGTATAACAAAAACAATACTGTTAAACGAGTAGGATTTAATATTAAACGTAAAAATAGTACAACCTCATCCACCAGCTTCAATCATTGTGGTTGTTATCGATTTTATGTTTATATCATTGCCTTTTCAGTCTTTTTAGCAGTTGCAGTGTCTATACACAGAAACAAATTTGTTCACCAATTAAGGGTTTTAATCAGTTTTAAATTAAACTTTAATTAATTTGTTAATTGATTAAAATAAATGTTTGTTTGAAACAGACTAAAACTAATTTCTAATTAAACAATTAATTGAATCAATTAATTATTTAATTAATATTTAATCTGAAACCAATTAAAACATTTAATTGGTGAAAATAAAATAATGAATCAATTAATAATTAATAATTAATAATGAATTAATTAATTATTTAATTAAATTTTAATCTGAAAGCAATTAAAACCTTTAATTGGTGAAAATTAAATAATGAATCAATTGTTAATAAAAAATTAATCAATCACCTATTTAATTAAATATTAATATGAAACCAATTAAAACCTTTAATTGGTGAAAATAATTTTTTCTGTGTAAGTGTAGTCTAAGTTGCTGTTTTAGTGTTGCAGGCGAAGAATTCGTCTACACGCATGTAAAAAACACGATTGTGTTATTGTTTCAAGAACCAATCTGTATTCTCTTTAACAATATATGGTTGCGTTCTTTTAAATATTTCTATGGTCACGATAAACAAGTTATTGTGACTATTTGATTATTAAGTGAAATATTTTTTTTTTTTTAATACTTTCTGTGGACCAAGTTTTTCTAGAGAAAAAATTGCTGCCTTTGAAGCTAATTTTTCTATAGATAAATTGCTGCATTTGAAGCTAATTTTTCTATAGAAAAATTGCTGCCTTTGAAGCTAGTTTTTCTATAAAAAAATATGCGAGGTACCACGCCCACTATTCCAATCCAGTTAGTCTTTAGTTTCACCATACTGATTAACAACAGTCTTTCTTGTTACGCAATGATTAATATTTTCTTTGTAAAGGAAGTTCTACACCCATTTTAAATATCAAAAACTACACTTATTACACCCACATATATGTGGGAACAAACTGTGTAAATATAAGGCAGATCGGTCGACAGGTGTAGGAAGCTACAGCTTTCTAACAAACAAACAAAAAATACATTTTGTGCTTTACATATGTGATCGCGCACAGAGAAAGAGTCAAATGCAATTAATATTAATGTCAGGACCTATCATTATTCTTTCTACTCTATACATGAAATATAAGCGTATACTAGCGCCCTTATTGTACTCTAATCACAATTAATAGCACATGGAAAGTTTGGAAGGTGGAGGTTTGGAGTCTACCAAACTCCTGACACTCTGTTGGTGCCTTCTATTGAGAGTGAAGAGACCTCACTATTAATCGGTCACAGAGATGGGCGGCTGTCTGTGGGGCTAGCGGTTCTCGTGGTATTAGTCCTTTGGACACTGGTAGGGTCTAGAGAGACCCATATAGACAGATATATTCTTCCAGATTCAAGCTCCATTATATTCGGGGCGTGCTATTCCCCGGAAGTACTACGTCAAAGCATTTGAATGTGTCGACAATGGCAATTAAAGGTTACGATTAATATACCCGTAACCTTTAAAGGATAAAAGTAACTTTAGAATCCAATGGAGCTGGTCCCCGACCCTGCCAAAGTGTTTCAAAGATCGACATATTAGTGTTTTGAGTGTGTAATTTGAGTATAGGAAAAACAGAGACATAGCAGCATTAATACTTCTACAAAACCTTGAGAAAAGTATAAACATTAAACGGCTCTCCTGCAAATTGTATTTTTTACCCTAAGATCCCTTAGGGTATTTGCGCGGTTTCATATATGATAGACTAACGCCACGAACAACACATGTAAATTGGACGAGTTGAAACACACATTCTGTGCATCATTGCCGAGATCCGGTCCCAAATGCCCAAAAATGGCCCAAAATGAAACTGGTTTCAACACTAATGGCATACAATTATTTTTTTAATAAAGCCAATTTTTTACGTATTTATTTTGCCTCCATATAGTACTTTAATTCAAATCTGTAGTTCTTTAAAAAAACACCCTTTCTAATTTCGGGTTTCATGTTTAAGTAGAAGTGAAAAAAAAATATTTATTTGAATAGAAAATATTCTCTTATTTTAGTCATGGAATTTGTTTAATTTTCTACTTTCGTCGTTTGGAGTTCGACGTTTAAATGTTGTTGCGAAATAAATCATCTTTTATCATCTGCATGCTAGTTTTCTGGCTAATAATTAATTAAGCGAAATGTGCTTGAAAATAATATTTTATCACGAAAATTATGTCAGTCTTTATTATTTGTGAAAACTATTTTTAGACTGAACAAATAGATACTGGTACGAATATTTTGAATATCTGCTGCGTATATTATTTTTAATAGCCAAAAAAAAGAAACTATAGACTAATTTTGCAACTTTTGTGTTACAAAAATAAACTATAAACTTTAATGTTTATTTGTGTAAATTCAACAGTCATAGTCATAGTCATGTAACGTGGCCCACACTAATAATAAAATCGTCGATACCAAAAATAGTACAAAAGCAAGTGGTCGTAATCGATTAAATTTAGAGCTTTTTGTTTAAATTTTGTAGTTAAAATTAAATATAAAAGGGTTTTAATATGTTTTTATTTAAAATAAATAATTTTCACACGAATTTGCACTTCGTTTTTGAAGACTTAAAAATTTCCTGAATAATTTAAACTATTTGTTTCTTAAATGGCTCCATGCAAAATTACGCTTAGAAAAATTGCCGTAATTTATTTTTATATTTTTCTTAAAGAAAAAACGCGCGATTTTTTTTTAAATTTTATAAATAAAAATCGCTTGTTTTATTTTTATAATTTTTATAAACATTTTTTGCTTGCTGAATTTATTTCTAATATTTAACATTATATGTGACCCGGTCTATGAAAAGGTGGCTTATGACTCAAATACAAAATTTCGAAAAATTAGCTGTTAAAGATAAACATTGCATTTCGTCAGTTTCTTAGTAGTTTTTCTTTGGCATTATGAACAGTCCCAATGCCCAAAAGGCAACCAAAAAATGCAAAAGAGCATAAACGAGATAAGTTCGTGTGTGTGTATATAAAGAGCGATGTTTTTTTCAATGCAAAGCACAAACCAGTTTCTGACCCAGCGTTGTCAGGTTTTTGGGGATTTTATCCCCAAAAAATTCTCAAATCGACTTTGACTTACCATAACTTCTAAGCAAATTAGGACTTTCTAGTTTGCACCACGTGAAAGAGCGTCTCAAAAACTATCGAAACCAAAAAAAAAAAGTGGAAAAAATTTTTTGGAGTCATAAGCCTTTTCATAGGCCGGGTCACATATATATTTTTCATAATAAAAATTCATACGGAAACTTGAAACGACGACATATTTTATGTCGTCGTTTTTGGAGATTACCAATTTTTTTTTTTTTTTTTTGACAATTTCTCATAACGAAAAATCGTGCAAGTTTTTTTTTATTAATAAAACGCGCGATTTTTATTTTATAAAAACCTTTTGCCCACGGCATTAAATTCTAATATTTAACACAAAACACGTTTTTCATAATAAATAAGCTCAATTTTTTTAATCTTTTATAAAAAAATCAAACTCACAATTTTTTTATTTTTAATTCTATTTTATTTTTATTAGTTATCGCTCGTTTTATTTTTATATTTTATGAAAATTTTTTGCCTGCGATATTTTTTTGTGATATTTAACATTAAACACATAATAAAAATCGCGCCATTTTTTTTTATATTTATATTTTTTATATAAATCTCGAGATTTATATTTATATTTTATATAGTCGTTTTTGGAGATTATTTTATTTTTATATTTTGGAAATTTTTCATAATAAAAAATCACTCAATTGTTTTTTATTTAAAAGAACGTACGATTTACCTTTATATTTTATAAAAACTTTATGCCTGCGACAATAAATTCTAATATATAACAACAAATTTTTAGTGATAAAAAATTGCGCGATTTTTTATTTGTTATAAAAAAATATCCTGAGTTTTATTTCCGTTTTTTATCGTTGTTTTGGAAATTAATTTAATTTTACTTATGAAAAATGACACGTTTTTTATATTTAGCATTAAACACAGTTTTCATAATAAAAATTCGGACGATTTTTTATTTTTTTTTTTTTTTTGAGATTAACTTAATTTTATTTTTTTGTGACAATTTTTCATAATGAAAACGAAGCTTTTTTATATGAAAAAAAACGTGCAATTAATTTTCATATTTTATAAAAATTTTTTGACTGTGAGTTTTAGTTCTATTTTATATCATTGTTTTTAAAAATAAACTCATTTTTATTTTTTGTGACAACTTCTCATAATGAAAAATCGTGCAAGTTTTTTTATTAAGAAAACGCGCGATTTATTTTTATATTTTAAAAAAACCTTTTGCTTGGGGCATTTAATTCTAATATTTAACTTTAAACACGTTTTTCATAATAAAAAAACGCGATAATTGTCTATAAAAAATCGTGAGTTTAATTTTTATTTTATATCATTGTTTTTAAAGATTAATTAATTTTTATATTTGGGACAATTTATAAAAAAATCGCTAGTTTTACTTTTAAATTGTTTTAAAATTTTTTGAATGCGGCATTTATTTCTAATATTTAACATTAAACTCATTTTCACGATTTAAACTCATTCATGTTAAAAAATCGTGCGGTTTTTATGTGCAATAAAAATATTTTAAGTTTTATTTAAAAAAATGCTCAATTTATTTTTATATTTTATAACGCCGTTTTTGGATATTAACACATTTGTATTTTTTATGTTGTAACATTTTTTTAATATAAAAAACGAGCGATTTATTTTTATATTTTATTAATTTTTTTTTTCTAATATTTAACATTAAACACATTTATTACAAAAATTAAATATTTCAACTCATGTAATTTAACTATTTATAGCTACTTATATTATTTTTCCTTTTATTCACAAATATTACCTTTCATATTCATTGTAATGAATTAAAAACAATATAATTAACTGGAAAGCAAAAGCAGATATTGAGCAGATATTGCATACAGAAGTTAAGAGCTCAAATGTTACTCGATGGATCAAACTATTATCAATGCCGTTCAGTAGTAACAGACGCTCTGACCTTTTTATATTTTTTTTTAATTTTTGTTACTTTTTACGTTTCATACGATGAAATGAAAGATATATTTTTAAAACTGGAATTCAAATTTTCAACTCTCAAGTCACTGTTATCATGTTATAGGGTTTATCGTTAACTTATTTTACAATAGTTTACCATGTTTTGTTGCTAATTTGCATTGAAAAATTTGTTATAACTATCATACATTGGACTAATTAATTACATTGAATAATCAATTGGCAATATCATTAGCATTGAATTGTAATTAATGCTAAACAATTTTTTTTATCATTGCTATTGTATTTATTAACGGTAGTACTTTTAAATGAAATAACTTCATTAGTAATTATTAAAAAAAACAAAATCATTGCTATTAATCAATGATTAAATTACTTAAAAGCATTACCATTATCGGCCCCAGTTTTGCTAAATTTTTTGCAAAAAAACCAACCCTAAAATTTTATACTGTTGTCATACCTTTCGGTGAAGACCGTCGTCACTGGCTGTTGTTTTGGTACTTTTGGCGAGCGCTTTCGATGTAAAGACATCATTTTCAAGCCACGTTTAAACTGGTACTGGAGAGTTAGTATTACCTGCTTTAGTATAAATAGTAATGAGTTTAGGTAATTGTTCATTATGGTGGTGTTTATTTAAATGGTCTTGTACAGGTAGGTTGCTTGCTACCTGATATCTTTATATGAGGTCAGTTGATAATTTAGTATTTTCGTCTTTTATTGTTAGCTAGGTAAGTGTGTCCGTCTGCAGGTGTTCTTCGTTTGTTAGAATGTTTTAGAAGTTTTAGTGGTGTGAAAATTGTATCTGAGGTTGTGTTTACCTGTTCGTTAATAATATCTCCGTTAAAAGTTCGCGTTTTGTAAATTTCCATGTTTTCAAGAATGTCTAGTCTTCGTCCTTTTTTGCTAGGATGCAGCAATGTCATACATTCATCTATATTCCTTGGTGTTTATGTTTATTTCATTTTTAAAAGAAGACCCACACTCTCCTTAATTCACTGCTGTCTTATTTTGTAGATTTTTTCATATAAAAACGAAAAACAAATAATTATGAAAATAAAATTATTACAACCAATTTTTAAGCTGTTAAAGATTTTATTTTTTTATTGGTTTCCTTCTGATAAGTCCAAACTGTAGGCATGGCCCCAAATCAGTACATATTTTAAAAACTGGCATGAATTTAATAGTAGTGCGTCATTAAATCATATAAAAAGTTGCTTGTATCTGACACAAAATTCATAGCCATTACATCGAATAGCTTTTATGCAGAGAATTTACAGTGATAATGGCACCTTCAACAAGGTAACAGCTACAGTTGATACATGAACTTAGGTGTATATCTACAATTAATTAGTAACTCATTTCCTGTCTGTCTGTCTGTCTGTCTGTCTGTCTAACTGTCTGCCTTTCTGTCTGTGTTCGCATCCCGTAAAAACTGCTCGACGGATTTTAACCTTACCTTAGGGTACCTTAGTACCCTGATTCCAATAAAGGATCCTTTTTTCCCACAAAAATATCTTATTTCCAAGAGAAAGTAGAGAAAAAGCACTGAAAGTACCCCGATTTTTTTTATCGATTTAAATGTACTGCATACTTTAAGGCACAGATGGCGCTGTTTCAAAATAATGACAAAATTTGAATTGAAAGCGGGAGATGACGCTGTTTTAAAATAATAACAAAAAATGAATTACTTACTGCCAAGAAAAGCCATTTGAATAAAATTTGTATTTGATTTTTATTTTTATTTTTACTTTGTGGAATTATATTGTTATTAAAATATTTTAAACACCTTTTACACAGCTTTACAATAATTTTTAGAATTTTATATAAATTTTAAAATTTTATCCAGGGATGATGGGCAGCTTTAAATAAAGAAAATACGTAAGAGTATTAAAATTTGCAAAATCGAACAAAATATTGTCAGGACGCACAGAAAGTGTGTGGGCACAGCTAGTTTAATATAAAAGTTTTTATAAAAGTAGTTAAGCCACGTTATCCGGAAAACTACGAAGTCTGTGCTTTTAACTTGTTATACGAAGATTTATTTCCACTGGCAGTTTTAAAAATAGGCCCCAATGTGCAGCTTACCATACAGTTTTATGATTAATCTATGCGAAAATAATCATAGTGCAAAATATATTAATAAGAGTTTTGGCAAACTTTTGAAGCAGATGCATTAAATGGTAATTAAGTTTGTTTCATTTTAATTAATTGAAATAATGCCAATGAAAAACTTCCATGTATGATAACTATACGATTTCATTTCATACGTTTTGAAAACGTTGTATCGAGACCATGTCTGAGACTATGTTTTTTGTTTAGTATAGAGGTAGTATAGAGTCATCGGTTTCATTATATGACTTATTCATGATATGATAGACTTTTTTTAATTAAAATGTCCATTAATTTTCAACATCACTAACAATCCATCTTGATTTATTATTCAATTATTTTCTAATATATTTTATGATTTTTTGCATTTTTTTATTTAAATCTATTCTATGCAAATGCAAATGAAAATGCAAATTCAATTCGTTTTTACTGCATATAAAAGTATTTTATTTCTATACGAAATATTTTATGTTGATATAGAGAGAAAGATGATGTTTACGATTATTGAAGTTTTTTTTTTCTTGTTCTTGAAACACCGATGACGCGTTATTGTGGTGGACTGTGAGTGATGCTGCTGACGCGGATGATGCTGATGGTGTGGCTGGTATTCATGTTGACACATTTGATAAATTTTGTAATTGAAAATCAAATGAATTTGTTTACATTTTTGTTACAATTTTCTAGACACTCAATCATTTACACACTCACTCTCATTGGCTTGGCTGAGTGTGTTTGTGTGTGTATGTGTGTGTGTGTGTGTCCAAGTATATGCGATTTTGTATCAAAAGCGTCAATTTAATTAAATTTCCTATTTTGCTTGTTACATAATGTTATTAAAACGCAAAATTCAATACAAAACAGCTAGTCAAGCTGAAGAGAAATTAAAATTATTAAAGTTTTTATTTCTACACTGAAATAAAGTTGTTGCTTTAATTAAAGATTTTAATTGGTTTTAGCTACAAACTTAAATAAATTTTTTAATTGAATGAATTATCAATTTAATTAGTATTTTATTTATTTTTGTTCTTTTTTATCAAAGTTTATCATTGAATCAATTAAATCATTAATTAAATTTGTATTTCCAATTAATTAAACATTTTAATTGATACATAGTTTTTTCATCTGTGTATGCAAGAGATTTGGAATTATATTAACCTTTTTTTAATTAATATATTTGATTACATTTAAACTTAAATATTGAAAAATAATTTTTATTTTATTTTTTTTTTTAACGGATTAAACTGAGGCGTCTTATTAAAAACGTTTTTTCCTTAAGCCTGAAAGGGTTAAAATGACTAAATTTCAGAAAATTTGTAAAGCAAAGTGTAGGTCTCAATAGTGAAAATGGTCACTAGGAAAATTATTAACTCCAGTCTGGGTAAAGAATATCTGAAAATAATAGTGTAAAGGGGGATACCGTATTATCGCCACTGTTGTGGTTGATCTCGAACGGGAGAAGGTAGTTATGATACTGGTGCCATATTCTGTAATTCTCGTAGCTAAATCTATCACTAATATTCTAAAAATGCACAAACAAATTATTAGTGTTGTTGTAAAAATACTCGTAATTTGTTGGTGCATTTTTAGAATTTTAGCGATAGATTTAGCTACGAGAATTATAGAATATGGCACCTGGTCTCGGAAAAAGACAGACAGCTCTGGGCAGGATATTTAAACTAGCAGGGTAGAAAAAATATATAAGTGTTTTCTTTGTATAAGAACTCATCTTGAAAAAGGAATCTATAAATACATATAATAAAACAGTAACTCATTTCCTGCCTGTCTGTATGGCTTTCTCTTTGTGTTCGCATCACGTAAAATCTACTAAATGGATGTTAACAAAATTTTGTAGGGAGGTCTCTTAGTATCCTGATTCCAATATAGAATACTTTTTATTCCCAAAAATATCTTTTATTCAAGAGAAAGTGGAGAAAAAGCAGTGAAAGTACGCTGTTTTTTTTACTGACTTAAAGGTACTGCATACTTTAAGGCATATTTTATTTTTGAAATTACTATATTTTAAGCAATGTTGTGCAACAGATGGCGCTGTTTTAAAATAATGAGTAACTCATTTTGTCTTTTACAGAGCTTTACAATAATTTTTATAATTTTATATAATTTTAGAATTTTATCCAGAGATGGGTACCTTCATATAAAGGAAATAATTAAGAGTCTTAAAATTTGGTGTGGATTACTTTCAAGGCTAAATCGAACAATATATTGTTAGGACGCACACAACGTGTGTGGGCACAGTAAGTATTGTATAAAATTTAAGCTTAAATTTTTGTAAATTCTTTAAAGCCAATGTTGGCTAATTTCGGCTTATATTTTCGAAAGGAGATATTAACAAATTTTTAAGAAATTATGGCAAAAAATATTTTGTAAAATTTTTAAAAGACTTTTTGTATTAAAATTGCCTAAGCCGGTTTTTCACAGGGCAAGTTTTCTTGCCCAAGTTTAATTTTTTGTGAGGGAAAAAATTAAAGTAAAATTAGTATGTATGTATGTATGTATGTATGTACGTATGTATGTATGTATGTATGTATGTATGTATGTATGTATGTATGTATGTATGTATGTATTTCTCTCTCTACCACATAAACTAGGAGTTGCACTAGCAAACTTGCCTTGTGGAAAACGGATCTAAGAAGAAAATCTAATCAAGAATTTAAGCAAATTTTATTAACAAGTAGTCTGCTATAGTTTTAAACACAAGTTTAAGTATTTAAACTTATAAAAGACACAAAACTATTTTCTACTTTATTTTCTCATTTTCCTATTTTCCACTTGATTGTCTTTTTGTTTGCAAAAAAAAAATCCCTTAATCTTTTAAAGCGATAAAAATAAGAATAAAATAAAATAAAACTGAAAACATCACATAAATTTATTTTCATTACATTTGAGACTCAGATCAGCCTTTTGCTTATTTATGATGTCACGTACGTATGTATCTTTTATATTTTTACTAAACCTTCAAGACAATACCTTTTAATACCAGGCTTAAATTTTAACGATTTTTCTCACATCCTAATAAATTTGACATTAAAAGATGCTGAAGGAAAACAATATATTTCATAACTCATTACTAAAATGAAAGGAGAAATAGAAAGAAAAAAAAACGTTCCACTAAAATATATTTTCTATTTTCTATTCAATATTCATATCCTAGTACTTTGCAATGTTCCTCTGTCCATAATCGGGTTGAAATCATTTTTGCCAAGGTCTCAAAAAAGCTACAGTAAAATTATGTACACCACTCTCTCAGGCTTGGCATCATAAGATTTGCTATGGGAATCCTGCAAGACTGGTCCATAATAAATGGTGGCGATATTGCTAAAAAACAGACGAGCGCCTCAATTTGCCTTATGTTCTTTTTTTTCATTTGTTGTTTTTGTTCATATGTTATTATTGGTTTTGCTTTGTTGTACTGAAAACCAATTCAGAAAAAAAAAACTAGAAAAAATTGGAATTTAACTAAATAATCAAAATTTCACCAAAATATTTTCATCTAAATTTCACTAAAAAATTAAAATTTTAACAAAAAGTTGTAATTTAAATCAATAAATTTAGAATTCCTTCAAAACCGAAAAAGCGCAAAAAAACTAAAAGCTGTCAATAATTTATAAATTCGCTACAACATCCAATGTTCGCAAAAAAAAATCACATTTCCTATCTGTATTTAATTGGAATGTCTTTTCTGAAGACTATAGGTAATTTACAGAAATTCTTATACCAGCCTGTCAAATATAGGTTGGAGAATATAGTCATTGAAAATCAGTTAACATGGCAATTGAATAGCGCACTTTGTTGTATTCATAACCTAAAAATTCAGAAAAAATTCCAGATTACTAAATAAAAACTCGTAAAATAACACAGTGCAACACGTTAAAAAATTTTCGGGAAATTTTTCACTTTTGCGGCTACCTAAGCGCTACCTAAACGGTGTTAATAATCATTTCTAGGAAGTTCATATGTTCTAGAAAGTTGTTTATTGAGATCTTAGGTTCATTTTTGTAGTTGATTGTTTCCTTGAATTTTGAACGGTTTGCTACCTATGGACCTGAACAGGGGAAAAAAGGTAAAAAAAATTGAATTTTTAAAAGTTTTTTGCGATTTTGACCTTGAAGATGAAGTTTTTTTGATTTTATATGTTCACAATTTTTTGTTCTTTATGACAAGAGCTACAACTTTGCCTCAGAGAGTATATCAAAATTCCAAACGGTTTGCAAAATATGAGCTTGAGGAAATGATCGTTTTTTTGCAAAAATTACATCGAGGCCCCACATCTTTGAGGGCCCATAAAAAAAACCTGGAGGACTTTGGGCAAAACTGGGAGACAGAGGTCTTTTTTTTTGCTCTTTTATGACGTAGTGGTGTCCGTATATGGTTATTTTGCCATGACTTAAAAATTACACAGTGTGTAATCGCAATTTCTTTGAGCTCATATACCCTTTTGCAATGGTCATGTCAAATTTTGAATCAATCGGCTTAGCTCTTGTCCGAACATCACAGAGGCGACCAATTTAATTATAGCACGGTTGTGCCGTGAACTTAAAATTTGAGAGTCAATAAAAGTTAGGTTATTGTAAATTATCAACCGGGTACCAGAAATCAGTGCAAAAGCAAGCAGAACCAAAAGAAACTTATTAAGTTAGTGATCTGATTCGTTATACCTCTACATATTGATATATGCCAACAAGTCCACCAACACCCGTGAATTTATGGCAGGAAGTTCAATGCTCTATGATTAGCCACATTTATAAGTATTTATGGAAAATTTTTACAAAACAGTATCTGTCAGTAAAATCGTAAACGCCACTTACCCGATATGCAAGTTACGATTAAAAAAAATTACGAATTTTAATTCGTATCATGCGTAACTTTTGGAACACCCTTTAATTACATTATTTACACAAATTGTAAAAAATAGAAATTTTAATATGTTGCTGCTGCAATTTTCTGTTTGGTCCCACTGTTATGATATATTTTTTTAATTTATGTCATTTGGTCTTATGTTTCCTTTACAAAAAAAAAAAAAAAAAAAAAAAACAATTGATGTAATTTAAGTTTTAACAAAGAAGAGTTAAAAAATAATAGTCTCGCTGAAGTAGTGCAGCTGTCAGTGAAGCGCAATAACTTGTTACTTGCAATAGCAGCAATTGCTACGATTGTCATGGACATACCTCAAGGGCATGAAATGTAAGTTTTTGTGTTGTGAGAAAAATTTAACTACAATTGTTGCCCGTTTTTTTTTCTTTGTTTTTTGTTTCTTCCTCTCATTTTCTAAGAGCAAATTAAAAGAAGTGTTTAAACAAAACAAGGACACTTTGAGTGTTTTTTTTTTTCTAGATATTATTTCCAAATGCCTGGTGGTACTTTTGTTGCAACATTTTTTATCACAAGAGCTGCTCTTGAAATGCCCCATCTTGCAGTGCACGAGATTTCTTTAACAAAAAACTCTTTTGTGTCATCTGGCAGAGAAAAGAAAAGCAGGAGACAATAAAACAGAAAAGTTAAATAAAACAATAAAATTTAGTTCCTTTAATTCCAGAACTTAAGAAAATAAGTTTTAAAAAATGTTAATAAAAAATTCATATTTTTAATAATACCACAACAAGAGTACCCCAGCACGGAAGTGTAACAATAGAATAAGAGAAGTGACAAAAATTAAAAGTAGAGAAAAAGTATAATTTTCAAAGTTTACAGCAGATAACTAGAAACAATTGCTCCAATGTGGAATTGTTAATTGAAATATTTTAACTGTAAACAAATATACGAGGATGCCCGACTGTTTTTATTAATTTCATAAAATTGTTTTCCTACTTTGTAGATTTTTAAGGCTCCATATACAAAGAGTACATTGGAACTCCATCAGTATCGCTTCTGTATCTTTTGAACTTTCGGTGAAATTTTCAAAATATAATTGTTAAAAATAATATAAATTTAAAAAATAAAGTAGATGATGTCCACAGATATTTTCCACAAAAAAAAAAATTTAAATAATAGAAAATCAAAAAGTAAACGAGTTGGTGCCCACTGAAAAAATTGTTTTTATACCCTTCACCACAGTTGGAAAGGGTATATAAAAGTTTGTCATTTCGTGTGTAATTTCTACAATATTAATTTCCGGCCTCATAAAGTATATACATATATTCTGGATCCTTATAAATAGAGAAGTTGATTTAGCGTTGTTCGTCTATCCATCTGTCCGTCTGTGTTCAGGTTGAAATCAACTTTGGCAAGGCACCCGAAGAGATACAGAAAATTTAAGCACACCAATCTGCAAGGCATAGTTTCGAAAATTTCGCTATTTAAATTCAGCAATTGGAGGCAGCGGGGAAAAAACGCCTACATATGTATATTTTTTTACCATTACACAGTACAACACGGAAATAAATAACCATATGCGGACACCACTACGTGATAAAAGGCCAAAAAAAAAAAGACCCCTGTCTCCCAGTTTTGCCCAAAGTCCTCCAGGTTTTTTTTATGGGCCCTCAAAGATGTGGGGCCTCGATGTCATTTTTGCAAAAAATGATCATTTCCTCAAGCTCATATTTTGCAAACCGTTTGAAATTTTGATATACTCTCTGAGGCAGAGTTGTAGCTCTTATCATAAAGAACAAAAATTGTGAACATATAAAATCAAAAAACTTCATCTTCAAGGTCAAAATCGCAAAAAACTTTAAAAAATTCTTAACACCGTTTAGATAGCCGCAAAAGTGAAAAATTTTCCCGAAAATTTTTTAGCTACCTAAGCGATACCTAAACGGTGTTAAGAATCATTCCTAGGAAGTTCATATGTTCTAGAAAGTTGTTTATTGAGATCTTAGGTTCATTTTTGTAGTTGATTGTTTCCTTGTATTTTGAACGGTTTGCTACCTATGGACCTGAACAGGGGAAAGGGTAAGGGTGCTGTAGCTTAAGTGGTTAGCACGTTGACTACTAAGCAATGGTCACGAGTTCAAATCTCAGCCGTGGCAACATAAATTTTTCTGATATGTATTAATTTTTCTTCATAATAATGCATATCACAGCGCCCTCCTTCGCCGGTATTACCACATAGCACTAAATCGCCGGCGAAGTAAAATAATTATAAATTGGCTATGCTAGCTTCGAACTAATTCGCCTAAATAACACCAGAGGCGCTGCAATACTGTTCTAAAAATATTCATAACGTGCAATTGCAGTGTTATCTACTACTATCCCTTTCAAAAGGAAGTACCACAGTTTATGCAGGCATTAACTGCCTGAGTGGTACTTCTCTTTAAAAAAAAAATTGAATTTTTTAAAGGTTTTTGCGATTTTGACCTTTCCTGGAGGACTTTGGGCAAAACTGGGAGACGGGGTTCTTTTTTTTTTTTTTGGTCTTTTATGACGTAGTGGTGTCCGTATATGGTTATTTTGCCATGACTTAAAAAATTACACAGTGTGTTATTTTAGGTTGTTTTTATTTTTTTTTAGGTTGTAATGATTCTCTTTTGCTTTTTTTGTTAAACAGATATTAGACCGCGACCAGTAAAAAAATACAAAAAAAATGTCCAAAAAAGTTTTTATAAAAAATTTTTAAAAATATTTAAAAAAAAAAATTTTAAAAATATTTAAACAAAAATATTCAAAAACATATTTGTACAGAAACAAATTTTCGAATAAAATTTTACACAAAATTTTCAAAAAAAAAAGAAAGATTACTGGGTGGTGGTTTCAGTGTGGGACCAATAGTTGATAGTGGTTCTCACTACGTCCGTTTATAAATATATGTAAATATATATATAGGGTGTATATCTTACAGTATTCTCCACAATACACTGATTCGACGCAAAATTCTGGACACGTTTTTGATTGGTAGCTTCACTTGCAAGTTGGAGTACCTTGAACGCATTCTAAGATTATTTTCTTGAAACTTTAATGGGCCCTGATGAGGTAAGGGCAGGATTAGGGAGAAGGTATGGGGAAAAGATGTGCCGTAACATGAACCCCATCCCGCGATAATGACAGAAAGGTTCCGAGGTGGTGGTTCCAGTGTAGGACCAATAGTTGATAGTGCGCTACCACTATGTATATATACCTAAATTTGTATGCATAAATAAAATCACTGTTATGAAGGGTATATAAGATTCGGCACGGCATACAATAGCACTCTTACTTGTTTATATAACTTTTAATACACCATAAAAGTATGTTTTTAAAAACATGTTCACAGTTGCCAAATAAAATTAAAACTAAATATCCTAAAAAATAAAAATTTCAAAACCTGTTTAGATTATTGAAAGTTCTTCCATTTTTTAATTTCACTAATGTTTATAAATTACTAGAAATATCCAATATACTAAAATAATAATTTTTAAGTAAAAGCATGGGGTGTACACATCCCCTTCATACTATAGAACCATTCTTTAACTCAAATACCCACGCTATTTTCAGAGTAACCAAGTCAAGTGTAGATTAGTGCTGGCAATTTCTACTACTTTCAATTACTCGATACAACTTAATACTTTTCAATTGGGTACTCAATAGTGCTTAATACTTCCGTTTGCACAATAGCTGAGGAAATTTATCGTCGTAGTTGTCAAATATTTTTATAAATTTATTTCTAAAAATACTACCGTATAAGTATCGATTAACTACTTTTGTGTATTGAGTACCCAAAAAAATGATAGAGTGTCGAGTACTCGGTACCCACTCCTCAATACTTTGCCAGCACTAGTGTAGATGCATGTAAGATGTTGTGTAGTTTTTGAGTAAATAAATAAATAACTAACTAAATGGCATGTGCAGTTCGCAAATTTGCCAGGGTGTGATCGCCTTAGCTTCCTCCAAAATCTGCAGCGCGACCTATACCTTCGTATAGGAAGTGAGACTCCAAATTCAGCTAGGTAAAAATTAATGAGTTTAATGGTGCTCCTCCAGTGAATTTCTTGAGTTTATTGGTTCTCCTCCAGTTAAAAATTGAGTTTAATAGTGCTCCTCCAGTTAACAGTAGAGTTTTTTAAAAGGTGCTCCACCAATATCCGACTTATTGAAATTAAAATTTATAGGTTATAAACGAAAACAAAACGATTACACGTGGCTGATTAAGATACCACCAATAACAGTACCGTAGTACAGCTATTCGAGGACGCCAATCAGCCAGTGTGAGAACGAGACGCAAACCACTCGAAGGCCGAGCAACAAGGACGGCCTGATTGACTTTAAGCGATAATGACAATGACGCACGCACGTGTTCCCCAGAGCTACTTTACGACTGGATGTAAGATGTTAAAATAGGATAACTACTAATTACTTTGTATAGGGAGTACCCATCCCCTCTTTCCTATACCACCACGATTTAAGCTAAAAACACGAGTTATTCTCAAAGTACCCTGTATCAAATATATTTATGATAATTATTAATTGTATAATATATATTATATATTTTCTGAGGAGATTTTTCCCCCCGTCCTAAACCACCAAGCTTTAACTCGTAAATAGAAATTATTCTCAGAATAAGCTATGAGAAATTTAGAGAGTGTTACTATTGCAGTAATAATTTAAATGAATTAATTATAGTATAAATTAAAATAACTTTTTATGGGGAGTACCCGTCACCACATTCCTCTACCAGCAGTCTCTAACTTAAAAACTCATGATTTTATCAGAGTACGCTGTTACGCACGTTATTCTCAGAGCAGCTGTTCTTCTCTGAATATAGAATAATTAACCATTACTCTCTATGGGGAATTTTCATTACCCCCATCATATACCGATGAAGTATTCACTGAAAAACAAGCGTTGATCTATATTAAATAAAGGGTCCATTACTATAATAGTTCTCTAGATATACGATAGTATATAGTGAGGACTATCCGTCTCTAGATATATAACGATTAATAATCACTTTGTATGTGGAGTACCGGTCGCCCTTCCTATTCCGCCAAGCTTTTGGTTTTAATTACCCAACGATCTTTCAGGCAGAAGTTTTCATCCATGCGAAGAGTATAAAAATATATTTGATGTCGGACATCCAAGCTGCACTAAAGACCTCGACCTCATTTGAGCTAAGGTCTGGGTTAATCATGGATTGTGCGATCTCCTAATGAACTCGGTCTCCACAGTAGGTTAACACTATGCTGGGTTCCCAGTCATGACTGTCGTAGTGGATAAGAGCGGGCGAAATATCCAGGCAACCTAGGAGCGCGACATAGATTTATAAGTTCAGAACTTTTCTTAGGCATATCCTGGTTATTGGCCCGAATCAGGGTTCTCTCGTCATTGGTAGGGCTCAAACAAGCAAAACGTTTTATCACTGGCTTCAAAATAATCGTTTGTTTACCTATGTATAAACGTGAGTATTTTATTTTTGACAGTTTGTAATCGGTATCCTGATAATGTCTATGTGTTTCATAGATCTCATATATATCTCATCTATATGAGATCTATGTTACTCTATATACATATTTTTTTATATTAAAAATATGTTATGTTAAACTCATGATTTTAATTTTCATAGAAATATTGATTTTTTTTTAAATATTTCGAAAATTGTTTGTAAAAATATATTTTTTTTAAATTTTTGTAAAACTTTATTCATTTTTGGAAATTAAAAAAAAAATTTTTTCAAAATTTTTTCTGTAAAAATGTAATTTTGAAAATGTTTTTAAATTCTTTTCATTTTAATTTTAATAATTTTTTTTTTTAATTAAGAACCTGTCTGCAATCTATATTGAGTTAGAATGGTCAGGCTAAATGAAAGAAAATTTCCTCATATTTATCCCCCATGTGCCTTTTAACTGCACCTAGTTACTAGTGGGCACCCTGTACGTATATTGGCTACCTCTATATATATTGCTTTCTAAAAAGTCATTTAGTACAAATCAAAACAGAATATCCTTACCAACCTAAAAATACAAAATACAAGATCGGCCCTCGCAGGGGGTTATTGGTTCCCCGAGATCTATATACACTCTTTGCGATCTACCTGTCGCGGTCTAATATTTATTTGACAAAAAAAGCAAACGAGTCATTAATAACGAAAAAAATCGAAAAAAAACGTGAAAAAATATAGGTGGGCGTGGTTTTTGGCCCGCACCCTCCGAAGGAATGATCTGATGTTGCTGAATTGCAATCCCAAAACAATGCCTGACAGATTGGTGTGCTTAAATTTTTTGTATCTCTTGTGGTGCCTTGGCAAATGACATTTCAACGTAAACACGGAAACCGCTCAATCAACTTTTCTATGTATAAGGATCCAGAATATATATACTTTATGGGGTCGGAAATGAAATTATAAAAATTACACACAGAATGATAAACTTATATATACCCTTTCCACCTGTGGTGAAGGGTATAAAAACAAAATAAATAATAAAATTGATAGCTTTCGTTAATGACCTATTCGTTGAGATTTTAAAACATTAAAAAATACAGGCTGCATTGAATACCCTTAATGTTCATTCAATGCATTTTGTAACAAACAAATAAAAATTTGCCATCATCTTGGAACACCGCAAATTATCAGTTAAAATTTCAGTTGCTGTCAACAAAGTTTGTGCTGTTACAATATAATTTAGAAAAATTTATATTATAATATTTGAACAAAAGTTTATTTTTATTTTAGTTTGATAGCAGTCAGGAAATTTAGTCGCTGACAACTTTTAGCAAAAGTTTAACAAAACAAAACAAAAAGAAAAAAACAAACTGTATGAATGATAACAGCTTAAAAACTTAGACTAAAACGTTTAAATGAAAAAAAAAAACTTGGGAAGGTTATTATATGATTTTATAAAAAAAAGAACTTTAAACAAAGTAAATTCTATTTTTTTCAAATATTAAAGCAATATAAAATTGTATACACACCCCCATATTTATAAAAAATAAAACTTTTTTGAAATGTATTTTAGAACAACTTCAGTATGAAAAATTTGTTCTATAAAAGGTTAGGTTAGGTTAAACGGGCCGTCCGCAAAAAGGCGAGTTCACTCGGAGGCCAATAAGGCCCATTGTGATGCCCCAACGATCACCAACCCCCACCATTCCCTTAGGAACTCCAATACCGGTGGTTCTTGTAAACCACCCGGAGCTTTTCACAAAGCCTAATAAGCTACTCAGTGTCACATCCCTGAGACAGTCCAGGTCCTGAAAGAATCTTTGACCCAGAAATTTGAGCCTACGCTCTTGAAGAGCCGGGCAGTCGCAGAGAAGGTGTTGAACTGATTCCTCCTCTTCCTTATCCATACAGCTTCTGCAGCACCCTCCACGAGAGATTCCCATACGCTCCGACATACGTCAATTCATACAGTGTCCCGTTATAACACCAACCAGAAGTGCTAACGAGCTTTTCTCGAGGGTCAGTAGTGCCTTTGTCCTTTTTTTATCAATTGAAAGAATTCTAGATAATCTGCAAGTGGTTAATATAGACCACCTGCGAGCCGTTTCCTTCAGCAACCATTAGACATTTCGGCCAAGGGGATATTGATTTCCGCTTGGGCAACCGTCACATCCAGATTCGAACCGTTCCTCGCACATTGATCGGCTATCTCGTTTCCACGAATGCCCTCATGTCCTGGAAGCCACACTATCCTTATACGATGTCGTTCAAGTAGGGCTAAAGATTGTATGCAAGCTAACACACATTTAGATTTCACTACTTTTGAATTAAGGGCCTTAATGGCGGCTAGACTATCTACGAAAATATCGATAGCCGACGCCTCCGTCGCAAGTTCCTCAATTTTCCTTGCCGCTACCAATAGAGCATATATTTCAGCCTGGAACACGGTGCAGGTATCGGGAAGCCTAAGAGAAATTGAAAGATCAAGATCCTCAGAGAAGATCCCCGATCCGGTCCCCGTGTCTATCTTGGAGCCATCCGTAAATATTGAAACCGCATTGTTCCGAATTACAGAGTTCTCCTTCCATTCATCCCTGCTAGGAATTTTCACGACAAACGATTTGTCGAGATCCATAAAAGGGGTTAAGTAATCAGTCTGCTCCCTCAAGATGGTGCCATGTCCAACACGACAATGCCTTAATTCGCCCGACTCCCTGAGTCTTAAGGCCGACCTGGCAGCGACGTGTTTGATATAGACATCTAGAGGGGTCAGATCCAGCATTGTCCCCAAACTAGCCTGTGGAGTTGACCTCATCACACCAGTAATGTTCTATAATATATTTCAAATATATTTTATTTTTTATAAATATGGGGAAAAAGATTTAAAGTAAATTAAATTAATGGAAAGAGTGAGTAAATGCTTTACAACTATTATAGTCACTCATATAGCATCTTCAGCAGCTACCGTAGTCTCTTCAGAAGAATTTGAAACAGCAGCCACAATTCAGTCAGAATTACGAAAAAAAAATAATAAGAATAAACCGCGAGCTGTCGTGCACCATGCGCTCAAGGTTAGATAAGACCCTAGTTTTCTGCATCACAATTATATGTCTACTTATATCCTTCTTGAAGTTGAAAACAGTAAACTTTAAAGCCTTCGGATTAAAGGCTTTCTTTGCCCGTAACTATGTTCTGCAAAATAAGAATTTTTCAGGGTAGCCAGAGATACCTTTGCCACAAGCAACAGAAACAAAACTCAGAAAGAACCAAACCGATATAGCCATGACCGCAACAGCGACTTTACGCATTGAAAAGCTAAGCTTTAATATTGTTACGTTTTTACTTTACATTGCACAGTGGGGCACCGAATCAAAATATTTTGGAAATAACCTAGTCATTTAAAAACTGCTAAGCCGATTGATCCAAAATTTGACATGAGCATAATAGAGGAGAATCTGAACTTAAGTTTTCAAGGTGGGTACCATACACCCTCCAGGGGTGGCGCTATGTGGTCTCAATCGGCCTAGCCCTTTTTAAATGACTAGGTTATTTCCAAAATATTTTGATTCAGTGCCCCACTGTACATCGGGTTATTTTAATTGCAAAATAAGTACACGCCGATATTATTTTAACCGTGAGTCACTCTTTTATTCAACTTTTCTTGACACCACTGTTGAAAATACACAAACTGTTTAACACTCTCTTACGAACACGACATTTGAACTTTTAGACGTTTAAAACAATACTGCTATGCCGCTCGAAATCATGAATTCTATTTATAGGCGAGCAAAATCGCCTAGAATGAAATATTTGGCAGATTAATTTTTATTCTGGTATTTATGCACATATGTACGTGTGTATATTTCTGATGTGTTCTGCAGTTACGTATATACGTGTTTACATTTCTGCTTAGAGAGGGCGTGTTTAGTTTTTATTTGTATTAATGTGTGTGCGTATATGTGCTACTTATTTTATGTTTGTTTTTATGAATGTTTACATATGGAGTTTTTCCTAGAGAGGTCGACAACAACAACTAATACATGCTTAGATGTTCTTTGTTTCTCTCATTCATTATTGTAAAAAAATATACCATTAATGTTGTTGCTATATAAAAAACTATTGGGTATTTATTTTCACAGCTTTTAAAGTATAAATTCTTCTTTTTTAACAATATTTTCTCCTTCACCAGATAGTCTCATAAAGAAGACGAGACTGTGCTTGGAAGATGATGTCTGATGTCTCAATCAGGGCAGTTGCATTTCGTAATAAAACGGCAAAAAATACACTGTAGTATTACTCACTGTATTGGTCAAGGTCTAAACTTTGTGCTCTAAAGAGTTACTTCTAGGATTCTACACTCAAAAGGTACCACAGTACCTGAAACCATTTTAAAAACGCCAAATAGCAATTGTCTGTCCATCTGTCACATGACCATATCTCAATATTTTTAGTAAAAGAATATTGCTGTGATCGTTAAAAAATGAAAATATAATAAAGTTAAAAATATATGGTGTCTCTATGCAGGAAATGTTTAAACAAATATCTACAATAAATCCTAAAGATTTGCTTTTAATAATTTTATTTTAAAGGTAATCAAATCAAATTCGCAGTCGCCAGACAATTCGTACAATATCGCCGAATTTAAATCGTAAAAAATTCAGCGACGTAAAACTAATGTAAATAAAATATCTTATATTTTTATGGAACTCTAGCAAATATAGTACCAAATATTGTAGAAAGACTGGTGGTCGTGTCCAAATCGCACTTGCAAAATTATTTGGTCGTGTTACACTTTAATTTGTTGTCCACCCTATTCAAAGCGTGCGGTAAGAAATTTTGTTGCAAAAAAAAATATTTGTTACATAAAATAATTATTACAAATAATATTTCGATTAATTTAACTTTAAGTGGCTCTATGCCATCACATAAAAAATTAGCAGTGACAAGAGCTTACAAACACCTTATACTCTTCAAAGTGAAAACTTCAGTTTGTACTTGTTTTAAGTTGAAAGTTTATAATTTTAAGTGGTTATTGCTGTTGTTGGCTATCTGTCACTTTAAATATCGCTCGTAAATTAATTTTTCAAGTATCCGCACGAGTGCTTATTTTTATTATTACTCATTAAGTCTAGTTGTAGATGCTTGGGTGTGTGTTTGTGTCTTATTTAGGCGGGTTTGTGACTATTTGAGTTTAAATAAAAAAGAGATTTTTATACTGTCATATTGTCATAGTTTGTTACATACACTTTTGTAATAAAAAACAAGTAAGATTGTTATATTCGGCCACGCCGAATCTTATATACCCTTCACCATAGTTTATGATGTTCAACTTAAGTATTACAAATATAATATAAAGATATAGAACATTTTTTTTAAATATATTTTTTTTCGAAAATATTTTGTATATATTGTATCAACATTTTTTTCTTAAATTTTATCGAATATTTGTTGCTAAAATTTTATCGAAATTTTTTTCTAAAACTTTTTTTTTGTAAAACTTTTTCAAAATTTTTTTGTAAAATTTTATAGAAAATTTGTTGTAAAATTTTATGGATATTTTTTTTGTAAAATTTTATGGAAATTTTTTATAAAATTTTATAGAATATTATTGTAAAATATAGAACATTTTTTGTAAAACTTGCATTAAGATTTTTTTATAAATATATTATTAAAAATTTTTTGTTAAAATTATATCGAAAATTTTTTTCTAAAAACTTTGTCAAAATTTTTTAATAAAATAAAATTTTTTTAAAAATTTATTTTTTTGGAAAACTTTTTCGAAATTCTTTTGTAAAATTTTGTAGATAATTTTTTGTAAAATTTTATGGATATTTTTTTTTTGTAAAATTTTATGGAAATTTTTTTATAATATTTTATAGAATATTATTGTAAAATATAGAGAATTTTTTGTATAACTTGCATTAAGAATTAAACATTTTTTGTTAAAATTATATCGAAATTTTTTTCTAAAAATTTTGTCAAATTTTTTTAATAAAATTTTATTTTAAATTTTTTTATAAATTTTATATATATATATTTTTTTTGTAAAATTTTATGGAAGTTTTTTTATAAAATTTAATAGAATATTATTGTTAAATATAAAAATTTTTTTGTAAAACTTGCAGTAAAATTTTTGTATAAATATTTTATTAAAAATTTTTTGTTAAAATTATATCGAAAATTTTTTCTAAAAACATTGCCAAAATTTTTAAATAAAATTTTATTTAAATTGTTTTTTTTTAATTTTATTTAAATTTTTTTTTTTGTTAAACTTTTTCGAAAACTTTTTGTAAAATTTTATGGAAATTTTTATATAAAAATTTTATCAAAAGTTTTTTGTAAAAGTAAGGACCTCCCTGCAATCTATATTGCGTTAAAATGATCAGACTAAAGTACATCATATTGACCCCCAATGTGCCTATTCACTGCTCCTGGTTGCCAGTGGGCACCCTGTGGGTCTATCTATGTGTATTGCTTTTTATAAAAGCCTTTAATACAAGTCAAATCCGAAAAGTCCTACTAACCTAAAAACAAACAAAAATCGCCCCTCGCAAGGGGTTATTGATCCCCCAAGATGATGATCAGACTAAAGTACATCATATCATAGATGATCAGACTAAAGTACATCATATTGACCCTCAGTGTACCTATTGACTACTCCTGGTTGCCAGTGGGCACCCTGTGGGTATATCTAGGTGTATTGCTTTCTATAAAGGCCTTTAATACAAATCCGCAAAGTCCTACCAAACTAAAAACAAACAAAAATCGCGCCTCGTAGGGGATTATTGTTCCCCCAAGATCTGTTTGCTAACAGAAGGTTGGCTGAAGCAACAACAAATATAAGATGGTAAATATTAAAGTAAAAATATTAAAAAACAACAGTGATGCTTTAGGTAGTGGTAGACTTTGTTCTCGCTAACTGACGATTGATGATTGAATACAGTTTTTCTCGTATTCCTTTATCTGAGTTCGGTTGGTTAAATAGATGATGCTTACAACTAAACACTACACAAAGTAGATAGACACGAAGAGTGCTGATGACGGACGTAGCTGTCTAGAAAATGTGTAATTTAAATTATTCTTTCTTCGAAAGAATAAAAAGAACTTAAGCTTGACTTGAAATTTTCGTCTGTATGTAAATTGAATAGTTCAACTAATAAAATTTCAAATATTATTTTATTTTACCTTTAACCAACTACTTGAAGCTTTAAATTTTTTTTAGAATTATTTTTGTCTCGTAAATTTTCTACTAAAAATTTTTGTCACCTCATATTTTTTATAAAAAAAAATATATTTATTGCCGCCTAAAAGTTTTCTTAGAAAATTTTGTAGATTTAAAAAAAATATATTTTTTTATTTAGAGTATTTTTCGTTGCCTTAGGAAAAATTTCGCCACTTAAAAAAAGTTTTTGTCCATTTAAAAAAAAATGTTGTCGCTTTTAATATTTTATGAAAAAAAGTTCTTCTCGCTTTAAATGTTTTATATTTTTTTTTATTATAAGTTTTAATAATTTCTTGTAGTTTAAAATTTTCAATAGATAAATTATTGTTGTTTTAATTTCTATACCAACCTACCTGCAGCTTTACAAAAATTCTTTTAGAAAAAATTAGTCTCTTCAGAAATTTTTTTGTCGCTTTAGAAAAAAAATTTGGTAGCTTTAGAAAAAGTTTAGTCACTTTAAATTTTTTATATATATTTTTCGCCGCTTTCAATTTTATAAACTACAAAATTCTTTTTTAAATTTTTCGAAGAAATATCCTGTGGCTTGATTTTTTTTTTTTTGAAGAAGTTTTTCATGTGGATGTACTTTTTTAAGTTTTTTCAAATCTTTTTCTTTAACAACTTGTTTTCTCACTATCCTTTTAAGAGCTAAGGAAAAAACAAAAAAAAATACTCGTGTCAATGAAAACTCTAATAGACAATATGAACCATATGTTAAGGGAATAAACACATGTACTCGTATGTGCCGCATTAACATTGCTGAATATAATTAAATGAACTCTATTGGATTTGTTATCAAAAATGTAGATTAAAGTTCATTTAATGAACTTTGGCATTTTAACTTTCTGCTGTACTTTTTATTGTTACCCAAACTGTTTGTCTGCCGTCGTTTTATCGTGATTGTTTGCAAATAAGTGTTGAATGAAAGGATGATGATGATGATGATGATGATGTTGGTATTAGTGTACTTAAGATAACGTTCGAAAGAAAACTACTCGTATAAAGCCATTCATTCGTAGCCTTTAGTGATATTGTTTCTATTATTATTTTTTTTTTTGTTTTGTATCTTTTTTTTATCATCTTTTTCAATTTAGTTTTCATTAAAACTGTACTTTTATTTGAAATTGGTTTTTGTTTTTATTGTTGTTAAACAATAATAAAAAAATTTATCTCGATAAATAGCTGTAGAATAGATGAACAACCCCAATATGTAATAATGCACAGCATTTTAGAAGAACAAAAAAATATGTGAATAGAACTATTCAGGCACACGAGATAAGAGGTTGTAAAAAATTATCTGAAAGAATTTAAATTTTTCTTTTAAAATTTTAAATATTTTTCTAGTTGTCTGCTGAAATGTTTTCTTTTTTCTACCGTCTACTTTAAGGCTGAAATATTTTATTTTTTCTATAGCCTACTTTAAGGCTCAATTAAAAATATTTATAATTGTGTGTGCACTTTTGTTAACAATCTTTTTCCATTAGCAACGCATAACATAAACTTGTTAATTAAATGAAATCCTTGTTGGAAGTTTTAGACACGACACATGTACGAGTTTATAAACACAAGATTATGAGGTTGATTATAATATCTGGTTCTATGTTTTTGTACACTTCAAGTGCATGTTTCAACACTGAGATTTAATGGCTTTTTTTCGCGTTTTTTTATCTTCTGTTTGTGTTTATCAATTTCCAGCAACACCCCGTATAAATATAGTGATGCAAACATGTGACATTCGAGGGGATCTAAAATTTTCATTTGTGTGCCAATGAGAGTTGACTTTAATAAAATTATGATTGCATAGAAAATTAAAGAGAGAAGTGATAGGAGGAAATTTTAACAAATATTAGAGATGTAATGTTCTTTTATTTCTAGTTTCGAATCTTTTTATTCCCAATTAATCTAAATTTATCATTTACCATTTACATGATGACCGATTTTATCCTTTACTGACTTAAAAAAATGAATAGTAAACCTTAAACCTAACCTTAAAATTATATGAATTTTATTTGAACTATTTTTGAATTAATAAATTAATTATTTAGGCTTAAGTTCTTAATTATAAAGAGATAAAGAAAAATTAGATACCAGTAAAGCAGAATGCATTTTCTAGATAGCTATGTCCGTCATCAGTACTCTTCGTATCGATCTATCCGGTAGATGCTAACCTTAAAATTTTAACACAATTTAATTATAAAATTTTTAAACAATTTTCTTTGTTTTGCATTAAAAAACTATAAAAAATATATACAGTCTGTCAAGAAAATTTTTTGACATAATGAAAAATGGGCATAGAGGTCTTTTTAACCGACTTTAAAAAAGAAGGAGGTTATCAAATCGTCTGAATGTTGTTTTTTTATGTATGTAACCGCAGAACTCAGCTATTTCTGAACCGATTTTAATTTTTTAATTTATTTGAAAGGCTATGCTTTCAGTTTGGTACCGTTTTAAAAACAGTTCATTATATTAAATATTAAAGGGTGTCCCCATACAACATACATGTTTTTTACGTGTATTAAGGGCACCAAACTAAAATTTAAAAAAATTGCGAAAAATAGCTCCCAACAGCAGAAATTAATAAAAAAAAATTAATTTGAATTTAAAGGTGACGTAATTTTACCTATATGGGCCTATCTTTTGAACCTTTATAGACAAAACCCTGTAAATTTGACAGGATGTCGATTACTATGACCGTTATAATAAAATGTATAAATATTCAAAATTTTAAAGGGTGCTCCAATAGTTCATTTAATTTGATGTATATGGCCATATTTTTGAACAGTTGTACACAGACCGCTGAAATTTACAACGAACCTGTATTGCTAAGTCCGCTATAAGAAAAAGTATAAAATTTGAATTTGAAAATAAAAGGGCGTCCCAATGGTTAATGTAATTCTAAGTATGTGGCCAAACTTTTGAACTGTTATAGACAGACAAATGAAATTTGCAAGGAACCTGTATTGCAAAGTCCACTATAGCAAGTATACAATTTGAATTTAGGGTGTCCCCATAAATTAGGGTGTCCCCATAAATTATGTAATTTGGCCTATATGGCCCTATCTTTTGAACCGTTAAACACAAACACTTGAAAATTAGGCGAATGTCCACTACTTTCTCTGGTATAATAAAAAGTATACATGTTTGGAATCATAATGTAAAGGGTGTCCCAATAGTTCATGTAATTTGATATATATGGCCAAACTTTTGATCCGTTATAGACAGTTGAAATTTATAAAGAATCTTTGTAGCCAAGTCCTCTATAACAACAGGCCTTTAATTTAAAATATTAAATTAAAGGGTGTCCCAATAGATGATGTTATTTGATATAAGTGACCCTATCTTTGAAACCGTTATAGACAGATGGTGTCGCTATAAAAGACGGATGCTGGTGAAAATAGCTTAACTTTTGAACAGTAATAGGGAGAGGCTTCACATTCACATAGTCTTTACCTTTTTCCCTCTAATATTGGCGCATCTTTTATTGGGTTTAAAATATTGTTTAAAATATTGTTTACAATATTTTAAGTCGTAATAAAAATCAAACTAGTCTCACATTAGACCTTTCAACTGGCCACCCTCGCATGATTTTGAAGAAACCAAAACGTGTTTTAAGGAAGAAGGTAGACGAAAACTCTTTGGTATTCAGAAGAACACTTTCAAGTGAACTAAAAGAAGAATGTAGCATGGCAGTCTCCGACGAAATGCTAAGGCAAGTTTTTAAATACAACAAAAACGGATATTCATCAGAAGTAGCTTGGTAAAAACCATTGCTTAAAATGAAACACAAAGAAAGGCGATTGTTCGTTGAAGATGAGTTAAAAGCTGTAATTCTAATGGAATGTGGGCGAAAATAAGTTTATTCCATTAAAGGGTCTCTGCAAGCCGTGATTGCTGCCAATTATGTAAAAACATTTTCTTGACAACAAAATTCCGGAAGTTTTTTTGTTTGTTTTTTTTTTTACTTGGTTTTTTATGTGTATTTTTTCTAGGTTTTCTTTTTTGATGTTTTTAATTTGTTAAAAAAAAAAAATAATAAAAGAAGGAAACATTTTCTATTATAAAAGTCAAAATCAAAACTTTTTTCACTATGTAAAAATATTTCCTTGACAGACTGTATATAACACCAACGATAATAAAAAACTTATTATACTTCATTTTTAATTTTGCTATAAAAATATTGTTTATTCATTTTAATTATCTAGGTGTCAAGAGCATTTACCGAAAAAATGGAAAATAAATTAATGCCAGACACTGAGATAACAGCAAAGTTAAAAAGTTATATAGAGATTACAACAGCCACATCACACGCACAAACCAATGCGAAATGTTAACAAAAGTACGTCTTCAAATCATAATCCCAGCAAACGCAAAGTCAAACGTTTGAAATAAGGAGAAGATTTTTAAATTAGACACTAAGTGTAATTCTCGAACGTACGCCTTTCATTAGATATTAAGCGTAAATCACAGCCCAGCTGTCTAAAGACGGTACATGTCAAATAACATCTTCAACGCGAATAATTAATTCTTAGCCGTGTTGATTTCACTTGTAGTTTCATTTTCAACGTAATTATTGCTATAATATTGGTGTACCCACTTAGTAGGTTCGGATAGTACCTACCGCATAAAAAGTACTTACAATTTTACAAACTTTGTCTTCCCTAATACTCATATGAACCGTTAACATACAGAGTGTTGGTTTACTCACTCTCAATCCAATTAAACGAATCATTAAGTGTGTATGTGTTTATTTACACTTAACGCTCACTTTAATTTATTTGCACACTCTCAATGTTTAACCAATCAACAAACAAGATGCTGTCATTATTGTTGTCATTATTGTTCAATTTGTTATTTGTTTTTTTTTTGCGATACTCTAGATCTTTTCAATTATATTTAACTTTTAATCGATTTCATTTCAACATAAAAAGCAAATAAAAAATTATAATGAAGGAAGTAAACGCAGTAAAGGAGAATGATGTAATTATTATTAATTTAAATAGTAATTTCAAAAGCATTATATTTAATATTTGTCTGCTTATTATTGCAAGTCTGGAAGGACAAAATGATTGTATAATTAAATATCTTTGCAATAATATGTTTATATAATATTGAGATAAATATTTATTATAAATTTGAAATAGAATATTAAAATGTATTTTTAAATCTATTTTTTTATTATATGATATTTTTATTATAGTTATTGATAACTTTTTCTATATATAAAAGTTATCGAAAAAAATATTAGGAAAAGTTAAAGATCCTTTTTTTATATAAAAGTTACTTTTTTTAACACACAAAAGTCATCGATAACTTTTCTCTGTATACAAATGATATCGATTACTTTTTTTATATACAAGAAATATTGATAACATTTTCTATATACAAAATTTATCGATTTTTTCTATATACAAACGATATCGATAATTTTTTTCTTTATACAAAATTTTACCTTTTTTCTATAAACAATAATTATCGATAACTTTTTGTATATACAAAAGTTACCGGCAAAAAATTATCCATACCTTTTTTCTACATAAAAAAGTTATGGATAACCTTTTTTCTTTATATAAGAGTTATCAATAACTTGTTTCTATATAGAAAAGTAATCCATTACTTGTTTCTATAAACAAGAGTTATGGATAACCTTTGCGTATAGAAACAAGTAATCGATATTTTTTTTATATACTTTGTATAAATATACATACATATATATAAATTTTATTATTATTTATATTATTCCATATACCAGCAATAACTAGTTTCTATATACAAAAGTTATCGACAACTTTATTTTATATACAACTTTATTCTATATACCAAAGTTATCGATAACTAACTGCTATATAAAAAAGTTATCGGTAACTTTTTGCTATATACAAAAGTTATTGTTAAATTTTTGCTATATACAAAGTTATAGATAACTTTTTACTATCTATAACTTTACTAAGTTATCGACAACTTTATTCTATATAAAAAAATTATCGAAAATTTTGTGCTTTTGGGTTATCGAAAACTTTTTGCTATATAAAAATGTTATCGATAATTTTTTTATAAATACAAAAGTTATCGATAATTTGTTTCTATATACAAAAGTTGTCGAATACTTATTTATATAAACAAAAATTGTCGATAACTTGTTTCTTTATACAAAACTTATTGATAAATTTTTTCTATGTACAAAAGTAGCTTGTTTCTATATAGAAAAGTTATCGATAACTGCTTTCAATGTATATACAAAAGTTGTTTTTTCTTTTATACAAAAGTTATCGATGATTTTTTTTCTATACGCAAAAGTTATCGATTACTGATGATATTCGCTGTCACGTTAAGAACTTTATCAGAATTATGTCGCGAGGGTGGCGGACTGAAAACGTACTGGCCAGCCAACGACAGACAGCTGTACTGCTGGTACTGCACACAAACTTCACGCAAAGGGTGAATAAAAATTCTTACCGTAAAGACGGAATGAAGTTTGTCGATTTTGAGGTGTATACAATGCGGTCTATAAGTGATTTCACGTGCTGGAATTGTAAAGTCGTTGGACGTAATTTTATAGATTGTCCTGAATCAGTAACGTGTGTGTTTGTTGACAGGCATTTGACTAGACTTGCTTCGGGCTCCAAATTATATTTTTTTTGCGAACCAATCATTTTAGTCAGCTTGTATGATTTTTTTTTGTGTAGCTGCTGAAAAACTATACAAAACTAGACGCGTTGGCAAATACCAACTCAAGACGGCGAGACCCAGGAGGTGCTTAACGCCAGCATACTAGCACGGCTAACAGTGTGGTAGCCGACGATTTTTATTCTTCTTTCATTTTCTTACAACAGCTGCTACAAAAAATACCTTTTTTCTATATATTTTTTATGTTTTCTATATACAAAAGTTATCTGTAACTTTTTTCTACATATCGATAACTTCTTTCTATAATATAAAGTTATCGATAACGTGTTTCTATATTAAAAAGTTACCGATAACTTCTTTTTATATTAAAAAGTTATCGATAACTTCTTTCTATATTAAAAGGTTATCGATAAATTTTTTTCTAAATTAAAAGGTTATCGATAACTTTTTTATATAACAAAAGATATCAATAACTTTTTCTATATATAAATGTTATCGATAACTTTTTCTTTATAAATATTTATAGTTAGTTTTTTACATATGTTATAATAAATAATGATAACATTTTTCTCACTTTCTTGCCCAAGTTAACAGTCACTTTTAAACATATAAATAAAAATAAGTAAATTTAATAAAAAAAAAATTACAAAATACTTTATGTTATTTTTTAATTTATCGATAATTATTTTTGGAGTAAAACTTCTACACATATTATAAATGACCTTAAGTTTGAAGAAAATATTTAATTGTTTTCTACACATATTTATTTTAATACTCACAATCCCATCTACTGCCGTCTACTCGCTTTTAACACGTATGTTTTTAACGATAAGATAGATTACCGTTAATTCAAAGTAGTTAAATTGCAAGAGTTGATGTGAGTGGGTGGTGTATATTTATTAATGCTCATAAGTAAGAGAACCAAATGTTCCTTTCATGCGTACACGCACAGGTGTGCTTGGGTTTGTGCGTATGCGATATGTTTATTGTTGTTTCTATTATTTGCAGATGAGTTCGTTAAAATAAATTTATTTACCAGAGACAACTCATTTGTTGTGCAAATGTTATCAGAAGAGTAAATAAAAATGTGAGGTGAACGATTGAATGTGTACGAAGACATAACTCTAATTGACTTTCTTTTAATTTCTTGCGTGAAAATGTGTACGAGTTTATATGTTTTTAATATACATTTTTAAAAAAGCACGTGTATTTGTCACATATTTTGTTTAGTATGATGAGTACCACCCTAATTTTAAATTCCTTGAAGGAATAAATTACTTTCAATTTGTTTATTTTGATACATGTTTACATACATGTACATGTTTATTTTGATATTCGTATATGAAGTCTACTTTGTAATGAGTTTTTAAATAAATATTTTAATCATCTCCTTGATGTGAGGCATCGTTAAATTTATTATTTCAATTTATTTATTGAAATAATAAATTTAATGTAACCAAAAAAAAATAATTTTAATATTGCTGAAGGTTTATACAAATGTAATTCTCCATATGGTGCAATGACATTTTTAAGCGTAACAAATTTTAAAACAATACATTCTTAGAAAAGAAGTTATTTCTATATTTTATGGCGGAAAGTTTTTAATTATAATAACATAATTTTTACCCAGTAGTATTTGAATATGGAGCATGTGTGCGCAGCAGACTACATACTCCATATCCAATAATTGTGAAATATTTTCCATAATTATTGTAGATTTTTACCTTTTTTAGGGTTCCGTACACAAAGTGTAAAAACGAAACCCTATTGTTTTCGCTACAATGTCTGTCCGTCTGTCCGTCTGTCAGCGCCTTTTATCTCTGGAACCGTAATAGGTAGACTCTTGAAATTTTCACAGATGATGTATAGTTGTTGCCGCTATAGCAACAAATACTAAAACTTATAGAGTGTTCCAATAGAGAGGTGTTATTTACGAAAATGTGTTTATTTCTTGAACTGTAGGAGGGATACACTAAAAATTTACAAACTGTAATAAAAACGTAGTTCGCCTTATATACAAGTCTAAAAAATAAACCTAAAAATTAAAGGGTGTTCCGATAGTGGTGTTATATTGATTTAAGTTTTGAATCATAATGGGTAGAATCTTGAAATTTTTACAGAAGGTGTATAATTTTGGCCGCTATAGCAACAAATAATAAAATTTATAGGGTGTTCCGATAGAGAGGTGTTATTCACAAATATATGTTTATTTCTTGAGCTGTAGGATGCATACACTAAAAATATGTAAGCAGTAATTAAAACTTAGTTCGCTATATAAACAAGTATAAAAAAGTAAACCTAAAAATTAAAGGGTGTTCCGATTTGCATGTATATGGCCTAAGTTTTGCACCGTAATAGGTAGGCGCTAGAAATTTTCACAGAAAGTATATAACTGTGACCGCTATACTAGCAAATACTAAAACTTATAGGGTGTTCCGATAGAGAGGTTTTATTTACGAATATGTGCTTATTTCTTGAACTGTAGAAGGAATTCACTAAAAATATGCAAGCACTAAATTAAAAATAGTTCGCTATATAAACAAGTCTGAAAAAAATAAACCTAAAAATTAAAGGGTGTTCCGATAGTGGAGTGATTTGCATGTATAAGGCCTAAGTTTTGAACCATAATAGTTAGACTCTTGAAAAGGTGTATAATTATGGCCGCTATAGCAACAAATATTAAAACTTATAGGGTGTTCCGATAGAGAGGTGTTACGAATATGTGTTTATTTCTTACAAACAGTAATTAAAACTTAGTTCGCTTTATAAACAAGTCTAAAAAAATAAACCTAAAAATTAAAGGGTGTTCTGATAGTGGAGTGATTTGCATGTATAAGGTCTAAGTTTTGAACCATAATAGGTAGACTCTTAAAAATTTTACCAAAGGTGTATAACTATGGCCGTTATAGCAAAAAATATTAAAACTTATAGGGTGTTCCGATAGAGAGGTGTTATTTACGAATATGTGTTTATTTCTTACAAACAGTATTTAAAACTTAGTTCGGTTTTAAACAAGTCTAAAAAATAAACCTAAAAATAAAGGGTGTTCCGATAGTGGTGTGCTTTGTATGTGTAAGGCCTAAGTTTTGAAACATAATAGGTAGACTCTTGAAAATTTTACCAAAAGTGTATAACTGCGACCAGATATAAAAAAAATACTAAAACGTAGGGTGTTCCAAAAGTGACGTGTTATTTACGTTTGTGTCTTTTTTTTGAGCTGTAAGAAGAAACCACTTACAATTTGCAGACTGTAATTAAAACTATGTTTGTTTTATAAACAAGTATACAAAATTGAACTTAAATATTAAAGGGTGTTCCAATAGTGACGTGATTTGCATGTATATATCCTAAGTTTTGAATGAATAGGTGGAATCTTGAAATTTTTACAGGAGGTGTATAACTATGTCCACTATAACAAATAATAAAAATTAAAGGGTTTTCCGCCAGTGACGTGATTTGCGTGTATAAAGCCTTATTTCTTGAACCGTAACAGGTAGACTCTTGAAATTTTGTACAGAAGATGTGTTGCCACGGCCGATATGACAATTACTCTAAATTAAAGGGTGTTCCGACAGTGACATGTTTTTCACTTATAGTGACTTATTTTTTAATCGCAATAAGTAGACTCTTAATAGATTTATAGAAAGGAAGTTGCCACTATAATGAATAATAAAACTAAAGGGTGTACTGACAGTGACAAGATTTTATAAACCGTAATATAAAATCCGACAGTAGATGTGTCACTTCGGCCTCTATAACAAATACTTAAAATTGAAGTGTGTCCATTAGTAACGTGTTTTTCACGAATATTACCTTATTTTTTAACCGCAATAGGTAGGCTCCTGGTATTTTAATAGAAAATGTATTACCATGGCCGCTATAAAATCAATTACATATTAAAATTTAAAGTGTGTTCTAATTATGATGCAATTTTCGCGAATATTACTTTAATTTTAAAATTTAAGGGTGTCCCATAAGACATAAAGAAATAAACAACTGGAATTTTTAAATTATACTGAAAATAGTACGGAACCCTACGTGTGTGAGTGTAACACGCACTTGACTAATTTATTTTATAAAACTGTGCATAAATAGGCTTTCTGCATAGACAAATATTATCAATAAGTTTTCTATATAGAAAACAATTATCGATAAGTTTTTAATGAACAAAGTTCTCAACAGTTTTCTACCTACAGAGCGATTACTTTTTTATATAAGAAATCGATAAGTTTTCTTTATTTGGAAAAATTTATCGAAAGCTTTTCTATATAGAAAAATTTTATTGATTTCTTTCTGTAAACGACAACTTTTTTATATAGAAAAAATGTAATTGAAAACCTCCTCTATGTATTGCGGCACATGGTACCCGCAATATCAGGTCAGATTGAGAACCAAGTCCATTGTACAATACAATTTACCGGTTTAAATCTCTAGATATGAATTTGGTATTATTTTTACATATATGTTTATTGCGGATCAGCTAAACATCACATATTTAACAAGAAAATTTTTTTAGAAAACTTTTTCTCTATTATGTAAAAATTAATAAATTTTCTTTCAAAAGTAAATAAATTCTATATGTTTGAGAAAAGATTTCGTTAAGCAAATAAAAATAAAATACACTATCAGGCAAAAGTTATAAAATATTGCTAGTAAATATTTATTAAGGAAATATTTTTGAAGAATATTAAACAGCTTCTCTCCTCCCCCACAGAAAGAAATAGAAAACCGTGAAAGCTTTTAATAAATAGCAGATGATGACGATATTTTTTTTTTTTTTTGTGTAAATCATAAATATATGTACAACGATAAAAACTTTTAAGCAACCCCCAATTTAGTAGATTTGTACTTTAATGTTGTGCAACTAATGAAACTTTAACGATAACATGGGGCAAGAAAATAAAATCTCTTAGTATATGTATTTAAAATTTATACACTTTCTAGCTATACCCAGTAGTGTTGCTACATTCATCATCATTAAATAAAACAAGAAACAGATTTACGATATAATTAAATAGAGGCTACCCCTCCTCTCACTCTTTTGCGACAGTATATCGTTAGACTTTGCCTTTTGTTTTGAAAGTAATACATTCAAAATTTAAAGACCATTACTATCATGTCACACACACACACACATGTCAAGGTTTATAATCACTTTGTATGCAGGGCAGCCGTCTCTGGGTAATTTCAAAGGATTTTGAAAACACTGGTTTTACATAAAATTAAAATATTGATGAATTATTAATAGTGTCTAAAAATTATGATAAAAAAAATAAAGGTGCTGCCAAGCTTTCCATATAACTTAAATCGAAAAAATTGGGGATTTTCACTTTTTATCCCTATTTTCTTTGAAAATAAAATATCTTCTGTCCCCTAGCTCCTATCTCGACAGTATTTTATTCGACATTGCCTTTTCCTTTAAAGTAATCCACGCAAAATTTTATATTATCTTACTATTATAGTGCTGCTGATATGACAAGGGTATAGGTGTACCCGTCTCTGCGAAATTACTGAGTATTTGGAAAGCATTGTTTTCATAAAAAATTATGTTTTTGCAAAGTTATGCAAATGGTGTCTAAAAATCCCCTATTAAAAAAACCCAATGGAAGGTGCTGCCAAGTTTTTAAAATCACCTAAATCGGATAAAATTTCGTACATTCCCTTTTTATCACTATTTTAATTGGATATAAGAAATTTTCTCGGATAGAAAGTATCCCCTCGCTGCTATCTGGACAGTATTTTATTTGACATTGCCGTTTGTTTATAATTTATTTTTATTTCTGTAATTACAAACTTTGTATAAAGGGTACCCGTCTCTGGAAAATAACTGAGCATTTCGCAAACACTGGTTTTATAAAAAAAAATTTTATCGTAAAATTCTGCAGTAGTTTCTAAAAATCACCATTTAAAAAAGGTGCTGCCAAGTTTTAAGTATCATTTAAATCGGCTAAAATTGCATTATTTCACTTTTTATCTGCATTTTCATTGGAAATAAGAAATTTTCTCGAGTAAAAGTATTCCTTTGCTCCTATCTCAAGATTATTTTGATCGACATTTCGTTATCCTCAGTTACAGAAAAATTTTCAGCATTTTGCAACACTAGATTCATAGAAAATTATATTATTGTAAAGTTCTGCAAATAGTGTCTAAAAAATTCGGTTTAAATAATTGAGGGTACTTTCATGTTTTCATATAGGGGGTACTCGTCCCTAGAAAATTTTTCAGTATTTTGCAACACTGGTTTCATACAAAATTCTATTATTGTAAAGTTATGCAAAAAGTGTCTAAAAAAATACGGTATAAACAATTAAGGATGCTGCCAAGTTTTCATTATAATTTAATTCGGGTAAAATTGCGTAATTGTATTTTCTTATCACTAGCTCGACACCATTTTGCTCGAAACTGCCTTAGGTACTTCGAAAGTAATCCAGGTAAAAGTGTATTCTTACTTAATATTATGGGGATACATATCGTCGCGTTTATTCTTAAACCACGTAAGCGCCAAAAAGTCGTTTTTGAGAAAACGAAAAAAACTTAATAACTTCTTTAATATGGGTTTCAAAACAATTTTTTTTTTACAAAACCTGGCTGTGTGACTCTCTGAAGGGTATATAAACTTTTTTTTTTTAAATTTGGTACTTACAATTAATTGTAGCCAAATCTGTCGCTTACGTGGTTTTGGCGCAACCAGCAAATCGCAAATTTATGTGTGTAAATTAACATTTATTTTTGTATTTATCAAAAAAAAAAAAAAAACTTTACTTTACCAAAAATGCTCAATTGGTCTGAAACTTTCCTGATGACAAGAGCTACAACTTTGCCTCAGAGAGTATATCAAAATTTCAAACGGTTTGCTAAATATGAGCTTGAGAAAATGATAATTTTTTGCAAAAATGACATCGAGGCCCCACCTGGAGGACTTTGGGCAAAACTGGGAGACAGGGGTCTTTTTTTTTGGTTTTTTATGACGTAGTGGTATCCGTATATGGTTATTTTGCCATGACTTAAAAAATTGCACAGTGTGTAATATAAGGACCAAAGAAAAGCAATTTTGCACATATAATTATTTGACTGGGAGTAGTGTGGATTATTTATTTCAATAATTTCTTTGCAAGACATAATACTGTTGATAGTATTTACTTCCAACGATAGAGTTAAAAATTTGCGTTCAGCTGCGGCGGCACTATGAGGCAGAGATAACAAAATAAATATTTCCAAAACATTTTTCGTTTAAACCGTTTTTTATTGATGATATTTCTTGCCAAAAGTCATTAATATTTAAATTAGCGGAAATATTTATTTCGCTGATCCGCAGCAAATTCCATTATGCAACTATTAAATCAGGATCACATTCAATTAGTTTCGAAAACTATTAAAACGTCGTTAATAATTTATTTGTGAACGTATGTACATATATCGGTGTGTAAAAACTATTTTGAATATAACAGTTGTTTGCCGTACATTAAAAATAAAAAGAAAATAAATATAATGAAAAATAATAAACGACAAAACGGACCAAAATAAAATTGGTCCGACCATCGGACCAATTTCAAAATTTCAAAATTTTTTGGACCAAAACGACAACGCTGCTTAAAATTGTCGTTAAAAAATAAAGGTGCTGCCAAGTTTTCAGTATCATTAAAAAAAGTGAAATTTTGCCTTTATTTTTATTTCTATTTTCATAAGAAATAAAATATTATATTGGATAAAAAGTATGATATATAAAAGTATGATATATATTGACCAAGGAATTTAGGCACCTCCCCACAAAATTTTATTTTTACGTGATGTGGAAACATACTGATGAAAAAGAATTAAAAATTGGTGTTTTGCACTCCAAATCGATTACCATCTGCACCAGCAACAAAATATTACAGTTTTATTATATCTACATACATTTGTATAGACCATTTTAGGAAAACCCAAAAAGCCAACTCTACCAGCATTTAGAAAACAAAAACAACTTGACTTCGGCTCTTTCTGCAATACGAGTAACTTTAACTAAAGTGTTAATTACAGTGGGTTTCGAGCTTAACAATCTCATTTGACTTTATTAGCACTTTTTAGTTTAAACCTTTTAAGTGTTTATTAATAGATACAACAAGAAATGTTTTTACTGGTAGTAAATATTTTCACAGAACTCTAAAAGAATTATTTGATGAATTTGAAAAATCTGATAAATTGAAAAACTAATAAAATCATAAAGGGTTTTAAACAAATCCAAGCTTATCATACACAGTGATAAATTGTTGGCAAGTGTCTTCCTTTTTGACTCCATGCAACTTGTCATCCTTGTGATGTTAACCATTACATCAATTTGGCATATTGTCATCAATGGTATCGATCACAACGCTGTCATCAATGCAATGGAATTATAGACAACAACCAAAATACAAATAGATAATAATTTAATGACAAAATGTCATCAATACATCACCACCATTTCTAACTTAATGACAATTTGTCATCAACATAAGAAGTATTTGATATTCAATAAAAGAATTTGTTTTTTTTTTCTTTTAAGATAACTAACACTCAGCTATCAAATATTGCCTACTAATCAATTGCCTTACCTTCTTTGGAAATGGATAGAATAGAGAAGACAGCTATTAATAAGATCACTTTTTATAAAAACTCTGTAATTACAGCATTTTTGCGGCGCTTCTGGTGTTATGTAGGCGAAATAATTCAAAGCATTTTTATTAATTATTTTTTAATAATTTTAATTGGTCGACGATTTGTTGCTATCCTTTAGCTAATCAAATAAGCTACAGCACCCTCTTTTATTTGTCACTTCACTATTTTATCTTTTTACGTTCACGCCAAATATGATGACTAAGTGTCATCAATTAGAAGAGGAAATGTAATTTTCTCGTGTGTTCATGTGCTTTGTATGTGCAAGTACACTGTTCGGACTTTGTTATGAAAATCTTTGTAGCTTTAATTACATATGACTTTTGTCACAATAATGACAATTAATTTACATCAATGCGATGTCATTTTATAAATTTTATATAAATTAATTTAAAAACGATAATCATAAATAAAACAATCAAATTTAAATAAAAATGCTATTGGAAATATTAGATATATTTTTATAGTAATGTACCTATTATTTGCTATACAAAATATGGCATGGACTTGATGACCTTGCAGTCATAATATACTTAGATAATACCTAAGATATGCCAAAGTTCTATGATGCCTTTGTTATTTCACTGATGCCAATTTGCACCTTATTGATGACATTTGTCATAACATTGATGACATTTGTTATAACATTGATGACATTTGTCATAACATTAATGTCATAATTCCTTTAATACGGCGTCATTATTTCTAAGATGAATTTTTCTATCAGTATATAAATATTAAAGATTATTTTTTTCTAATAAATTTCACTCTTTTATGTTTCTGCTGTTTAAATTACTTTTTTATTTTATTGCTTTTTTCGCTTTTACAATATTTTTTTGGTTTTTTTTTAATGACCATGACTTTCAGTAACTTGTTGCATGCTGACATCAAAAAAAAAAAAAATAAAAAATATAAATTGTAGCAGCAACAACATTTACAAATGGGGATGAATTTTCGAACTTGTTGGTTTAACATGACGTAACTTGTTTTACTTTACAACAAAAACAATTATATATCTGTATGGTGATGTGGTTTTTATTGCTGTTTGTTTTTCGTCATAAAATATTGTTGAAATGTTTTTTTCTTTTTATTTCATTTTGAAAACACATTAACAAGTTTTTAATAGTGAATGACAAAAAAGGCTTGACCACTGGATAAACTTAAACTGCGATTAGATCTATTTACGACTGACGAGTGATCCAAGTACAAGTATATTTTTGAAAATTAAATAAAATGATGTTAACCTAAACCTGACAAATGGCTTGTGCTATATTAGCCTTTAGGGTGTGGATTGTTTCTGGATTATTCATATAGCATTATGCCCTTATGCAAAAGAAAAAAGTCTACTTCAAGTCTACTTTATTTTAAATTTTATATAAAAATTTATCTTAAAGTACACTTAAAGTATACTTTATTTTTTTACATAAGGGCATTAGTCTGTATAAAGTGAGCCCTTGTGGCCCTATGCTCAATGTAGGAGTAAGAAGAACAAATATGTAAAATTAGCCTTTGATTTTAAAAGTGGTATAAGTCAAAAATTTTAAAAATCTATTTTATTATCTATTTCATATCAAATCCTAATAAAATAACATAAGCTGTATTAAATCACAGTATGTCATGAAAATAAAGTTGAAGAATTGAGTTTATTTTTTGGTTGGCAAACAAAATATAGTAAATGTATATTTTGATAGTAGTGTAAGTCAGTCTGTTTTGAAATTTTGGCAAAATAATTATTAGTAATTTTCAGATAGCGGTTCGGGTACGTTTAGTTAATCCTATTAATGCAAAAATGCACTATTTATAGTTAATTGTAGACATTATATGGCGACGAAGTATAAAGTATGCTCCCAAGAAATGTAAACGATTAAGACTAATATCGTCTTTTGATGAATCAGTTTAAATGAGAAATCGTAACCCTTACAACTGGAAGAATCAACGACTAATAGAAAGAGAAACAGCAATGGAGAAGCTGTGTCTTGGCTGAAAGTACAATGGAACAGATTTCTAAAAAATTCTCCATATAACAGGTTTTATAAAACTTCTTTGGATGACAATTCTGAATATTAAAGTTTTAAACATTTCACCTAAAAGAGGAAGGCCAAGAATATACGAAAATATTGATTGATTGCTTCCCTTATAAACAAGCATTAGGCAAATAACAGAAGAAAAACGTAAAGATATGAAACGCTTTATTTCCCTTAGTTACAATGTAATGAGTTTGAATAAAATGTTAATTTCCTATAAAAAATTTTCCTTGATGGTTTAAGTCATTTATAAAGACATACAGTTAATTTTGATAGTATAAGTCATTTCAAACTTTCAAAACCGCATTACGTTTTAAAAATGGTTATAAATATCACAATCGTAATTAACACTTATTTGTTGTTATTATTTAATTGTCAACATATTTTATTCCATAATACAAAAATATTTTTGAATCCTTTAAAATGAGGTATGTATGCATTTTAATATCTCGAAACAAGAAATATATGACTTATACCACTTTCATAATCAAGGGCTCAATTAAACAATATGGAAGTGGACGATATGTTAGTCCAGTACTACGGCGAATGACATCATGAACATTCTGTATTACCGATTTGAGGGTATTTTTATCTTGTATGGCGGCCACTATGATTATACGCTTTAAATGTTTTAGGTTTTTTCTTTTACAGTGCGATGCCCATAATTTGCAATCAACCAAAGTTCTCAAAGAAAATTTGTAGTGTGTTCCAGGCAGAGGTGTTGGCGATTTTAAAAGCCATAGAGCTGGTGTCTGGACATGTTGTAGAAGGGGAAGAGGTCACTCTGTACGTCGACAGCCAGGCGGCGCTTAAAGCCTTGAAAAGACACAAGGTCACATCTAGGCTGGTTGCTGATTGTAAAAAGGCTATCGACGCACTGACGGACAAGTATAGGGTTAGATTGTGTTGGGTCCCGGGCCATTGTAATGTTGAGGGCAACGAGATTGCTGACGAACTTGCGAGACTGGGCTCGGAAGGGGTAAATTCAATTAGGGTCGAATCGGTTAAGCCACCGATTAGTCACTACTACAGGAAGATATCAGACTGGATAGTCAGGAAAATCAACGTGTCTTGGGAAGTAAGGGGGGATTGCAGAGTGTCAAGGTCAATCTGGCCTAGACTGGACGCTGCGAAAACCGAGATACTTCTGGGTCTAGACAAGAAGGTTCTAAGAGCCGTGATAGGGTTGATCACAGGTCATTGCGCCATTAGGGCAATGGCTAGAAACTGGGTCGTCGGCACACCAAATTTCTGTAGGTTGTGCGAGGATGAGGAGGAGCTGGAAACTGTTGAGCACGTCGTGTGTCACTGCCCGGTATTACAAAGCCGCAGACTTAGATGGCTAGGTGATAGATTTATCGAGGGGCTCTTCGACATCGCACGGTGTAAAATCGAGGATGTCGTCGGCTTCATCAAGGAAATCAGGTGGCTGAGTGATAGGTGGCAGGAAGCATAATAAGTCTCTCTTTTTCCCCATAATTTTCTTAGTTTTGTTGTAGTTTAGCTGAAGGGAATCACAATGGACCAATAGGTCTCCGAGTGGATGTGCCATGTTTGGCACAACCCTTCCAAACCTAACCTAACCTATCCTAACCTAACCTAGTTGTGACTGTATATGATGTGAGTATTGGCTTGTAAATTATCGACGAATTGAAATGATTCATTAAATGGTTATATCAGCTTAATATCAGAGAGAGCCTCTGCAACACTGTTGCAATTATAGAGTTGTTATAACAAGTCAAGCTTACTTAATCTGATCAACGCGTTGCAACGCCTGTCTTCTCCTGATTAGTAGTCAATTGATTAGTAGTCAATCATTGCCTTTGGGTTTCTCTTCAAAAAACCAAATTATTTTATTAAACATCGGTTATTTTCTATATAGATGACATTAATGTCATTAAATTACAAAGAATGATATTGATGAGATTTGTCTTTAAATTCATCTGTGATGTGTGGGTGTCACTGTATTGATGACAGAATTGTAAACGCTGCCACTGTTGTCAAAATAACCAACTGATGTAAAGTTTAACATCACGGGGATGAAACGTGTCTGCTTAGTTGGTTGGCACTTTGGCTAATAAGCATGTACATAACTGATTTGACGTTAATTTTTTTTATACATATGTCACAAATAAAAAGGCACCCAAGGGTACAAAAAAGTAAATTTTACAGAAGTTTACCCTTTTTTCAACGCTTTAAACGCGAGTAAATGCTATAAACATGCTTGTTATGACTCCAAATTAAGGATTATGACCGATTTTTTATTATTTACAGTACATGCTGAAAAACCTTCGACCTCAGAAACAGTTCGGGAGGGTCTTCGACTTCGGCTCGATCTGGGACTTCTCCCATGCGATTCTAGAGAAAATTTCACTTCACTTCTAAAAAAAATTAGACAACCTTTCTTTGTGCGTGGTCACATATATGTATGTATGAGATTGTAAATCGTCGGTGAAGTAAAATATTTCATTAAATGTCTATATAAAATGGAAGTTAATTGATAATTGATAACTTTTCTCATTAAATTGATCTCTATTTGTCATTTATTTGATGTCTGTTAGTCATTTCATTGATGACAGAATTGTAATTTATTATAACTGATTACTTTTCTCATTAAATTGATCTCTATTTGTCATTTATTTGATGTCTGTAAGTCATTTCATTGATGACAGAATTGTAATTTATTATAATTGATAACTTTTCTCATTAAATTGATCTCTAGTTTCATTTATTTGATGTCTGTTAGTCATTTTATTGATGACAGAATTGTAGTTTATTATAATTGATAACTTTTTTCGTTAAATTTATCTTTATTTGTCTTTTATTTGATGTCTGTGAGTCATTTCATTAATGACAGAATTTTAATCGTTGCTACTGATGACAAAGTAACCAACTTATATAAAACGATGACAAGTGTCAGCTTAGTTGGTTGGCCTTTAGCTACTAAGCTAAAGGCTGATATCGTATCTCAGCTGTTGCTAAGTTATATAAAAAATTTATCTGATATATATAGCACGTATAAGCTTGAAAATCTTCGGCGAAGCCAAGTAGTTCATTAAATGGTTCAACTTAAAATTAATTTATTATAATTGATAACTTTTGTCACTAAATTGATCTTTATTTATCATTTATTAGGTGACTGTGTGTCATTTCACTGAAAGCAGAATTTTCAGATTTATCATTGATGACAAAATAACTAAGTGAAGTGAAGGTTAACATCACTTGTCGTTAGGGTGACAAGGGGGTGAAAACCAAGACACTTGTCATAGTATTGGTGACAAATTACATCATGGTGGTTTTTGGTTTTTTTTTTTTTTTAACCGGATCCATTTGGATAAAAAATTTGCTTAGGACAAAAATTAAAAAAAAAATGTCACAAACTTAAAGAACTTTTTTATTTCACATCACACTGTTTTAGATAAATAAGTATTTTTTTCATAAAATTTAACTGCTTAATAAACTTGACCCTCTTTACTTTTTTAATTTACTTTTCAATTTAAGTATATCAAGTTTTATTTTCTTTGCAAATAAATATGATATTGAGTTTATATTTGATTTAGTTTGCCTAAACTATAGATGAAATATAATATTATTTTAGAAGCTAAAACAAAAACACTCACTCACCCGTTGTGCCATTTTCACGTCCATTAGCATTAGCATCTGCATTATCATTTCCTTTTTCCGCTACCAAGAGCGTTGTTAAACCTGCTGTTGGTTTTCCTGTGCCATTTTCAGTTTTAACAATTTCTACATTGTATTTCACCATCTTTGTTGTTGCTGCTGTTGTTGGCTGTGCTCAGGAGAGTGAGAAAGAGTGAGTCAAGTAAGGAATGAGATTTTATTATTTTTGCGACCTTATTTTGGGGTTTGTTTACAATGATGTGCCGTTAGTTTCTTTCATTGCGTGTTTGTTTATGTGTTTGCGATGGAGGAATTTTCGACGTTTTTGTTTTTTTCTTTTCCGTTGTAGTTGTTGTAATTATATTGTTTTCGTGCGTGGCTAATTTTTAATAAGAGGTTATGACGCCATTTAACTGTAAAGAAACAGAGTATTAATGTTATAATAATATGCTGCCAAAAAAACCGTTGTATTTTTAATAAATTAACTATATGGGGCGTTCCATGCCAAGGAGGCTAATTTTTTTGGGCTTTAAATAGGTAATGTATTATTTTTAAGCCTCCTCCAGTCTCTGCAACCTAACCTACATAAACATTTGTATAGGTTGCCAGAATTCCGAAACTCAGCTTTTGCTACTTAACTTAAATTGAGTCTTAAATGGTGCTCCACCAATGAATGAGTATTGGTTTAAAATTGAAGGTTATAAAAACTTATAAACCGGACCCAAGTAACTAATTCATGCCCAACCACTATGCAAGGCTAATCAGCCAATTCTAGAGTGAGAAGAAAATTACTTGAAAGACCGGTAAGCAAAGAACGGAATAACTGCCCTTAAGTAATAATGACAATGAAGCGGATGCATTGTTTATCTACCCACAGTAATTTTACGAGTGAAAGCGGACAATTTTAGAAATATTTTCTGTAATTTACTCGATTCCTGAGCAATTGTTGGTAACCGTGAAAACGCATCCCAAAAAACTTTGGGACTTTTTGATTTTGATAAATAAAGTTGTTGTTGCTGTTGTTGTTGTTGTTGTTGTAGTTGTTGTTTTACCAAAACTCATGCAATCAAATGAAAGTGTGTTATTTCTTAAAGATCTAGAAGGAACATAGTAAATTAGGACAATCTATTAGACCATTGACAAGATTATACAAAAAAGTAATTGATGAAATATTACGTCTTGTTTCAAGAGAGAAAACTTTGGCGAACCAAATATTTCAAGAAAGGGTCCTGTTAACCGTCCATAAATTATTTGCTGTGGGAAAATGTAGAGCTGGGACTCTATGTAGATAAACCAGAAATGGCCGAGCACTTGGAAGCGAATGTTCGACGTGGTATTGTCTAAATACAGCTTCATTTACTGCGAAGGGTGTGTAAAAATTAGATCTTCAAGTTACGCCATGGCGTCCACATACCCGTAAACATATTTATACATTACTGATCTAATTAATTATTTATTTATATTTATTAAAAGTAAATAAATTTACAAATAAACAATTACAATTATAGGAACTTGCTGCAGCGGCCTTCGTCCCTAAATAATTATATTTTAAAGGCAATTGGACCAATATTAAAAACATTTTCCTCTGTTTTCTTTCAACTTATATTTCTCCCCCTTTGTTTAAGCCCATTTGACACTATAACACTGAGTAATAAGACTATCATTTGATTTTGTAATATTTAAGTTTTTGACAAATCTTAATACTCAGTGTTATAGTGTAAAATGGGACTTAGCAGAGTAACCTATAAAAAAACATTTTTAAAATTGAATCTGTTTCTCGCGATAAACTTTTATGCCAAAAGGATGTACAAGTATGTATTCACCACATACATATTTGTATAAGTATAACTCGAAAACGATTCCTTTATTTTGGTTTGTTAAAAAATCGATAAATCTGCACTCAAATTGTCTCCAAGTATTAATAATATTTATTCTATATGCTCAATAGTTGCGGAGATATTTAGGAAGTTGAGGCAAAAAAAAACAAAATTTTTCTTTTCTAAAGCCATAAAAAATCCTTTGAAAATCCATTTCAACCCAAAGACCGACGCACATTGGGTTGAAATTGCTAAAAACGGCTCTTAATTCAGGCGTTAGAGATAGCACTTATTTTTTCGTTTCGTAGTATTAAGTGGGTCATTAATACATAAAAAAAATCATTTTAAAAAAAAATTTTTTTTAACGCCAGGGGTGTTCGTTTGTCAGCTCGTATGAATATTCAAATTGCTTTGGAAGCTCCATTTTTAAAGATAAATGAAAGAAATTTGGGCATTTTGATTTTTTTTAGGTTGGTAACTCAACATACAAAAATTCAACGAAATCGCTAAATGTTTTCGTATAGCCCCCATACAAAATTTTCTCGGAAATAGGCCATACTAATCTTTATTTATTAAAAAGTTTTTATTAATATAAATTTACATTTTATGTTTAATACCATGATATAATAATAGAAGGTAATTCCATTCTCTCTTCTTGTCGCCATAGTAACGTTCTGACGTTTGCGGGAATTATTTCAATTTGTGCTACCATATCACATACTTTGTGAAATCCCATTTTGCGTTTTTTTTTCTTTATTTGAAATTTTAAAAATTAAAACAATAAACAAGCCTTAAGTTTATGTGTATAAATAAACAAATGAAAATTGTTTTCATATAGACAACAAGTTATAAACTTTTCCAAAAATTCACAAATAACATTTTTTTATTTCCCTATATCTGACAAAAGTGTCTAAGTTTCCATTTTCTTATTAAGTACAACTTACCAAAGGCACCCCTGGTATGTTTATTAAAGAAAATGTATTTTTTAACTTAAGCCCAGTACGCAGCTTTACGGAATTTCAGGATTGATTTTTTTGCCTTTATTTCTACAAAAGTAAAATTCATCATGTGGTCGATTGTATAAATAAAAATCATGTAGTCGTGTTTTTTAAATTTTATTGTATATTGTACACAATAACATTAAATCAACACTAAAATGAACAAAAAATATTTTAAAAGTATAAAAAAAAGAAATGTCATAAATTCCGTTACCAAACAATTGCCTGAACATTAATTTTTGTTTCAGTTGAAGAAAAAAAGTCTACACCATAGATAACACATAGATAGTCAACTTAAACGTCAAAAACCTAAGTCTCTTGTCAAAAAACCTAAGTCTAAGAATGTATTGGTAGGCAAAATTGTATAAGTGTTGGTTTTTAAAAAAAATTCCCCACAGCACCTAAACTGCACATAGTTGTATAAAATAATTTGTAAAAATAGACTATTCTTTTACATTCAATTTTTGATGTTAAAATTAAATAATTCTTTTGCTTTTTAATAAAAATATGAATTTTGTATTTTTCTAATATATTTAAGTGCAAAAAAACGTTAGATTCAATGCTAATTTTAAATATTTATTATATTGATTTGAAAAGTTTCATCCCCTAAAAAACAAAAATATACAATACTGTGTAGAAATAAATTTCACCAAACAAATGTCAACAAAATTAAATTTATTTTGTATTAAAAAATTTAAAATACAATAAATTGTAAAATAATTTTTTGTGCAAAAATTTAAAATTGTTTAAATATTTGGAAAGTGCAATAAAATATCGCGTAATAGTGTCTAAATGTGAATAAAAATTTTACTCCCCTAAGTGTGTTGAATTCACACCGTACCCGTATGTGTGAAGACATTTGTAGCAACGTTTTTGACATTTTGAGAGTTGGCCATCTATGTGTTATCTATGGTCTACACTTTCTGTTAGAAGATCCCTGTAACAGTCAAAAATTCCGTTTAGTTTTATTTTTAGTTGCGTACTGCCAAACGGAAAGTTGCCTGAAAATCTTCAAATCTGAATTTCAGGCTGTTTTTTCTACATATACAGGGTGGGCCAAAAGAAACCAAGGGCTCTCCAAAAATTTGTCTTAAAAGTGCCATTGTGTCTCGGGCAGTATGGGCAGTGGCTCCGTCCTGCTGAAACCACATATCAGGTCTGTTTTCAAGAGCAGGACGTAAAAAATTTTCTATCATAAACCGATACCGCTCTCCATTTACGGTTACAGCACTTCCATCTTCATTCTCGAAGAAGTAGGGCCCAATGACATTTTCAGATGTGATCCCACACCATACTGTACACCTGATGGGGTGCAATTGGCGTTGATGAATGGCTCTTGGATTTTCAGAACCCCAGAACCTACAGTTCTGCTTATTAACAAAGCCATTCAAATGAAAATGAGCTTCATCACTCATAATCAAATTTTCAATAATGTCGGCGATATGCTCTTTGCGTTAAAATAATTGATCTCTGGTTTAAATAATACAATTCCAAGTGTTGTCTATATAATCTGAAAGAAAAAATAAAAAAAAGTTAATAAACAAAAAAGTTATTAAACTTTTACACCCCTTGGTTTCTTTTGGCCCACCCTGTACTTCTTATGGGAAATTGAAATTCAGGCGAGCTGCGTACTGCGTACTGGAGGAGTATCAAGAAAAATTGACAATTTCAATATCATAGGAACTTAAAATTAAGATGTTTGGTTAATTTTATTATGAATATGGGGGCTGCATGTAAAATAACTCTATGCAAAATTGCTTGAAAGCAAAAATGAGAAATAACCCAAGAAATCCGCATGCAGAATTGGGTAATATTTTCTATAAAAAGTAACCCCAAAATATTGAGTGTTTTTCGTAATTTTTTTAAATGGCCAATTATCCAAAACGTTTTAATGAAATATGGTGATACCATATTTGAGCGGTTTTATATTCACCCTTATTCTACTTGGCGACGGCGACATCGTCGTCACTTTTGACCGGACATTTATATTGATATCAATTTCAATTTGATTATAATTTTGTATTTCCTAATGCTCTTATGACGACGTCAACTGCTTATCGATAACACTGTTCTGTAGAGAAATATTCATTTAAAAAAAATTTATGTTTTGAAATGAATTCAAATGCTTAATAAGAATCTCATTTAAGTTTTTTTGTATCACGTCGAGATTTTCCATTTCTTCAACTAATTTTCCATATTGGGTCAAACTTGTTATTTAAATCTTTTCTATTTTAAATTTTGTTGGCACTTCAGTCGTTTTTAAAAACCAAGGCGACGAAATCGCCGTCGGTACAAGAAAAATTTAACGTCACATATCCTTACAAAATACCAAATAAAATAAAAAAGTCATCGATAAATGTTATGTCGACAAAGAGAATAGCAACCTATATTGTGTGGACGACGCCAAATGGAATAGGGGTGATTCTAAGGAAATGCATCAATAAGAGTGTAAAAACAACGGTTTGAAGTCCTAAAAACTAGCTAAGTAGTTACGTTGTTTACCTTAAATTACAGAATTGTTAACATTAAAGATTTATTAGAATTAAAAAAAATATAAAAAAGTCAATGCCCTGCCCTTAAAATTTTTTTTTTTTTTTTTTTGCCAAATTTCCATTTTTTTATTTTTTACGTTAATTATTGATTTGGCGATTTTTTATTTTGGGGCGATTTCTCATAGGGTCAATTAGCATGCAGCTTAAATAAGGTTGAAATATAATTTTTTTTTTTCTCAGTACAAAAGCGTACCTATAAAAGTTTAAGGAAATCATAATCTATAACAAGATTTATTCCTCATAAGTTTTACTATTAAACCAAAGCACGTTTTTATTTTATGTTATTTTTATAAAATACACATTTTTTTAAATAATTTCCAAAATAAATATTTTTTATTTCTATTAGTGGCAACGCTTTTTTGTTGTTTACATAAAAACATACTTCAATAATTCCGGCAAATTTCAAACATTTTTGAAATGGAACTACCTTGTATTATTATATCATGTTTAATACTATTAGTCTTCATATTCACTGTCACAAAAATAAATATCATCAAAATTATTTTCTTCAAAAATTTCAGATAATAATAGAAGGTCCAATACCTGCTGTGGTAACACGCTAATTTTCTTTTTGTAATGATTGCTCATATTACTAATAATAGGATCAGAGCTTTTATTATTTTATTATTTTATTCTATTGAAAATATCTTCATTGGTCTTTTCACGACTGCATTTCCGTGAAAAATGTTCTCTGTATGATTTAAAATCTTTATTACGAGCTTCCTGTGCTTCCTCCGATAACTGGCCAATAGGTAACAGTGCATGAGTCCCGTTTTTTGTCTGAACTCGATCTGTATTTTTGATCTGGTTTCATTCAATACTTCAAAACTACATGTATATGTACACACTTACATACATACGTATATGATTAATGCAGTGAGTGCGTTGCTAAGCCTACACGAATTTTTCTTTGATGTTGAAATAGCAAACAATTTTTTTCCCTCTTATCGCAAAAAACCCGCAAAATCTTTTTATATAATTTGTAAGTAGACATATCATAGAAAATTCCAAAATTTTATTTTTTTTATTACCCAAGCTTCCCCAAACCGGATTTGAATTTCTACTTGAAAGTGAAAAATTATTGTTTTTTACACCCATTTTCAAAAAATTATTAAAAATATTTCTACAACAAAAATATTTAACTGAGATACATATTTGAGTTTCCAAATACCTTAAGAAGAAGGTTCCATTGTAAAAATATTAGTTTTATGCTAGGAAAATACAAAAATTTAATTTAAAAAAATTTTTTTTTTCAGTTATTACCACTGTTTTAAAAACTTAAAAAAACTTCAACTTTGACAACGCACAACTTGAAAAGTAGATAACATAGAAAAATGAAAAAGATAATTAGTGATGCACAATTTTGTTTACTATAACCTGAAATAGATTACTTTTTAAAAATATAAATTTTCAATTTTCAATTAAGAGCCATTATTAGGAATTTCAACCCAACGTGCGATGGTTAGTGAATCGAATACTTCTAGTTATATCTACATATATTTTGTTGTATCTTTTAATGTTAATTAAAATAAACAAATTTACATTTCACACTTTAATCTTTAACTTACTGTCTGATAGTGATAAAACCAAGAAATTTTTTTTGGTGTTTAGGCACACTCTCGATCATTTGATTAGAACCAAATTAATTTCAGTTTTTAGTAGGCCATATGTTTTTAAATGTTTCGTTAAAACAGCTAAAATTTTACTATGATCGGAAAAGCATTTTCTTACGATTACAAAAATACCAACAACAACAAAATTAACTTTGTTTTAACAGCGTTCTAAAGTCCCCTCGCCAGGTAAAGAAAAAACATTTTTTTTCGCTTATATACTCATATAGAATGATTTAATTAATATTAAATAAATATGTACTATTTTCTAATTTAACTAGCTGTGCCCACACACGTTGTGTGCGTCCTGACAATATTTTGTTCGATTTTGCTTTAAAAGTAATCCACGCAAAATTTTAAGACTCTTATGTATTTACTTTATATAAAGGTACCCATCCCTGGATAAAATTCTAAAATTTATATAAAATTCTAAAAATTATTGTAAAGCTCTGTAAAAGGTGTATAAAAAATATTTTTATAACAATGTAATTTCACGAAGTAAAAATACAAATCAAATAAAAATTTAATTCTATTGGCTTTTTGGCAGTAAGTAAATCATATTTTGTCATTATTTTAAAACAGGGCCATCTGTTGTGCAATTGTGTTTAAAATATCCCGCTTTTGCAAAATAAACGATGTCTTAAAGTATGCAGTACCTTTAAAGAGGTAAAAAAAAATCGACATACCTTCACTGCTATTTCTCCAATGTCTCTTGGAAATAATATTGGAATCAGGATACTAAGGTACCTCCCCCACAACATTTAGTTAAAATCCATCCAGTAGTTTTTACTTTCATATTGTTTTATTATATGTATAGATAATAAAATTAACTCAATTGATATTATCTTAGGTTATCAAAACTTCAAATATATTAATTTTATATAGCGCTTGTACTCCAGGTTTTTATGGGCCCTCAAAGATGTGGGGCCTCGATGTCATTTTTGCAAAAAATGATCATTTCCTCAAGCTCATATTTTGCAAACCGTTTGAAATTTTGATATACTCTCTGTCATAAAGAACAAAAATTGTGAACATATAAAATCAAAAAAACTTCATCTTCAAGGTCAAAATCGCAAAAAACTTTAAAAAATTAAATTTTTTTACCTTTTTTCCCCTGTTCAGGTCCACAGGTAGCAAACCGTTCAAAATTCAAGGAAACAATCAACTACAAAAATGAACCTAAGATCTCAGTAAACAACTTTCTAGAACATATGAACTTCCTAGGAATGATTCTTAACACCGTTTAGGTAGCGCTTAGGTAGCTAAACCATTTTCGGGAAATTTTTTACTTTTGCGGCTACCTAAGCGCTACCGAAACCTTTCTAGAACATATGAACTTCCTAGGAATGATTCTTAACACCGTTTAGGTAGCGCTTAGGTAGCTAAAAAATTTTCGGGAAATTTTTCACTTTTGCGGCTACCTAAGCGCTACCTAAACGGTGTTAAGAATCATTCCTATTCCAATTTTTGTTCTTTATGACAAGAGCTACAACTTTGCCTTAGAGAGTGTATCAAAATTTCAAACGGTTTGCAAAATATGAGCTTGAGGAAATGATCATTTTTTGCAAAAGTGACATCGAGGCCCCACATCTTTGAGGGCCCATAAAAAAAACCTGGAGGACTTTGGGCAAAACTGGGAGACAGGGGTCTTTTTTTTGGTCTTTTATGACGTAGTGGTGTCCGTATATGGTTATTTTGCCATGTGTTACTCTCTAAGTAGCTGTTAGCTGAAAATTTGTTCTTGGTGAGTATGCAACCAGAAAAATCTAAAATAGAGAAAGTAGGGTAGTGCAACATTCTATAGTTTAAGCGCCGGCACTTCCGACCATTAATTTGAAAGATGTTGAAAGAACAACTTTAAAAAAAGGAACTTGGCCTTATTTTCATATTTATTATTTTGTGTGTGGATTGATCTCTTTGCATGTTAATATCAAAGTTCTACGTGAGCATGTCTGAATGTGCCACATGTCACGAAATACCAAAAAAACTGTCAAAAATTCTACGCTTAACAAACAAACAAACAGTAAATTAATTTTAGAGAGACTACAATAAATAAGAACAATTTTAATTCCACCAAGATAACATAAACAGTTAGCAATGAGTTTACGTCATTAGGTTTATGTTTATTAGGGGTAAATGGTGTTAAAACTAATTACTAATTAAACATAAAAATTTGAGATAAAAATTATCTCATTTTGTACAATTTGCATAATCAGAAGCTAAATTGAAATAAAAGAAGTGAGACTGCTATATTCGGCCGTACCGACTTATAGAACCTTCATCATTTAATTTTCTTAAATTTATCTTCCTTTTATCAGTTTATGTTACTGAATTATGTAATGTTATGCTGCTGTTACGTAACATAAACAGATAAAATTGTGATAAATATGTGAGTATGTACTCATATTGAAGAACACATAGATTTGTACGTAAGAAAGATATTGGGCTGAATCTTTTTGTGTTTGATAGCAAATTACCTTATCTACATTTATATACATAAGCAAAATAAAATATTAGAAAAAAATTAAAATTCGTTAAAATTCGTAAATTTCGAAAACTTGGTAAAAAAATAATCAAATTTGTAATTAGTGAACGAAAATGAAATCGCAAAAACATCAGCAACATTAAGGTAAGAAAATCCTACAATTCCCAAAAGGAAGTCCGAAAATCCCAAAATTGGTATTTTAAGTATTGTGCCCATAAAGTCCATATATAGACTATGAGGGCTCCTGAAATACGTTCAGCAATAATTGGGAGTATACATATGTAGCTCTATTACAGTAGTCTTATTTCCCGATCCCAGCTTTGGGTTTTTAAAACATACATATAGGCTAAATTCAAAATTATAGGTCAAATATAGGTCAAATTGTAGTAAATTTGGTTTAAACGTACACACATATAGTTAACTTACACAAAAATATAAAATTTGTATATGTCCTTTAAAAAAAGTTTCTATTAAAAAAACAAGATTGATGGCCGTTTTAGGCTGAAATACACAAAAATGCAATAATTTTGGATTTTTTAAATTGAAAACCGTATAGTTGTTAAGTCAGAAAAATTATAACGTTGAAATATTACCCAAATTTTTTTTAATTTTGCTATCTGAGAGAAAAATTTTGATGAAAATTGTATATTTTGAAAAAACTGGACCAAGGTATGGAAAAATTTAAATTTTATTTTTTAATTTTAAAAAATAATTTATAGAATAAAGTATCATTTTGTTAGTATTAACTAGACCTTTAAGACTATGTAAAATTTTTAAAAATTTAAGAAATGCCAAGCTCTCAAAGAAATTGCAGGTGCAAGGTACCAAATTTTCAGACCACATAGCGCCACCCCTGGCAAGTAAATAGTACGCAGCGTCAAAACTTAACCTCAGATGCTCCTCTGCTAAGCTCATGTCAAATTTTGTATCGATCAGCCTTTACAAATTATTGAATTATTTCAAAAATATTTTGATTCTGCCCCACTATGAGCTTTTATGTTTCGGGTTTTACTTATGATTTTCAACTTTATTTGAAAAAATATTATATAAAAAATGACTTGAATCAGATATTTTGTTTCTACTGTAATTTTTGGTGAAAGTTGGAACTTTTAGCGAACTTATGAATTATTGATAGATTTTAGTGTTTTTTGCGCATTTTCGGATTTTAATGAAATTTAAATTTATAGATCAAAACTAAAATATTCCTTAATAAAATTTTAATTTTTTGAAGTTTTGATTTTTTAATGAAATTTTTGTGAAATGGTGAAATTTCTATTGTTTACTAAAATTCCGGCGTTTTGGAAATTTTGAATTTTCAGTTTACAATGCAACAAAGCAACAAAGGTAAGGGTTTGTTTCTGAGTACTCTGTGAAAAGGGTGAGAGGAGATCTCATACTGCTGCTGTATGATGGCCAGAAATCACTAAAGGCGAATTTAAAGTTTAAATTTTAAACGTTATGTTTGTGCCGGACCAAATGAGTGGTAAATGGTAAACAACTTATCCATGGGGAATGAAGGGGCTTGGAAAAAAATCCAAAACAATGGTTGATTCCATAAAATGAATAACAAAAGCTCAACAGCGCTTTTATGACAGTTGAATTGTTAAAAAAAACTCGTACATGCACTCTTCACTATTCTAAATACTCCATAACAGCTAAGCACCACGTTTGCACAGTGGGTAAGATAAATTAAAACCAAAAAAAAAAAACTTTTGGGACCACTTTTAATTAAAATAAACATCAAAAATCATCTTTGTTAAATAAAATATACAATTTGTCATGTCATCACTCTGCCCACTGTTGCAAATTGCTTTTGTAAAATGTTCATTACGAAGATTAATCATTTAACTTAAGTTTTAATTTATTAACAAACCAATAAATTTTTATTCTTGTTAATAATATTTTGTAGTAAAATTTATTCACTCTTTATAGTTTCATTTCGTCTCGCTCTAGCTCTTCCCACCTTTTCGCTTTGAACTGTATGTAGTTTTGCAAATGGAAAAATAAACAAATGGAAAAAAACATTTTTTTTATTTACACAATTTTTCTTTTCATAAAATAGAAACAATAAAATAAGAGCAAAAAAAAAACAAAAAGTGTTTTTATTTGATCTTTAACAGCAGCACGTGTCTTTCCATTAAGCGTCCAGTTTACAGCAAACTTTTTGCACTCGTAAAATTTTAATACAATAACAACTTGAATGCAAACGTAGTTGAGTTTAAACCGAATGAAAAGATAAACAATATTTTTATTACAGAAAATTAAATTTTATGGCAATATATCAATTTTATAACACTTAATTTTCAACTTTTATGCAAACACATTGTGAGTTGAAGTACAATTTTGTCATATAGTGCACTAAGTTGTTACCATAGCTACTTAGATCTCCAAAACGACAGACTTTGCTGAAGAAATAAGTGCTATTAAACTGTTATACAAATAAAAAATAATATTTTTTATAGAAACAATCATTATAAATGTGAAATAAACAAATAATACATAAATTTTATTTTTATAACTGTTTTATAACAGCTTTACAACTGTTATATTTTTAATTTAAACGAATTAAAATATTAAAAATTAATTAACAATGTAAATTGAGTTCGTATACTAAATATATTGGTTGGACTAAGGCAGTATAACAGTTTTAAGGCAGTTATATTTAATACAAATTAATTAATTTAATCAAGAATAAAAAAAACTAACATTTTCCACTGGAAAGATTTACCAAAATATGAAAATATAACAGTTTTATGGCAACTTAATTTTAGATTTATGCAAATAATAGTCAGGATAAAATTTAATAAAACCTGAACAGCTTTTTGGTAGATATTTTAACGAGCATAACAGTTTTATAACACTTTACTCCAAATGTTATATTTGAAACGAAGGAAATATAAAATTATAACAGTTTCATTACAACTAAACTTCAGATTTATACAAATAAAAATCAGAGAAAAATGGATTGATACCTGAGCATCTATTTGCAAAATTTCTGAAAAAGAAATATATTTTACCGAGTATAACAGTTTTATAGCATCTTATTCTAAATGTTATATTTGAAAATTTTATTTATTTTATTAAAAAAATAATAAATTTTTATATTTGCAATAAATGTTTTACAAAATTAAAAATACTTGTGTTCTATAAAACAGTATTATAGCGGTCAATCTTAGCTTTAAAATATGAAGAAATAGATTAAAATTTTATAAAAATTATATAAATCTGGCTTTAAACTATTTCGATTTTGTAAACATCACAAGATAAAAACTTTGCTTACCTTAGATATTGAACCAAATTTACTTTATTTCAAAAAGCTATGTATAACAGTTTTGTAATAATTAATCAAAACTAATATGTGTACGTTCAAAATCGATAAAAAGAATATTGAATACTGAAACTTAATACAAGATTAGGTTTTCCTAATAATTTCAACAGTTAGTAGATTTATTATCTGTATAACAGTTTTATTAAATCAAAATGTTAATGTTTTTCTAACAAAAATTGTAATGAGTTTATGTAAAATATTTTTTATAAACTTGAAAGTTTTATAACAGTTTCATGACATGCAGAAATAATGAAAAAAATGTTATACATGCAGAAATAATGAAAAAAATAAATACCAAAAATTCAAAAAAGTATTCTATTCTTACCGATGTTAAAATATAGGTTTCACTGATTTATGAGGAAAAAAATGTTGGCAACTTATAGTTCGGTTCGATCAGAAGATATTAAAAATTGTAGAGAAAAGAGAAATTCTGGTTTTCGTACCCTTTTCTCTCTACGCTAGACTTCATGTCATTTCGAGAATGAAAATAGCTGTAATCCTTTAAACGGTTGTCAGAATCGTCTCCTCACTTTTTTGACCCTGCTTGAAGTTTATGTAACTTTATGAGCTAATATTTAATTTGTTCATTTCTTCAAATTTTTATTGTACGTCTTCATGGGTTTAATCTTTTTACATATTTAAATTTTTTGTGAAAACCCGATTTTTGGTGAAACGTCGATATTTTGGTTAAATAACAATTTTTATGCGATTTTTGTGTTTTCCATTAATTTAGTAAATTTTCGTTTTTTGTGTAACTTCCATTCTTTCGCAGAAAATTTTTATATCGATAATTATTTAAGAGATTTTTGATGATGTTTTAGTTTTTCTGGATATAAGTTGCAATTTTCTGGCATCACTCCTCCTATATTCGCCACAGGGCAGTTTTTTTGCGTTATTGAAAATGTCAGTTAAATAATTTTAAACTCGAAAATTATTTAAATAATTTTAAACTCAAAAATTCTTTCCAATAAATTATAAGAAATATGTGACTTGGCGTCCGTAGGACCCTCGTTCAAATACCGGCAGAGATAAAACCAATAAAAATGTTCATCACGGTGTTTGAGTTTTAAATTAAGAGCCTCCACAAAAGACAAACCCACCCAAAAAGGAAGAAGCCCAATTCTGTTCCAGATACCTCCAGACAATAAAGATAAAAAAAGATCAGCATTACATGGATGTTTAGGAAGCGCCACCTCTATGGCAAAAGACAATTTCTCAACAAGGCTTCTCACCACATAGCAAAGATCTACACCACTTCACATATGGAAGCCCCATCACACTGCGACAGGCTACAGTATACTGATCATTTACTTAGCTGGATAGAGATGCCCTATGCTCGCAAGAGGAAGCCTTATGATTCCAGGAGAATAAACAAAAAAATTCGTCAAATTGTTTTGGCTCCAAAAATCGCCAAATCTATTAACGATAAGTCGTCTAATCAATCCAACAACCAAGCGGCGTTATTTTCCTCTAGGAAATAAATACTAAAAATAGTAAAATATAACTAAATTCCCAATCCCAAACTCTTACTCATATTTATATTTTTACTCACTCTATAGTTCGAGATGATCCAAATTTATGTTTAATACAAAATCTGAACGAACCTCTACAACAAAAATTCTTATAAACTACAAAACAACAAAACACCGAAATTACACTAACAACAAAAATAAACTGAATAAATGTAAATTAATGATAATTGCAGTAAAATGCCATAACAACAAAAAAAAACCAACAACAAAAGTAAAATAAATACATAAATTTTATATTGTTGTTTAGTTGAGGAAAAAAAAAGTGCTCTGTAAAATATTCAAGTCAATGTTGGAAAGCAAAAAAAATCAACAATAATAAAAAAAACAATGGGGAGCAAAAAAATTACAAATTAACATAAATGAAATTGGCCAAAGTTGCCAGCTGTTGGTATAAAAATTTTCATTCGGTTTGCAATAAGTGCAATATTCTTTAGCGAGAATAAGGTTTATATTTTGGATGTTTATAGGTAGGCAAATCGATTTATCGATATCTGTATGTCTAACTATCTGTCCCCTTTGACATTGAAATGATAAAAACAGTTAATTATTCTGTTTTCTTCACTCTTTCTCCGCTTTCATGCAATTTCTTTGTATGTTGCTTAAATCAAAAAAAAAAAATAAATAAATATCACTGTGAAGTACTGGAGTACTACAGTACTCTAAGTATTGTGGATTACTTAGTCCAGTACTGGAGAACTCCAGTAATCTCTAATTACTGTAGAATACTCCAGTACTCTTTAAGTACTGTGGAATACTCCACTGCTCTCTGGAGTACTGTGGAATACTGTAATACTACTGTGGAGTATTTATTTCAAAACTGGAGTACTCCAATACTCTAAGAACTGAGGAGTACTGGAGTACTCCAGTATTCTCCAATGATATTCGCACATCAAAAGCGCTCGCCAACCATACCAAGCAAACAAACAGCCAGTAGCGACAGTCTTCACCGAAACGTATGACAACAATATCTTCTATAGTTGTGTTTAATTTTATTTAAAATAAGTTGGCAACCCTATACCGGTTCAAAACTATGGAAAAATTAAATATTTAAATTGCAACATCGTGATAACAAGATACAAACATTTCAGTTCAGACTTCAATCTTGATGAAAGGATGAAAATTAAAAATTCAAAATATTCGTTTTTATTCATCTCACTGGCTTTATTTTATAAACAAGCAACACAATTTTTACGAAAACAATTTTAAAGATGAAAAATATTAAAGTTTTTTATGCTCTAGAGACTTGTAACGATAAAGAGCAAATTTTTTTTAATATGACGCCAAATTATAGCAAATGTTTAAGTTAAATGGTAAATTATTAGAAAAAAAATTAAGCCCATGAAAAGCTAATTTTATAATGAAAATAAAATGTTTTGATTTTATTAATAAATTGTTGGCCGAAATTAAAAATTATTTTATTTAAAAAATTGATTTAATTAAATAACACAAAGTAATAACTTTTGTATCATGCTGGCGAATTTCCAATGTAATGCCATCTCTCAAAAAGGTGATAACCATGATAATTACTGCCTAATTACAAATTGGTCTACACCACCTATTGATAAGTGTGACAAAGTTGTATCTTGTAATGTAGTTAGGGTCGTACAGAGTACTTAGCGTCTACTAGTATGGTTTCGCTAGGGAACACTACCCAGCTGGCTCGGTAGGTAGCAAGTGTCATTTCATACAATATTTCGGTGGCCACTATTAAAGATCCGCGATCTAACGTTTTTTTTTTTTTTTTTTGTCAACTAGTGCTTATTTCGTGAATGGTAACACTTAGCTCATGTCTGATTTGACATATAATTAGTTTTATCCTTCCGCTGAACGAATATGGTTGTGTATACGCTTGAACAACGCTGGGAAATATTAACTTACAGAAGATGCCGATTTTGCCAAAAAAAATCATATTTTCAGATGAAGCTCATTTTGATCTTGGCAGGTATGTAAACAAGCAAAATTGTCGCATTTGGGGCACAGAAAACCAGCACGCATACAATGAAAAGCCGATGCACCCAAAACAAGTCACTGTTCGGTGCGAATTTTGGGCCATTTTTCTTAGAAAATTAGCAAGGAATGGCCGTTACAGTCAATGGCGATCGTTACCGGGCCATGTTGAACGAAGTTTTATTCACAAAAATTGAAGAGGAGGATATTGGCTACATTTAGTTTCAACAGGACAGCGCTACGTGCCACACAGCCGAAGCTACACTCTATGTTTTGCGCCCTGTTTTTGAAGATCGCATTATCAGCCGCAGAACTGATGTCGTTTGACCAGCTCGGAGCTGCGATTTGACACCGTTGGATTATTATTTGTGGGGTGCCGTCAAAGATAAGTGTTACGCCGACAAGCCAGAGACAATTGATGCTTTAAAGGACAATATTCGTGAAGCCATTGGTGAAATACAACTGCACACAATAGATAATGTGCTTAAAAATTGGACCGATCGTGTAGGCTACTGCATGGGCAGCCGAGGCAGCCATTTGAATGAAATTATATTCTATTATTAACCGGAAAGATTGTTCTTTCAATTAAAAAAAAAAAATTTGAGAAAATATTCAGTAGTTTTTTTTATAGCATTTAAAAAAAAAAAAAGTTATTTGGCGGACCCGTTAGATATTATTAGATCAAAACTTTTGGTGTCGGTGATAGCTTCTCTCGTCTTATGTCGAGCTCTGCCTTATTTCACGATACGGTTGTAATGGTCCCCCCGGGGGTTCCAAATGTCACTGCAGTAATGGCAAATGCTTTGACGCGGTCCACTCGGGGAAAATAGGGGCACCAGACGCTAGGGTTCCTAGAGCCTGAATCTGGAAGAAAAGGTCTGTTGTTTTAACACGGGTCCTCTTCGAGGCCTGACCAGTGCCCAAAGGACTGGTACCACGGGAATCGGTAGCCCCACAGAGAGCCTATCCTCTCTGTGACCGGTTATTGGTGAGGTCCCCTTCGGGGTACACGTGGTGGTTGTGGTTTAAGATCGATTAAAGTAGATATAATGCATGGTCGATCAAGTGTGCTGTTGCACTCTCAACAGACGGAGTTTGGATAGTCTCCAAACCCCTAAGCAAGAGGTTATAATATGGATCTAGGCTTGCCTTGGAAAGGCTTGCCATATTGTATAAATTGCTACTCATTGTGACTGTATACACACAAATTGCGATTGGTGGCAATCGTAAAGTGTTGTTATACTACACAATGGGGGCGCTAGTCTACGCCTAAGTTTCACTCGGTGGTAAGACCACCGTGAGGTTAGGCCGAGTATGGCAGGTACTCACGTTAATCTTGTTCCACAAATACGGTTGTAATGGAATAGTGTTTAAGACCGTTGGTATGACAAATGAATACAGACTATTGGAGTACCTCTATTACTATGGCATACCTTCTGAACAATATGATAAGCAAGAAATATTATGTTTGTTATTATGCGCGTGCTGAAAACCTCAGGCGAATACATATCGAATGAAATATTTTAAACCATGGAGGACTTAAATTTAAAGCTAAAATTTACGCAACATTCAGTGTGACGGGAAGGAAAATCGACAAATTTCAATCGATGGCCAAAGTCAATTGATGAGTACAGAGATTCACAAATAAAAATTAACTAAGCAGTCAAGGGTTGGAAGAAATACTCAAAACAGTTTTGATCCCTTTTCCCCCGGGGGTACAAACTGTCTCTGCTGCATTTCCAAAGGCTTTAACAGTGTGCTCTCAGGGAAAATAGGGACACCAGACGCCAGGGTGCCTGGAACCTGAATCTGAAAGAACAGATCTGTTTTATTATGGGTCCTCTTCTAGGCCCGATCAGTGTCCAAATGACTGGTACCACGGGAACCGGTAGCCCCACAGAGAGCCTCCCCTATCTATGGCCGGTTGTTGGTAAGGTCTCCTACGGGGGTTCACGTGGTGGTTGTGGTTAAGATCGATATATGCAGGTATGGTGCATTGTTGATCAAAGTTCGACTTTAAAATATGGATTTCTCTCAGGAATATTGAGACTTACATACATTGGTGGGACTCCAAAAAAGAGGCAGGAAACAGCTGCTCAAAGCTCAAACGGTGCTTAAAAGGCCCTTAGGTACAAAAAATAAAATCTGTAAACGATGGGAGTTCCCTAAGTACTCAGGCAGCTTTAAACAACTTCTCAATAATATGAATAGCGAGGAAAATGGTTTATGTCAAATTTACAAACTTCCAACTGCCCAGCACTGACTGACTGTCTTAGACTGAGAACCACAGGTAGATATATGTAAATATTTATAATGCGAAACCATATGGGACCCCAGCTTCAAGCTAGAGCTTACGGAGAACTTAATAGTAATAAAGGATTTCAACACTAAGAGTAGATAAAAAGAAATAACTAATACCGAGTAATATATATCGCGATCGATAACTAAGAGTGGACAATCGAAAAATCGCTAAAACAATAAAAAAAATGTTGATGAGAAAGAAAATCGACAAGTATCAATCGATCAATTGATAAGTACAGAGTTCGACAAATTGTCCCTTTACTTTAAAACATCGAGTTCTCTCAGGAATCTTGAGACTTATATTGGTTGGACTCTTAAACACCAAGAAGAGGACAAGAAATAGCTGTTCAAAGCTCAAACGGTGCTTGAAAAGCCCTTAGGCACGACAAAGAAAAACTTAAATCGATAGGAGTACCTTAAGTACTCAGTCATTAATAGCGAGGAAAATGTTGTCTGTAAAATGTACAATCTTCCAACTCCCCATCACTGAGTGACTATCTTAGATTGAGAGCCACAGGCAGACTTATGTATATATAATGCAAGACCATGAGGGACCATAGCTTTAAGCTAGCGCTTACGGGAAACTTAATAGTAATAAAGGATCTCAACACTAAGAGTATATAAACAGAAATAACTAAAACCGATTAATATTTAACGAGATCAATAACTAAGAGAGGTCAACCGAAAAATCGCTAAAAAAAAATAAAAAAAAGTTTTAAAAAATAGCTCACCTGTTCTAGGAGATCTGCTTAAGTGTGCCTCTACATAAATAATTAAATGGCGTCTTAACAGGTAACTTAAAAAATAAACTAAAAAGAATTTATGCTAAAAAATAGTTAATTAATTAATAATTTAATTAATAATTTTAACTAATAATTTTAACCTTTTTTAAACCGTGAGTTTTTGTCGCGCCTAAACCATGTTTCATTAATAGGAAAAGTTTTATTGATAACATTTGTTGCTGCACTGCAAAACAATTTATTTAATTAAAATTTTTATTTTAATTGATAATCGACATAAAAAAGGTGTACAAAACCTAAAATATTATTTAATTATTCTGAAAAGTTCATGAAACAAAATGTACATTTAAATGCCACTTTATGACACAACAGTCAGCGGGTAGAGGGGAGGGCAGAGAAAATTGGTAAGCGGAACAAAATTAATGATTCAGAATTAATTGTTGATTGTTTATACTGACAACATGTCTATTAAATTATTTTGCCCTTTTCTACTTTATAGCAAATAAATTATAAAGTAATTTATTAAATGTTAATAACAAAAGCTATTCATATTCTTCTAGATACTTTATAAATAAACTCTTTATACCCAGTGTGCTTCGCAACCCGCATCTAAAAAATATAATAACTAAGAAATTATTGGAAAAAAGTATGTGAATAAAGTATATGAATAATAATTTTCTTGTGAGGAGCTACCCTTCTTCCCTCTTGTATTCCACTTGTTTTCTATTCAGAGGAACCATCATAATACATTTTTAAAGGCTGAGTTTTATAGTCTCCAGATATATATAATTAAAAATGGCTTTGTATTGAGAGTACAAATTTCGCTACTCCTATACTTCCCGGCTTTTGCTTAGATGCATTTTTTTTTCTCAGAGTAATCCTTGTTAAATACGCAGAGTCTAACTATTACAATTTTTCAGATGTACAGTATCTATTTTGTACGTGGAGTACCCATCATCATCCGTCCTATATCAACAAACATTAACTCAGAAATGCACGTTATTCTCAGAGTAGCCTATTTCGAGTGTAGAGAGTGTTGCTCCTCCTTTTTATATCTACGAAAGTTTTATTATAAAACGTACTTCATTCTCATAGTAGCATAAGTTAAATTTAAATTGTAATACAAATTTACGTCAGCGCCTGAATTGTCGCCTTAATAGTGGTCGTACCACTGCAGTGGACTGGGTAAATAGTACTCTTACCACTAGGAGATTGAGATCATTTAAACTCCTATCTCACCATTGGTGCCTCTGATGGGGTACAACAGCACACTGGACTAAATCGACCCTCCTGCGATTTACGTTCAAAACACAGTTACCATGTTACTCCCCAAAAGGCCCTATCAATAACCTATCACATGGACGTAGTAGTCCCATGGACTGGACAAGTCCCCGTGGTACTACTAGTTCCCATGTTATCAGTCGTTTGGACTCTGGTCAGACCTTTAAGGTTGTTATCTTTCAGTTACAGGCCTCGGGGACTGGTGTTCCCATATACCCATTTTAAAGTCAACAAGACAATATGCCTACGGGGGGTCAATGTCAAATTTAGACTCTGTCAGACTATTTTAGTTCCCTAGATAAAGGATAATTAATAATAACTATGTATGCGCGATTTCCGTTTCCCCGACTTAAACCGGCAAGCAATTACTAAAAACGCACATTAGTCCTAGAGAAGCATATATATGGATAAATTTAGAGTATCAGTTATCTTGATATGAAATAATTAATATTTTCTTCAATTAATAATACCATCAAGATTTTATTGAAATGCACGTTCATCTTAGAGAAGCTTTTATCAAATTACAGATTGTTGTTTTTTCGATTTACAGAAATAACGTCAAATTTGCCGCATCACAATTCCTTATTTCACTTATCACTTACTGAAATACAGCTCAAAATATGCCACGTTTGTGAAATTTATTTTATGTGGTTGAAATTTATCAAAAATATAAAATTTTTGAATTCCCAAAAACTTTTTTAAAATACCTTCTTCCCAAGTTGGGAATTTATAGAATTTTTTTATTTAAAAATTTTAATATCTTAATATCGGTCAAATGAAAAAACAAAAACATAAAATAACAAAATCCGAGAATTCCCAAAAATCTTAAACAAAATTCCCCATCCGGGGAAAAAATTTTATAAAAAAAAACTTTAAAATAAAAGGGATTTTAAATAATTTAAATATCTTCGAAATTTACTGTAAATAAAAAATTGGTTTAAAATTTATAAAAAAATTGTTGAGAAGTTTTGGAAACTAAAAAAGTTACACTTAAAATAATTTTATATCCGCAAAATTCAACAGAAAAGTAAAACGAAAAAATTCTAGAATTCCCAAAAATACCAAACAAAATTTCTTGTCTAGTGAAAAATTTTAATAGTATAAAAAATATTTTTTTTAATTGAAAAAATTAAATGATTAATTACTTGATTTCTAAAAACCGATCTAAATAATTTATTTTGCAAACTTTTTTAATATTTTCTATACAGGAAATTATAGAAAGTGTTATTAAGTTATTTTGTATTAAAAACTTTTATTTTTTATTGAGTAATTCTAAGACGGGTTTTGTATTTTCTCACCATATTATCACCTAAATGGTGTTTTTACATTTCTTATCACTTTTGGGTTACCATTCCAATTATTTTTTATTATCATGATGCCAGTCTATTTTTTTTAAGATTATCAACGAAGCATAAAATAAGGCCATTAACATATTTTAATAATATTATTTTTTATCTTCTATCTAAAAAATGTTGGCATTTAAATCCTATAAAATTTAATTTTTTTTGTTCTTGTTTCAATATTTACTCATGTATTTATAGAAATGTGTTGTTATTTCGCCACAAAACGTACAGCAGAGATTTGATGTCGTTCTTTTTTTGCATACAAATGCCATTTATATATATTTTGCTTTATTTATTTTGATTCGATTTATATTTGTTTGCCATAGATTTTTCAATGCGAATGTTAAGAATTTTCTAAGCAAATAGAATTAATAGAATTTTCACTTGACATTCGTTTTTCTTAATAAAAAAAATATTTCTTGTTTTAAATTAGGTTTAATTCATAATAAAGATCAAAAGGTGTTGAAGTTAAAAAAGAAGTATTGTTAGAAAAAAATTAATGGGAATTTAAACAACTATATTTGAAATAATTATCATTCACTATAGTTAGCAAGAAATCACTTTTGAGGTCTTTCCAGAAATTCCCAAAAACTTTTTAAAAATACCTTCTGCGTAAAAAATTATTAATAGTTATTTTTTTAGTTTAAAATTGGCATTTTTAAATATTCTTTTATTAAACTAACTAAAAAAATTTAAGATTTTAAAAACCTAGAATTTCAAAATATAATTAACAAAACTCCTTGTCTGAGAAAAAAACAAACGTAAAAATAAATACATATCTTTTATTTAAGAAATTATTTTTTGAATGATTTTATAACGACAAATATGTTATTAATACCCTTTTATATATAAAAAAATATGTAATTGTTAAACGTAAAAATTTTCTAAAATATCTTTTTCCCAATTTCTTAAAATTATTAAATATCGTATAAAGCTTAAATAAATTTTTTTTTGAAAATAACTAGCTGGGAATTAAAAATTCTATATTTGCAACACTTCTTTTTTTTATTAATATGTCCAAATTATGATTTTTAAACTCAATTCCTAAATTCCCAAAATCTTTTTCAAAATACCTTCTCTGTAGAAAAACTCTTAGAAGTAATTTTCATACTTTAACTTATTAGAAAAACTTAACAAAATTAAAATTAATAATAAATTTTAGAATTCCCAAATATTTCAAACAATAAATAATAACAATAATTTAATTTTTTAAATTAAATTTTCCTAATTCCCAAAAACTTTTTTAAAATATCCTATCCAATAATTTCTTTGAATAAAAATTTTTTCACGTTGAAATTATTTATTATATATTTATATTTATTTTTACCAATTACACTAAACCATATATTACAACATTCCTCGAATTCCCACAAATATTAAACAAATTCCTAGCCTGCAGAAAATTCTAAAAGTAAAATGGTAGTTTTAAAATTATTCAAAAATACATATATCTATAAAACTTCCTTTTCCGCGGAAAATTCTATACTTAAAAATAATTTCCTTTTATTAAAAAAAAACTTTAAATGCTCTAAAAATTTATCAAAATTCGAAATTCATTAATTCCCAAAAAAAATATTAAAATACCTTCTATTTTAAAATACGTTATTTTTTATATTTTCTATGGAAAAATTTTTTGGGAATCCTAAAATACATTTTTTTAAATATTCCATCCAATTGTTTTTTCACATTTACATTTGAAAAATGTATTAACAGCGAATATACCTAATAATATAGTAGAGTTGCCAACCGGAACAAGATGATAGTAGAACATTCTACGCCTTGAGTATTTTTCCCCAGACTAGAAGGTTTCTCTTACTACTATAATACCTAAGTCAGCAAAAGATCACATAACGTTAGAATTATATAGACCAATAAGTCTTACTTTTACTTTTAGTCCTAAGATATGAGTACTTATTGTTGGTTCATATGTATTGAAGATAAAATAAATAAATTGAAATGAAATAATATGAAATGAAAAAAGAAATATTTACATTTGATTTGACCAATTACAGAAAAACATATATATAATAGGCCAATCCGGGAATTCCCAGAAATCTTCAACGAAATTCCCTAGAGAAAAATCCAAACGGTAATAAGAAACCTATTTTAATTAATTTTTAAAAGTTTTTCTGAGATAAAAAAACAAGGATTCCCAAATACTTTGACATAAATTCCTTTTCCGAGGAAATTTCTATAAGTTAAAAGAAACATTTTAACGTTTAAATACCTTATAAGAGCATTCTGGACCTAATTAGTAAGGAGGTAAGGGAAGCTCAAATACCACTGGAATGCATGAGTAGAAGAAAAATAGTCGAAAGACTGCATCGTACACTCATTGCGGAAGGTGTTATCTACAATGAGTGTATGGAGAACAACAGTATTTTTACTTATGGTTCTCTTATGGGCGATAGAGCAGGGCCAGATGTATACTCAGCTGAGTTGAACCTGTCCTGTAGTCTGCGCATGGGCGGTACGTCTCCATTTACCAGGTAGAACCACTTGGTTTGCTGCATGCGTTAGATCAAGTGCTGGAGTGTCGGGTGCATAAAAAGGTTCATAGAAAGGTTCATATTGCACTTGACAACCAGTCGGTTATAAAACGCATTAGGCATGAGGTGAACGTGTTCTCCAAACTAGTGCTGAAATATGTTTTAAAACTCAATAGATGTTCCTCGGTTAATGAGGTAACATTCATATGGGTTAGGGCACACATAGGTACAGCTGGGAATGAAGCAGTAGACCAACTAGGTTCACTAGTAATTCACGGGGGATCTGCCGTGAATTACTGTGGACCAGAACCCAGAGTAGCGCTGAGTAATGGCATAATGCGAGCAAAGATCCTACAATGGGTGAACTCATTTAACCTGAAAAGGTGGAGGGAGGCCACAACGTGTAGGCAGGCTTGAGTGGTGATCAAAAATACCATGGACAGGAAGGCCAGTAAGGTGCTCAGATGTAACAGAAGTACCTTAAGCTGGATAACTGCGTTGGTGTTACATCATGGAAACTTCAAGTATCATCTAGCCAAAATAAAAATCGAAGAAGCTACTTGCAGCCTGTGCCTAGTACTCCACTGGCTAGCATAAAGACCACGTGCAGAATCTTGTTAAATGTGGATGAGTATGAAAGTCGACAATTAACAGTCGACAGTCTGAAATCACTAAAGTCAAGAATGAAGGCTGCTGGCAACACGTTACTTAGTAAAAATAAGGTTGCCATTAATACAATTAGGTTGACTTTAATCATTGTGTGCAGAAGGGGGTCAAAAGAGAACCATTAATAAGGCGGTCGCTTCGATACTCCTCCTACAATAATAATAAATCCCAAAAATAATTTTAAAATACCTTCTTCCCAAATTTAAAATTTTTTTTTTAGTTTTCTCTGGAAAATGTTGTTAGGAATGTAAAAAAAAAATTCGACAAAATTCAATAGATAGTTTACGAAATTTACTACTACTGTCCTATGAGTTATGTTCAATAACACCGTAAGTGTAGTACGAAGTGTACCATTATAACGTATCGGTGTACTTGAAGGAACACAAATAAATGAGAAAATATAGCCAACGCCCGGCATTGCATGTTTCATAATGATAAATTTAAAGCTAAAAAAAACAAATAATTCACATTTAAACTAGAAAATTTGTTAAAATTACTTCCACTTTAAGATTTACATTTGTGTGTCATTTTGCCTGTGTGTGGCAGTTATAATCATTCATTCGGTATTTCTTTGTTAGTTATTGTATCTGTTTTTTTTAATGTGAAATAGTAGAAAAAGTGTTTGTTTATATTTCACTTTTTTAATTTTAAGAACGAGTTTATCATTTTTTGTCGGTCGTTATTTGTTTATGTTTATTAAGACAATTAGATTTCCTTTTTATTGGAGCCTTTTCAAAAATGTAAACGTTTTTAATTTATTTTTAAATTTATTTATTTTTTTTAATTTGCGGGCAACTTATTGTGTCGTTGTTTTAGAACACCCTAAAAAGAACTATTGCCGATTCATAACTATTTTGCAATATGGTATTACGCCTAATTTGGGTTGTATGAAATTTATTACATTCAAAACCGTTCTTTTAAAAACTCAGCACTGGAATTGTTATTCGAATAAAAATTCTTCAATGATTAATAAAGAATATATATATATTTTTTTTTTGTTGATTAATAGTTATTCAATTAAGTTTTGAAGAATAATTTATCCTTGGAAGAGAATTGATTGTTTTTTTTTTTATTTTTTAATAAATTAGCTTACGAGTACTCGAATAAATTGTTTTTATTAAATTTAATAATTGATGAAAAAACTTTATTTTTGCACTAAGAATAAGAAAAATTTAAATAAAAATAAATTATCTTATCAAAAATATATTTCGATTATTGTTCGAAAAAAAATTAAGTTTATTTGTTTAATGACTTTAAAATAAAAATATCCGAACATTAAACAAATCTGGAGTGGCACACACTCACTATAACCATCACCATTACCATTACCAAACCTATATAAGACATAAAGAATAAAACTTCAAATTATATTCGAATCTAAATATAATTATTTTCAGTTTAAGGTGTCAAGCAAAATACCCCTACCCCGTTCCCGATTATGCCAAAAACTATTACAGCTTTTCATCTCCATATTCTGAGGGAACATTCTCAATTTAATTTTGATATTTCAAACGTTATGATCTGTAGAGCGTTTACAAAAATAGTGACAAACACACTGACCCACAAACCTCATCGCGAAAATAGTTAAAATGGATTCAGGAGACCTCAAAGCGTAAAGATCCGATGAAATCCCAACATTGATTTTTTCAATGTTAAAATACGTACTTCGTATGTTAAAGTACATACTACGTATGGTTAAGTACGAACAACGTGTATTAAAGTACGTACTACGTATGGTAAAGTAGAAATGATCAATTTATGACGAATAATCGAACACTCGAATAAATTTTTTTTCAAGTAAAATTTTAAATAATTTCAAATAAAAAATATTACAAAATATTCTTAAATAAAATTGCTTCCAAAAATTAATCTATTAATATTTTGTAAATAATCGAATAATCAATTAAATTTATTTTCAAGTATAATTTTAAGGAGTTCATTACATTAAAACATACTAAAAACAAAATTGTTAAAAAATGTTCGAACATTATTTGACGAATAATCCAATATGTACTCGATAATTTTTGTTATTAATCAACGCCCTTTAGAAAACAGTTTCGTTAGTGTTTGATAAATAATAATCTTTTCGGAAATCTTTAAAAAAAATACTTTTGATTTATTAACTTTCTTTAACCCAAAATAATAAAATATAATTTTTAGAAAAACAAGCTGGTTGAAAAATGTTGTTCGACGAATAATTGTGTAGAGAACTGTTCTCACATAAGCTGTTTCTTGCTACAACCAATTCATAAGAACATTAAAAAAAATATAATTTTTTGGCGAATAATCGATTACTCGAATAAATTAAAAATTAAATTTAAATAAAATATTTTTGGAAATTTAAATATTAATTATTTCCAAAAATTATTATAATAATTAACATAATTGTTAAAATTATTAACAAAACTATTTCCAAAAATTATTCGAATATTCGATTAAACTTACTTACAAGTGAAATTTTAATGCAATCACTATATTAAAATATGCTGATAAAATTTCAATTAAATTCAAAAAGCTAAATTGCTGAAAATTTTTTTGAACATTATTTCACAAATATTCGAATATGTATTCACATACATATATGTACATATGTATATATTTTTTATTTTGTAAATTAAAAGGCAGTTTTAAGAATATTAAGAAAACTTTCTTTAAATAAAAACATTAAGAAATATTCTTAAATAAAATTGCTTCCAAAAATTAATCGATTAATATTTTGTAAATAATCGAATATTCGATTAAATTTATTTATAAGTAAAATTTTAAGGAAATCATTACATTAAAACATACTAAAAAAAGAAACAAAATTGCTAAAAAAAATGTTCAAATATTATTTGACGTATAATCGAATATGTACTCGATAATTTTTGTTATTGATGAACGCCAGTTAGAAAAAAGTTTCGTTTAGTGTTTGATAAATAATAATGTTTTCGGAAATCTTTAAAGAATAAATTTTGATTTTTTAACTTTCTTTAACCCAAAATAATGAGATATAATTTTTAGAAAAACAAGCTGGTTGAAAAATGTTGTTCGACGAATAATTGTGTAGAGAACTGTTCTCACATAAGCTGTTTCTTGCTACAACCAATTCATAAGAACATTAAAAAAATATAATTTTTTGGCGAATAATCGATTACTCGAATAAATTTAAAATGAAATTTAAATAAAATATTTTTGGAAATTTAAATATTAATTATTTCCAAAAATTATTATAATAATTAACAAAATTAATAAAATTATTACAAAACTATTTCCAAAAATTATTCGGTTAATATTTGGTAAATAATCGAATATTCGAATAAACTTATTTACAAATGAAATTTTTAAACAAACACTATATTAAATAAAAAAATTGCTGAACATTTTTAGAACATTATTTGACGAATATTCGAATATGTATTCGCATATATGTATGTAAATATTTATTATTTTGTAAATTAACGGCTGTTAAATAACAATATCAGGAAAACTTTATTTAAATAAAAATATTAAGAAATATTAGATAAACAAAATGTTAAAGAAATTTTGATAATTATTCGACGTATAATTAGGTAGAGTACCGTTCTTACATAAACTTTTTCTTGCTGTAACCGATTTATGACGATCACAACTTTTAAGAATTTTAGAACCTGTTCATACCTAGAATTAAGTTTGCGATCTTAATGTCCTTTATACTGTAATTCTCTCAACTTGTCCGGGTCTGATCAGTTTTTTGTTAGTTTATTCAATGCATCTTTCACCTGCAAATGTATTAGGTTCACGAATATTACACGCTCATCATCCCCAGTCAAAGCTTCACAAAAATTTGATTTTTCAGGAAAGTTGAATTTTGTCTACATATATTTATGTACTTATGCACATGTGAACGTCATGTAGTTTCAATAGCATGGATGGCCACCTCGATAATGAAACAATCAACAGCAATAAACCAATAGTCCATACTTCATTTAATTTGTAATAAATTGTATAAATTGTTTTCTTTTCATTCTAATTAAAATGTCTTAGATGAGTGTGTATTTATTAACAATTTTTCTCCTTTTTATTAAAAATGTTAATTAAAATAAACACATTTTGTTTAGACAACGCAACGTCATTTTTTATTTTAGTTTAAATTTAAAAATAAAAAAGACCCACCCATGTATTTTTAACATTATTTTTCATTTTAAGATACGAGGGAAGTGCAATAATTTCAAGAAAGAAAAAAAATTTAATCATTTTATTTTATATTATTTTATTTTTGAAGTGAAAACTTCTTTAGGCATGTTGAGCACTTTCTGACGGTCTGATTGTCCGACGATCTGAGTATATGACTGCCTGACTGGTTGACGATCTGAGGGTCTGAATATTTGACGGTCTGACTATTTGACAAACAGACGGTCGGAAAAACTGACGGTCCGACAGCCTGACTATATGACGGTCTGAATATTTGACGATCTGACTATCTGATGGTCTGATGGTCTCACTGACTGCTGGTTTGTCTGACTATCAGATGGTCCGTCTGGCTGTCCATCGGTATTCCTGCCATTCAGTTTGTCTTTATGCAAACAAATGAAAGCTATAATAATTTCATTCATTCTATTGGCACAATGATAATTTTAACACACAACCGTTAGCAACAATGTTTTAGTTTGAAAAAAAAAACTAAACGAAACATGTTTTGATTCTATCTGATACAGATTTTGTGCTGATTCACTCAACATGTTTATATTGCTCACTGTAACACATATTTTTACAAAGGAGTTTATGCGTGTCAGTGTAATGATTTAATATGATTAAAAAACAAATTAACTAATACATATACATATATATATACATACATAATATATATTTATTTATACATATATATACTTAGATATGTATGTATATGTATATTATCAGAAAAAGTTTGTAATAAGCGGACATTTAAAAAAGAAACAAAACTTGTAGAGCCGAAAACTGCAGTAAAACTGTTAACTGCAATAATAAAAAGATTACTATCAATATTTGTATTTAATTATTCTGTGAAAAATTAAATGATACTTTTGCTTTGTATTTCATAAAAAATCGTGGGAAAAAGTAATCACAAGTTACTTAGTTTTCACTTCTATTGGCAGTCCCAACGACTGCCCTGCACTTTTTTTGATTAGTAGGCGAGAGGGGAGAGAGGAATTGAAAAGAGTACACATAAGCATGTACTCTTGAAATTTCTTTTGTACTCTCATTCGTAGTTTTAATTTTGAAGTTTAAAATGTCCCGTTCCACACTTGCAATTTTTGTTTCTGCAACACATGTATTTGTTGTTGGGAGAGGAAATAAAAATGGCTGCGGTAAAATGTTTCATGTACTTGAAACTCTGCTTCGACTCTCTATTGTTGTTGTTGTTTGCTCTTTTCGTCATGAGAATGACTGTATGAAAGTATACCGTCATCAGAAACACAATTAATAAAGTATGGACACGAATGCAACTCCAAAAGAGAATTCAAAAATTGTTTCAAAAACAAAAATTGCAAGTGTGGAACGGGACAATGTAAACAAATGTATACATCCATACAAATTGCGGCGTTAAAAATTGCACGATATAAATACAAATGCAATATCAAAGAAAAAACGAGAAAGATTGCTGGGACAAAAGTTGCATAAGGTAATTCGGGACTTAATACACTTTAAATCAGCGATTCTTTAATTTTTAAGCCCCACCCTAAAGTAAGGTTTCATAAATTTCTTAAAGTTGACATCTTTATTTGACTCAAATATTTTCCCTTGTGGTGAATTCTTTCAATTTAGAAACCGGAAAAACTCATTGGGGGACAAAAAATGGATAGGATAGGAGAGGATAGGATAGGATAGGATAGGATAGGATATAAACGGCAAAAATTGGCCATTGAAGTAGCATATTTTTGTCCTCTAAAATTCGGAAGAATTAAAACGATCATTAGCACGATCATGAGGTTTTTGGCCAAATGGGGACAAATTGTCTTATTGCCTTTGCTTAGTTGGCCCAATAATAAGGAGGAATAATATCCTCTCATTGTTATTCCCCTTATTATATATTTTTTTTTCTAATTAGGCAACGAAAACAAATTAACGCGCGTTCGAAAAAAATACAGTGGCCATAACCCTATCGGCAAATTATCATCAAGTAGGGGCGGATTTTAAAAAAAAAAACTAGAAATTTATTTGAAGTTTCTAAACGGGTAAAAACTACACTTCATAGCCTTATTTAATTTTGAGTGGCTCGATAGACTGATTGGTGGCGCTCTAGTCTATCAGTCTAATGGTTGCGAGTTCGATTCCCGCCAAAGACTCTGGGTGTTTTTTTGCAGACAATCAAATAGCTTCGCATAGTGTTGTCTATTACAAAAAAAATATTTCCAAAACATATTTCACCTACTCTCGTATATGCCATTTTCTATATGTAATTAATTTTGACATTTATTGGCTCACAAGTGTTAGAAAAATTATTACAAAAAAACTGTATAATTAGTCTTTTTTCGCTATCTAACACTGTTTTAATTCAATTTAAGAAAAAAAAGTTCACATTTCAATGTTTTTAATACGTTTTTCATGTTAGACTAATAAATAAATGTAAATATTTGGAAAATAAATCATTAATAAAAATCGAAAGGGGGAAGAATTAAAATATTTAAAATCTATTACGATAATTTTTTTTAATGCTGACATTTATAGACGAAAAATATAAATTTTGTCACGAGTTTTTTTAGAAATTTGAAACATTTGAAAATTACTTTTTGTTTCTTTTAATTTAAGACTTCCCTTTCTAAATGACATAACAAGTGGTCCCCTAGCACAAAAATGGGGTATTAGTACAACAAAATATTTTTAGTATAATATGTATTGTTTAACAAAAAATTTATTTTTGTACCAAGAACTTCTGTTCGGTACAAAAAAATATATTATTGATATAAAAATTTATTTTTGGTACAAACAATTATTATTATTATTTTTAGTACCGGAGTTTTTTAGTACAAACATTTTTCTTTAGTACAAAAATTTATTTTTCGTTTAATTGTATTTTTTATGATTTTTAGCACAAAAATAAATGATTAGTACCAAATTATATAAAAAAAAATATTTTTAGTACACAAATTTTTCTTTAGTACAAAAATTTATTTTTCGTTTAAATTGAACTTTTTATGTTTTTAGCATAAAAGCAGGTCATTACTACCAAATAATATTTTTAAACGTATTTCAGACTGAAATTTTCAGTACGAAAATAAATTTTTAGTTTAATAATCATCTTTAAGTACAAAAATTATTGAATAGAAAAAAAAATGATTTTTAGCAAAGACAATGGGTTTTTATTTTAAAGAATATGTTGCATAATTTTTTTTGTTTAAGAAAATTTATTTTTTATACTAAACTAAACTATTGTTGGTCATAGGTGTATTTTTTGCCTAAAAACAGAATGTTTCCCCAAAATTTTAATTTTAATAAAACAAAAAAATACAATGTAACTGCAAAAAAATTAATTAAATTAAAAAAAAATAATTTTAATATAAAATTTGCATTTCTTTTTAAGTTTTAAAGTAATTTTTTTATGCAGACAGATAGACAGTAGATATATATCGATTTATTATATGTATAGATAAGCATACATAATAAATATGTAAGTATGTATGTATGTATGTATGTATGTATGTATGTATGTATGTATGTATGTATGTATGTATGTATGTATGTATGTATGTATGTATGTATGTATGTATGTATGTATGTATGTATGTATGTATGTATGTTTGTATATATGTACTAACACACTGTGTAATTTTTTAAGTCATGGCAAAATAACCATATACGGACACCACTACGTCATAAAAGACCAAAAAAAAAGACCCCTGTCTCCCAGTTTTGTCCAAAGTCCTCCAAGTTTTTTTTTATGGGCCCTCAAAGATGTGGGGCCTCGATGTCATTTTTGCAAAAAATTATCATTTCCTCAAGCTCTTATTTTGCAAACCGTTTGAAATTTTGATATACTCTCTGAGGCAAAGTTAAAAGCTAAAAAATTTTCGGGAAATTTTTCACTTTTGCGGCTACCTAAGCGCTACCTAAAAGGCGTTAAGAATCATTCCTAGGAAGTTTATATGTTCTAGAAAGTTGTTTATTGAGATCTTAGGTTCATTTTTGTAGTTGATTGTTTCCTTGAATTTTGAACGGTTTGCTACCTATGGACCTGAACAGGGGAAAAAAGGTAAAAAAAATTGAAATTTTAAAGTTTTTTGCGATTTTGATCTTGAAGATGAAGTTTTTTTGATTTTATATGTTCACAATTTTTGTTCTTTATGACAAGAGCTACAACTCAGAGAGTATATCAAAATTTCAAACGGTTTGCAAAATATGAGCTTGAGGAAATGTTCATTTTTTTGCAAAAATGACATCGAGGCCCCACATCTTTGAGGGCCCATAAAAAAAACCTGAATGACTTTGGGCAAAACTGGGAGACAGGGGTCTTTTTTTTCTTCTCTTTTATCACGTAGTGGTGTCCGTATATGGTTATTTTTTCCGTGTTGCACTGTGTAATTAATGCGCATATGCCTAATAATAAAAAAAATTTAAATGTAATTTGTTTTGAACAAATTTTGTATACAAATTTTTTTTTGTATTGTTAAAAAATTTCTTTAAAAAAAAAAATCAAGTAAATTTTCTTTTGCATATGAGCAAAAGTGTACTGAGTTTTCTTGCCTAGTATAAAAACGTATATTTTGCACGAAAATTAATTTTTAGTGCTAAAATGAGTTCTTTATAAGTACACAAGTTTGAAGTTGTATTGAATTTTAAGTTCAAAATTGATATGTGTTTTAAAACAAAAATTATATTAAGTAAAATCATATTCTTTTTGTATAAAAATTTTAGCACAAAATTAAGTTGTGACATGTAGCTTTTTGCAAAATATTATAATTTCTCGATACAATATAATTTTAAATACAAAAATTAATTTAAAAAAAAAATTATATTATGAATACAATACATATTATAATAATTATATGAATTTTATTTGAACTATTTTTTAATTAATAAATTAATTATTTAGGCTTAAGTTCTTAATTATAAAGAGATAAAGAAAAATTAGATACCAGCAAAGCAGAATGCATTTTCTAGACAGCTACGTCCGTCATCAGTACTCTTCGTATCGATCTACCCGGTAGTTTCAATTGTTATTAATTTTCTATTTAAACAAACTTATCAAAGAAATAGAATAAGAGAGATTTTTAATTTTACATTATATTTCATAGGAGATAGAGCTTTTTGAAATTGTTTTACACTTGTAAACTCTGCTTGCATTCTGCTTTGCTGGTATCTAATTTTTCTTTATCTCTTTATAATTAAGAACTTAAGCCTAAATAATTAATTTATTAATATTATAATAATAATATAAAATACAAGTGTGTGTTAAAAAGGTTTTTAGTACAAAAATAAGTTTTAGTACTAAAATCCTTACAAAAAAAATATAGAAAAAAGTGTCTTAAGTTAAAGTATTATACATATTTAAAAGATAATATTTTAAGAACTCAAGTAAGGTTTTAGAACAGCAAAAATGTGTTCATACGTATCAAAAATTGTAGTAAAAATGTTTTCAAAAATCAAGTCTACATTGAAAGGACCCTATTATTCACCCCTATCGTAAACATTTATTCCCACGAAATATTTTCCCATTTCCCAAAATTTCAATCGTGAATAAGTTTTCCCATGAGAGTATTCCCTTTTTTATATGTAATTCAATTAAGAATAACAACCGCAAATATATTTACATTTATATAAAATTCCCCTTATAGTAAACATTTTTTTTCTTCGTATAATTTTCCCTTTTCCTTTCGATTTGTTCACATCATTTATACTGGGGAGCAGCATAAATGAATTCTCTTACCGAAGAGTTAAATAGTGCTGGCCCTCCAATAAAAAATGTCTCCGAGTGGAAAAAGGTAATGATATTTTGTTCATAATATTGTTCTTTTATTACTGCACAAAAAGTTCATTTTATTCACACACAACAAGTATGGATAGATCGAAAAAGATATGTCCGAGCAAAAGCTGCCACGAATTTAAAAAACCAACGAGAGCCGGGAGGAGGGCCAAACCAGACAAAGTTGCTATCTGAAATCGCAGCTTTATTTACCCTATAAAATTCAATAAATCCAATACAAAAGTTGTTAGAAAAGTATATTTTGTAAAGGCAAATAATAAAATAACTTACAATGCATCGGGTAGTTCCAATGGTTTAGATGCATCCCGCAAACGTCTACGAACAATGCGTTGTTCTATACAGCCTTCTTTCTTCCTGCAGTAAAATAAATGCACCGATTCTAAATATGGTAGAGTAAAACTTTTCTTGACCACAATTAATTCCAATTTGTTTATTTTGATCTTCTTTTCTCTTATTTCATTCACTGCAAACTGATAGCACTAAATAAGGGAAGAAAAATTTCACGGGAGATTCACGATCGCACTTTTCACTTCGAGGGAAATGGGAATAAAAATTTCACATGTTATTCACGATAGGGGTGATTATGTTAGTTTTCCAGTTATGAGGGTCATATTGGTAAAGAGCGTGCTGAACATCTGCCAACCTAGGGTACCGACTCAAATTTATAGGGTCAGAACCCTTCTTTGGCATATTCACTGTTCTACTCTAAGCTGGAAGGTTGCTGGAAATGGAAATAAATATAAAAGGTGTGATAGGGCTCAGACAAGTGTCTTATTGCGATATCCTGGGGTACATCCCAAACGGTACTGTCACTTACCAAGAGTGACTTTTAAGTTATTTACGGAATGGTTTACTGAGAGCAGACTTTGCATGTTTTGTGAGCTGGAAGATAAGACTTTGAAGCTCGCACTCTTTGCGTATTAAAATTTCTCAGTTGTTCTCTATTTACTCCAGCGGCTGTGAATGATCTCTAACTGAACATCTTAATTGGGTTTATTTGTAACCTAGACCCTGTGTGATTAACATAAAGGCTGTACAAAACGTTTTATTTGTCACGGTACTTAAGATCTACGGCTTAATAACTTCAATAATAATATTAATAAAAAGGATCATATTTTTAGAACTAAAGCAAGCTTTTAGGGCAAAAAACATGTATTTTACATTCAAAAAATTTTAGCAAAAAGTACTTTAAATAAAACTTATTTATAATGTATGTTAGAGCTAATTATGTATGAAAAATGTGTGTTCAAAAATAAATTTGAAATATATTTATACCCTTCACCTTAGATGAAAACGGTTGTCATTCCGTGTGTAATTTCTACAATATTTATTTCCGACGCCATAAAGTATATACATTCTGGATCCTTATACATAGAAAAATTGATTAATGTCCGTCTGTCCGTGATGATATTGAAATGTCATTTGCCAACACGCCAGATGAGGTACAGAAGATTTAGGCCACCAATCTGCCAGGCATAGTTCCGAAAATTGTAGGATTGCAATTTAGCAACATCAGACGATTCTATTCTATGCTGCGTGCAAGAAACCACGCTCATCTATATTTTTTACGTTTTTTCGGTTTTAATGATTTTTTTTTTGTTAAATTAACATTGCACCGCGACAGGTAGATCGCAAGGAGTTCATACAGATCTCGGGGGGTCAATAAACCCCTGCGAGGGCCGACTTTGTGTTTATTTTTAGGTTGGTAAGGTTTTTATGTTTTGATTTGTATTAAAAGCCTTTATATAGGGGTAGATAAAAGACCCACAGAGTGCCCTCTGGTAATCAGGAGCAATCAACTAGGCCCATTGAGGGGTCAGTAGAGAAAAATTTTTTTAAGAATTTTTTGCTTTGGTCTGACCATTTTTACAAAAAAAAAAATTTTTAAATTTTTTAAAAATTTGTACAAATTTGTTTAAAAAATTTTCGAAATTATTTTTACTAAAAATTTAGAAAAATTAAAAAAAAATAACAAATAATTTAACAAAAAATTTTTTCATAAAAGTTTTCAAAAAAATTTGTATTATATTTTTACAAAAAATTCTCAAAAAAATTTATTAAAAAAAATTCAAATAAAGTTTACAAAAAATTTTCAAAGATTTTACAAAAAATTTTGAAAGATTTTACAAAAAATTTTGAAAGATTTTACAAAAAAAAATTTCAAAAAAATTTCAATTATATTTTCACAAAAAAATTTTCAAAGAAACATATGAGGGTAACACAATATCTAACATTACTATGGTGAATGATATATAAAAATCGGCATCGCCGAATATAGCACTCTTACTTGTTTATTTATTATGAATATTGGTATAAGACTTTTTTTAAAACAAAGAATTTTTAGTACAACATTGTGTGCCTTTTTAGGTTCTCTTAAATTACTAAGATGTAATTTTCTTTCTGCTTAATTGCCTTTTTAATTCAATTCTATTTCATTATACTTACGTTAAGAAAGCATATGTACGTCAAGTTGCCTATTCATATTCGTAAGTTAATAAAACTTCTTCATTTAGTGCTTAACAATAGAAGTTTCGAAAGATGCCAAGGGAATTTAGAAAATAAGTAAAACATTTTGCTTAATTCTGTGAATTTCCATTTCTGTGGATGTCTGCATATTATTCTCTAGTCTAGATGTAAAAACCTTCATGTTTGTTGTTAATTCTGAAAGTGTTGGTATGACAAAAATTATTGAATTTTACAAGTGCTTCTTCCTGTTGGCATATTTAAGCTCTCGAGAATATTTTCTAATTTATTTACAGTAAGTTTAGGATTTTATTAGTCAAAATTTAATAAAACTTATTAATTGTGCCTTCATTGATGTCAAAATGTTTTCATAATTGCTGTATAGTGGTGGGGTACCAAGCAGAGACCCACTGTGTTCACCCGTAAATTTATAAAATCTTCAAAACTTTTTGTTTAAAAGCTTCAAAATTTTGTATTTTATTTCTTTCTTTCATTATAAGAAGGAAATGGGACGATAAGCTTTCAATTTAGTAAAATAGTATGGACAGTTTAAAATGCAGTATTAAGAAAAATAGTAGGGAGAGTTGATAATGTTTTAAATATTTAAATCTTTCACTACAAATAAATAAATTAGTCAGACTCACACACGTAGGGTTCCATACTATGTTCAGTACAACGTAAAAAAAATAAAAGTCGTTGATTTTTTCATTCTTATGGGGCACCCTTTACTTTTTAATTATTTTTATTCTAGAGCATACTACTAAATACCCTGTGAAAATATCAAGTGTCTGCTCATAATGTTGACAAGAGAAGCTCCAATTCCTAAAGCACCCTTTTATTGTTATTAAATTTATTTTCGTTACCTGTTGTTACAGTAGATACTGTAAAAAATAATCTGTGTAAATTTTAAGTCTCAGCCTATTACTGTTCAAATATAAGGACTTTCTATGAAAATATTAGGAGCCTCCTTATTCCGGTTCAAAAAATAAGACAACATAATTGTTATAGCGGCAATGGCTAACATCAACTGAGAGTATAGAGTCTAGAGTCTGTACAAATTTCTGGAGTCTACCTATTACAGTTTAAAAAATAAGGCTACATACGGGCAAATCACAACACTGTCGGAATACCCGTTAATTTTTACTAATTACAAGAGTCTACCTATTATAGTTCAAAAATTAGGCCATATAAATGCAATCACGTCGCTGTCGGAAAACCCTTTAATTTTAGCTATTTCTTCTTATAGAGGCCGTATTAATATAACATCAGTAAAAATTTCAAGAGTTTATCTATTATGATTCAAAAATTAGGCCATATTCATTTGAATCACTTCACTGTCTGAAAACCCTTTACTTTTTACTATTTTTTGTAAAGGCCATATTAACACACCTTCTGCAAAAATTTCAAGAGTCTACCTGTTATAGTTCAAAAATTAGGCCATATAAATGCAAATCAAGTCGCTGTCGGAAAACCCTTTAATTTCGCTATTTCTTCTTATAGAGGCCGTATTAATATAACATCAGTAAAAATTTTCAAAGTCTATCTGTCACTGTTGGAAAACCCTTTAATTTTTACTATTTGTTATAGTAATATACCACCAGTAGAATATTTCAAGAGTCTACCTATTATCGTTCAAAACTTAGGCCATATACATGCATATCCCGTCACTATAGGAACACCCGTTAATTTGTAGGTAATTTTTTTATACTTATAAGTTTTAGGGACGGACGGACGGACTGACATTGTAGCGAATACAATAGGGTTATGTTTTTAACCTTTGCGAACGGAACCCTAAAAAAACTAAAACAATATTTTAAGTTTTGGCCACTACTGTTTTCCGTGCAATTACATAATATTTTCCGTACGCCACTGAAACCCGTAGGCTGGTTGTTTCATTACTATTGCCTTGCATAATTCAATATACATAAACGCAATTACTTGGATAAACGACTTTTCTTTGACAACAAATTAGTTGTTGGTAATCAGTACTTGCTAGGAGGAAAATCAATATTGTGTCAGTAGCAATTTATGCTCTTAGCTATAGCCAACAACGATATGGCTTGGCTTAGTAACAGTGGGGTTAATTAAAAAATTTGGAATGTCTTAGTTGGTTTCTGTAGACCTTATACTGATGGTTTTAGCGTTGTGAATAGCGCTGGCAAAGTATTGGGTAGAGGGTACCGAGTATCAAGTATTTGATACTTTTTTTTTGGATACTCAATAAACACAAAACTTTTAGGCAAGTGTTTTACGAAATAAATTTATAAAATATTTGACGACTATGGTGCATTAGGCCAAAAATTAATTTTGAGAAATGTAAAAAATTTAAGTATGCAGCTCGGCAGACAACAAAATTCTGCATCGCATAGTGAAGCTTTTGCTTGAGATTTGTAGTTTTGGGATCGTGTTAAAATCAGGAAAGTTGAGTAAATCGCATACGTTTTTTACACGATTTTGAGAGGTTTGCAGTATATTTTTTTGTGGCTAAACAAATAAAGGTTTTGTGTTGATTTTTTTCTTTGAAAGGCTATATTAACACCTCCTTGTATTAATTTTTAGAAAAATTTTATTTATAATTTTTTTGATAAAAAATTTCTTTTTAAAATTAAGAAAAATTTGTTTGTTAATTTTTTTGCCATAAAAAAGTGAAAAGGTTTTTGAGAGTGAGGGCCATCGCGATCCTAAAAATATTACATATTACTATAAAATTTACGATCTCTTCTTTTATGTTGTAGAAAAAAACGTTGCGAGTTTTTGCGCCATTTCTTTGCGACTTGTTCGAAATTTCACCTTTTTTCTGTTTTTGATCATGTTTCAAGGGTAGATACGAGTAAGAAACCCTTTTTGTCGGTCATAAAATGTTTTTGGTTTCCAAGTTATTTAAAATAAATCAATTGTTATGATTTTAAATAAAATTTATTATTACTAGTGTAAATTAATTATTATCTATACATATAACAAAATTGTGATCTTCTGTCTGTTTGTGTTCGCATCACGTAAAAACTACTAGATGAATTATAATAAAATTTCATGGACAGGTACCTGAATATCATGGTTCAAATATAGGGTATCTTTTCCCCCCTACAAATATTTCATTACCAAGAAAAAGGAAGAACAAGTCGTAAAAGTACGCAATTTCAATGGTACTGCAAACTTGGCAGTAACTTTTATTTTTGCCAGCGGGTAATTTAAAACACTATTTACAGTACCCTACAATAATTTTGAATTTCTATACAAATTTTGGTTTTTTATATAAAGCCTATGTTGCTGAGTTATTACCTTTATATAAAGTAATAACATAAACCATATCTGAAGCACTATAAAATTAAGAGTCTTAAAGTGGATTACTTTCAAAGCAAAATAAGGACGCTGACGAAGTGGCGGGCATTGCTAGTTATGAATAAATTAATTATTCTCAGATTAAATAAATACTATAAAGTAATAAATTATAAAAATGACTTTTATTATTATTCTTATCTTCCACATAAAAGCTTAAAAATTAATATTTGTTGAAAATAAGCAAAAAAAATTTTTTTTAATTCACATTGACGTTTCGGGCGGTGTGATTGGAGGGATACTTCCCCCTGTCCATAAAAAAAATGATTTTTATGGTATTAAGGCGTATGTAATCCATTTCTTTTAAAAATGATATTATTTTTGCAAATAATATTTTATGTCACTGCCCACAAAAGAGGGAGGGGCGAAAAATGGCATTTTAAAATCTTCAAGATCCAACTTTGGGTTTTTTGAACATTCATGGGAAAACTTAAAAGAAAAATTTAATTTTTCAGAGGTAGGATTAGTTCTTCCAAAGGGATTCTTTTTCTCCTTGATCCGTTATTTCTTATTTTATAGCTTTAACATCCTATAAAATAAGTAGTAACAGCCTATTACCATAAGAGATTTTTCTGCCAAGATTCATTAATCTAGGGGTACTCAGTAAAGTTTCAGATATAATTTAAAAAAAAGTAATGATCGGCTAGATTGGCAAAATAGCCCTATGTGCGCTGGATGGAAATAAAAATTTTTAGTTCTTGAGTAGTTGCCTTTCGAAGGCTTAAATCCAATAGACATTCAAGTGATGGCTTGATCCCCTAGTAAAGCGGATATATTGTCTACATTTGCATAGTGGAGATGCAGGACGTATGGTTATGCTAGGATGTTAGATCGACTGCCCTTGAATTTCAGGTTACCTTCTGGCTTTATATAACCTCAATTAAACTTTTATAGCCTTTTCAAGGTATTTTTTACGTGTACGGAAATGAAAAAGTGGCAATTTTGAAATTTATTTTCAGCAAAAAATCGCTTTATTGCTCAAAATTTAAGTTCGACACGTTTAGTCCATCGTTTTTTATTCCCTCCAAATAATAAGATTTCCCTCAAAATAGGCATTTGTTGCCATGATTACCTATTCGTTTGACCCAAATCTTGTCACCCAACCATATATTTCTCAAATTTGAATACAAGAAGCAGTCGCAAGAGACAAAATCTGGAGAGTATTCTGGATGGGGAAGCAGCTCGTAGCATAATTCCTGGATTTTTAAAATGTGATTTACCCGCTCTGTTGAGATGCCCACCACGGTCTTATCCACCTCACGAAAATTGCTTCGGCTTTATTCTGGCATAACGATCACAAATGGAAATGGATGAAGCAGAGTCCTCGTATTATTTCTTAAACTTTTCTTTGGTTTCTGTAAAAGAAAACGTCCGTCGATAGACTGATTGGTAGTGCGCTAGTCTAAAAGTCGGCGGGTTGGGGGTTCAATTTCATCCATAGAATCTAGGTGTTTCTGCAGACAAGCAAAAAGCTCTCCAGGTTTTCTTAAAAAAAAAACGTATAAAATATTTCATCAGCTCGCGAAATTCTCTTTTTTGCATTTCAGTCAGGGAATTATCAATCTACCCTCGCACTAATGGATCGAAGATGAGTTGTAAAGGTGATTTACTACTCCCATAACGTCTTTCCAACGGGACAAATGTTTTTCATACTGAAATTAGCTATTAGATATCTCAAAACGACTAAATCGGTCTTTCAATATTCATTAAGATCGATATTTGAATCGACAGTTTTTAGAGTCACCCAAAATTTTTTTTTTGAACCATAAGCCACCTATCACTTGGTTAGCAAAATATTATCAAAAAGAGAAGAACAATTCCTCAAAAATATAAATTCGTAAAAAAAATATTGAAAAAAAAAACTTTTCTTACCCCAACATCTTTTTCCTTACTCATTTTTTAATTAAAATTATGACAGTTAACATGACATTTTGACAGATGGCATAACCTGAGAAGAAAACTAAACACATTCTGTCAAAACACTTGAAACTTTTAATTGTCAACTCGATTGTTTGAACAATTTATAGGTGATTTTACGTTTTAACTAAAACAGCAACAAGTAATTTCTAACTAAAAAATCACTTGACCATAATTGATATAAAAAACAAACATAAATTTTTAGTACTAATTAGACAGCACAATCGCAAAAGTGTGTTTTTTTAATTTTAATTCCCTGCTGCTTGTGAAGATCCCCCATATCTTATGACAGCAAATTGTTTTAAATTAAAATGCCACTTATTGGTTTGATTTTAAATCAATACATCAACGCGCCATAAAGTAAACAAAATTTCTGATTTGTTTTAAAGATAAAAAACTCGTAATTCTTTTTTAAACAATACGTATGGTATTTAATGCTAATTAGGAAAAAAATTTTATTTGTAGATAAGAAAATGGCTTAAATTATAAATTTTTACTTTTAGAATTCAATTTTGGTTTTAAAAGAATATTTTTTTTAATTTTAGTACTAAAAACTCATTTCACTATAAAAAAACCTAAGAACTTAATAACTTTTTTTTGTGATAGCATTTTTTCTTAAATTCAAATTTGAACTGAAATCTTACATTCGTATTAACGTACTAAAAAATATTATGGTGCTAAAATATAAATAACTGTATTAATATCTAAATTTTATAAATTTTTTACTAAAATCTTATGTTTGTGTTGATGTGCTATGAATTTTGTTACTAAAAGGTACACATATTTGTATAAAAAGATATTTTGTTCTAAACATAATTTTATACTTATTTGTACTAAAAATTTATTTTTCACTAAAATGTGATCTTAAAGCAGGGCTCTTAATAACTTTTTTTCTTGAACTAAAATCGTATTATGTTTATGTCAATGTACTAAAAAAATTTTTTGGACCTAATATTTTTATAAAAAAAATTTATACTAAAAATGAATTTTATTACTAATAGTTACATATTTATATAAAATAAAATATTTGTACCAAATATAATTTTATACTTATTTGTACTAAAAATAAATTTTTCTCTAAAAAAATAACTTTATTATTTTATTTTTTATTTATTAATAGCTTTTTTAATTAAACCAATTTTGTACTCAAATCTTACGTTTGTGTCAATGTATTAACAAATTACTTTGGTACTAATATTTGTAGAAAAAAAATTGATTTGTTTAAAATTTGTACTGAAATCTTATATTTATGTGGATGTACTAAAAATGTATTTTATTTAAATAAAATATTTGTACCAAACATAATTTCATACTTATTTGTACTAAAAATATTTTTTTTTACAAAAAATAACTTCATTATTTTATTTTTAATTTAGTAATAACTTTTTTGCTTAAACAAATTTTGTACTATAATCTTATGTTTGCTAAAAAATATTTTGGAAATAATATATGTAGAAAAAAAAATTATATGTTTAAAATTTTTACTAACATCTTATATTTGTGTGAATGTACTAAAAATGTACTTTATTACTAAAAATGTATTTTATTACTAATATGAATTTTATTACTAATATAACATATTTATATAAAATAAAATTTTGGTACCAAATATAATTTCATACTTATTTGTACTAAAAATAAATGTTTCACTAAAAAATAACTTTATTATTTTATTTTTAATTTATTTATAACTTTTGTTCTTAAATTAATTTTGTACTAAAATCTTATGTTTGTGTTAATGAACTAAGCAATTCATTTGATACTAAAAGCTAAATATTTACAGAAATATTAATTTTGTACTAAAATCTAAAAATGTATTTGGCTACTAAAAATTACATATTTTTAAAAAAACATATAAAGTATAAAAAAATAATTTCATACTTGCTTTGTACCAAAGTCTTAAGTTTGTGTTAATGTACTTAACAATTTATTTGATACTAAAAAATAAAAAATTTTTGTACTGAGATATTAAGTTTGTGTTGATGCACTAAAAATGTATTTTGATACTAAAAGGTACATATTTATGTCCTAAAAATATGTTTGTACTATAAATATACATAAATACTTGTTTGTACTAAAAAAATATTTAAGCTTTACAAGGCTCATTACGGGTTCAAAAAAGCCCATTTCGAACTAAAACAGTAGTGTTGTACTTCAAACACATTTTTATACTTAAAACCACTTTAGCACTTTAAGAATATTTTTTTAATTAAAAATTAGTACTTAAACATATATTTTTACTTCGATCGTTTGGTTAGTTAACAATTGTGTAGCAAAAACTAATTTTTATATTAATTTTTAGAAAACATTTTTGTATGAAAATTTGGTTCTAAAATACACTTTAATTCAATTTAATTTCTGCATACGGGCAATAAATTTGATCAACTTTTTCTCTTAAAACTTTTAGTACTTAAAACTCATTTTGTGTATACAAAAACTTTTTTAAATAATTTTTTTCTTAAAATTAAACATTTAAAACTAAAAACTACTACGAATTTAATGTTTATTAAAAACTCCCTATTAGAAATATTTGCTTAAATTTAATTTTTATACTTAGAAATAATAATAATTCATACTAAATTTTTTTAAACTTAAAACGCATTTTTGTACTAAAAACCTATTAAAATATAAGGCCCTAAACTAATTTTATACATTAACATTATACATATTAAACATGTACACGAAATAATTTGGTTTTGTAATTTATGCTTGTAATAAAAACTATATGCTTTACCACAAATCTAATTGTTGTACTAAAAAATATTATAAAAATTAAGAAGATACTTTTGTTTTGTTAAAAGTTATTTTAGGGCCTTTAACACTTTTTAAGTCGGTTATTTCTCGTGTCATAATAATAGCAAAAAATACCCATTTTTATTAATTTTTCATATTATGTTTGGGAATTGCGGGATTTACATAAATCAATAATTTTTTTAATATTTCTTCATAATCACAAAATTTTATTTATAATAAATAATTTTATAGCAATAATGCAAATTTATTTTATACCAAAAACCAAAAATATTTTTTTCTTTTTTTAATTTTTTCTTTAAATTTCTGCTCGTATTTGACATTTTCTATATGTAATTAATTGTGACATTTATTGGCTCGCAAGTGTTAGGAAATACTTTAAATTTATTAGTCTTTTTTCTCTTTCTAACTAATATTTAATCGATTAATCATTTTTTTATGATTTAAATATATTTTTCATGTTCGATTAACAAATATAGTAAATTTAATGAAAAATAAATCATTAATAACAACCGAAATTAGAACACATTTTTGTATGAAATTAGGTAAAAGAGAAATATTCAGATTCAGCTTCTATGATTTTCTTAAAATGCATTTTTGATAAGAATTTTTTTAATAGCAAAAAATCTATGCATAGAGCCACAGTACTACTAAAAAATATTTTTTGTAGTGAAAACTCAATTCTGTACTAAAAATTCCATTCTGTACTAAAAAAAAAGTATACAAAATATCAAACACGCATTAAATTACACAATTCTTAACCGTAAATTATTTTATTATTTTCATTTTCATTTATTTTTATTTAATTATTGTACTAAAACTGTTCTGTAGTAAAAACTAATTTTAATATAAATCAAATTTTAATTGTGCACAAAAATCCAGTTTTTATACCACAATTTAGTCTTAACTTTGCAAAAAATTTATAAAAAAAAATTATTTCCTAAAAAAATTGTTTTGTACTAAAACCCCAATTTTGTGTTAAAAGCTCATTTTTGGATTAAAATTAATATTTGTACCAAAATGTTTCTTTTTTATTAAATAAATAAAATATATGTTTGAAATATATTTTAAAACAAATTGTTCATACAAACTTTGTTCTAAAATACATATCAAGTAAGTTTTATTTATTATGAATATCAGCATATTTCTTTATCAATTTTGGAACTTAACAAGCTGTTTTGCTTATCGAACAAAATTTTGTAACAAAAACTAAATCTTATACTTAAAAAATTATGTTATAAAAACTTCACTTATATTTTAAAAACTTAACTTATGTTCTAAAAATTTATATTACATCAACGTTATTTCAGTACATAAATATCTTTTTGTACTAAAAATGATTTTTCTTAAAATATTAATAAAAAAACCTAACTAAGCAAAAAAGTAGAAACTTTAGATGTGTACTAAATCCTCATTTATTGCAAATAACGTGATTTTTAATAAAAATAAATTTTGTACTAAAACCCGAATTTGCATTAAAATACATTTTCTTAAATTATTTTTTGTACTAAAAAGAAGTTTTGTATTAGAATAAATTTATACTAAAGTATTATTTTTTATCAGAAACGTATTAATTTAGACAAAACAAAATATTTAAAAAATATATATTTAGTATTAAAATTACTTTTGTAGCTTTTTTGTGCTTTAAATACACAAATAAATGTACTAAAGATATATTTTAGTTTACCCAATACAAAACTATATAAATTGCGTTTTTTTTAAGTTTATTTTACATCAAAGTTATTTCAGGCTTTTGCACGTTCACATCATGTAAAAACTACTGGATGGATTTAAACAAATTGTGTTATATCCAATATAGGATATTATTCTTCCGCAAAAATATCGTATTTCTAAAAGAAAGTGTAGAAAACAGCAGTGGAAGTACGCCGATATTTTACCGATTTAAATTTACTGCATACTTAAGGCATCTTTTATTTTCAAAAGCGGTATATTTTAAACACGGTTGCGCAATAGATGGCGCTGTTTTAAAATAATCACAAAATATGAATTACTTACTGTCTAATAGCCAATTGAATAAAATTTGTATTTTCACTTTGTGGAATTACATTGTTATTAAAATATGTTAAACACCTTTTACAGAGACGTAGAAGAATTTTTAGAATTTAATATAAATTTTAGAATTTTATCCAGGGATGGGTACCTTTATATAAAGTAAATACATAAGAGTCTTCAAATTTCGTATGGATTACTTTCAAAGCAAAATCGAACAAAATATTGCCAGGACGCACACAACGTGTGTGGACCCAGCTAGTAATATTCTAAAGCACTAAATCGTCAACAAAGAAAATATAATTAAAATCTGCCTAGTTGACACGAGAGGCGCTTTAAAACAGTTCTAAAATACTTATGATTATAATTTTGCAGTTACAGTGTTTCCAAAAGCAGAAGCCTTTTCCCTATTAATTTTCACCACCTCTCTTATCTCTACTCTATTCCTTTCCCAAAGAAAGTAAAGCAATTAATTGATAGGCATAATTGCCCGAGTGTTAGTTCTCTTAAAAGAAGAAAAATAAGGATAATAAGCAAGTTTTGAGATAAGTGAAGGACGAGTGTTCTGATAGGGCATCCAAACTTCGAATCACATTAATCGTCGTAACTGAGTCTACTGCCAGAGTTCAACTTAAACCTCCTCGCGGTGACATCTGACAACAATACTCTAGTAAAGTCGGGCGAACTCTGTTATCATCTAGTTTTAAAATGTTACGGCCCAATCAAATAGGGCCGTAAGAATCCTTTGCCCATCACTGTGGAAAAGTCCCGCAAAAGGTGGAGTAGTGATTCCCTAAAGTTTTTTCGGTTTTTATTGGAAGGAAGAGATGCACAAGAAGGAAAGACAACTGTTCTGATAGGGCATCCAAACTTTGAATCACATTAATCACCGTAACTGAGTCTTCTGCCAGAGTTCAACGTAAACCTCCTCGCAGTGGCGTTTGGCAACAAGATCCTAGTAAAATCGAGCGAATTCTGTTGCTCTATTGCTTTAATATCGATTTACTTGCGCAAAAAAAATCAAAAAGGAGAAAGAAAGAGATGCATAAGAAGGAAGGAAGCCTAGAAAATTTCTTGGATATAGTGCAGATGTCTTAGGCTGGATAAATGCGATAATTATAGGTCTTGGAAAACTCAACATTATCATATGGCCAAAATAGAAATCTAAAAAGGCGATACATGCAGACTATGCCTGGAAAAAGCAGAGACTATAGCACAGATCTTCTCTATCATATAAAAAAATTAAAGACTAAAGTCGAATGTTTCAAGCTCTAGAGTACAATGCATTTTACAAATAGGTGTCACCTACTGACTGCTGGTACAATAAAAATTAAAATAAAAAATAGACTTTATCATAATATTCTTAAAATATCCCACTGTGCATATACATTTTGAACTTTTTTTTTTAATTTTTTTTTTTTTTTACAACACTAAAAGCATAATATAATTACTAAAGCAAATTATTATAAAATTAAATTAATAATATCAAAATATACATATATAACAAACTTACAAACACATCCAACTGCTCTGCTATCCTCTGCTCATTTCTCAAAAGTGACTAAAAATTTTTTGTTTTGTTTTTTTTTTTTTTGTTGCTTTTCTTCTATCTTATGATATTTTTATTTATATCAACACTTTGATACTTTTTGCTTTTTTATGATTTTTGGCTATTAAATTTTCTTATAAACTTGACCGAAATATAGAAAAATAAAATTAAGATTTTATTTTATGAACATGTGGAACCAAAACCAAAACACTTAAATTAAAACTTTTTTCATTTTTTTAGTTTTTATAAAAGATTTAATTTATTTTTATTTTAAATTTATTTATTAAGGTCTAGGGTAGTCGCTATAAGCATTTCTATGCTTTAACACTTGTTTAAACTCAATGAGAATTTTAATAAAAAAATCAAGTAGAATATCAAGTTTAATATATTACTTTAAAAGTACAAAATTGAAATTCTTTACGTCTTTTATGGGACACCCTTTAGTTATTAATTATAAGTTTTTTCTTGCTTTTAAGTTTTGTGTCTGCTTAAAACGTTTCAAAAAATAATCACATATAGCGCAATCCACGATGGGGAAACCCTTTACTTTACATTTTTTTAACTTTTTATTATAGCGAACATAATACGACATACCCTAACTATCTATAAAACGTATACAAATTACGGCCATATTTCTCGAACTTGCCACGTCTAGGTATCCCCCTTTCATTTTTAACCGACTTAAAAAAAGGAAAACGTTACACGTTCAGGTCGCCCAAAAGAGATCGTACATACGCCAGAAATAGTCGTTAAAACACATCGAATGATATTGGACGATCGGAGAATAAATTCTCTTGTGATTTAGGTTGAGTTTGTAGGTATCTCCACCGCCTGGGTACATTACATTATATATGAATATTTGGATCTAAAAGCAATTCGATCGATAAGTGTAGCAATTGCTGACACTCCAACATAAGCGCAACTGTGTGACGACTGCAAAAATTAGTTTGGAGATGTTCAGGTGCAATATGAACGAGCTTTTGCGCTAATTTTTCGCTGTGGGTGAACATGTATCCATCATAGATTACCAAGACCAAAGTAACAAATCAAAACAGTGGGTTTCTTTGAGTGAACGTCTGTCAAAGAGGGTTAAGGTGGATCTGTTGGCCAACAAGGTCACGGACACAGTTTTTACGATTATACGCGTTATTATACACATCGATCACAACTTAACAAGAATGAAACAATTCCGGCGGCCGGCATTATTTGGATGCCACACATTCAGGCTGCCCAAAAGTGCAGGTCGACACGCAAGAAATAGTTATAATATTGGACGATCGGAGAATTAAAGCGAGTGAGGATGCTGAGGCTGTAGGCATCTCCACAGTGAGGGTGCATTACATTTTGCACGAATATTTGGATGTAAAAAAAAACGAACCGAAACTCAATCATAAGCGCAAAAACTTGTTTGGGGATGTTGAGAAGCAACTCGCGAATGATTTTTTGCACTTTTTATACCCTTCATCGCAGATGGAAAGGGTATATATAATATTCATTTTCGACCCCATGAAGTAAATTTATTCTGGATCTTTATTCAAAGAAAAGTTGATTAAGCGATATCCGTCTGTACGTGTTCGGGTAGTAGTAATGTAATTTTCTAAGGCACCAGACGAGAAACAGGCATAGTTTTGAAAATTTTTAGATTACAATTCAGCAACATCACAACATTTCTTTGGAGGCTGCGGGCAAAAAAAAACACGCCCACCTATATTTTTACGTTTTTTTTCATATTTTTCGGTTTTAATTATTCTTTTTTGCTTTTTTATATTGAATAAATATAAGACCGAGACAGGTAGATCGCAAAGACTGCATACAGCTCGGGAGATCAATAACCCCCAACGAGGGCCGGTTTTGTGTTTATTTTTAGGTTGGTAAGGCTTTTCAGCTTTGATTGTATTAAAGGCCTTTAGAGAAAGCAATACATATAGAGATACCTAATAGACCCACGGGTGCCCACTGGGAACCAGAAGCAGTCAATAGGCCCATTAGGAGGGGTCAATATGAGGAATTTATTTTAAGAATTTTTTGCTTTAGTCTGATCATTCTAACGCAATATATTATAGATTGCAGGAAATTCCTAATTTTTAGAAAACATTTTCAAAAAAAATTTAAAAAGATTTTTTCAAAAATTTTAAACATTTAAAAAAATTTTTTTTTGAAAATTTTGAAAAAAAATTACAACAAAATTTAAAAAACTAATTTACAAAAAATTTTCAAAATGATTTTCAAAAAATGTTTACATAAAAATTCTCAATAAAATTTTCAAAAAAAAATTTACAAGAAATTTTCAAAGAAACATAAGAGGGTAACAAAATATCTAGCCTTACTATGGTGAAGGGTATATAAGCTTCGGCATGGTGTAATATAGCACATGAATAAAATAAAACATGAATATATCTTAACACACCAGACACCAGGAGAAATAAATCAATACAATGAACGTAAATTAAAAAGAGGCTAAGGTGGGTCGGTCTGTTGGCCAATACGGTAACAGTTTTTTATACCGGAATGTACGCGGTATTATAAACATCGATTACAAGATTAAAAGGGTAAAACGATTACCAGTGAATATTATTCAGAGCTTTTGGGGAGATGTTATATTGATTTAAGGCAAAAACATTCTGGTCTAACAAAAAAGGGCTAAATTCGTACCAGCCTTAGTGCTAGACCCTCATAAATACATTTAAATTATTTTAAATTTTTTTCCACATTTTAAACGAACAGTTCCTCGTTTAGTGGAACAACGAAAAATTTTACAACATATCTTTAATTTCCCTTTTTGTTAATAAATTTCAAATGGCCTGAAATATTTGGCCTTAAAAAACAATAAAATATTTTTTAAATATTATTGATTTAATTTTAATAGCAGCCACTTGTTAATTTTAGCATTTTATAATTTTATTTATTAGATTTTTTTTATTTCATAATGTCATTTGTATATTCATTTTTGTATAAAAATATTAATTTTCCTTCCCAATAAATCTTTTTTTTTTTTTGTTTTTGTTTTTAATTAACACAAAATATTTATTTTTAAAATTATTTTTTACCCGATATTTTTTTCTGAATAAATTTACTTAAACCGCGTTCTTTATTTATTTATTTTTGATCATTATTATTATGATTTGTATTATTTAATTTAAATTCTTTGTTATTTTATTTATTTTTCTCAAATTTCTTTTTTCACATTAATTTACTCTTTTTGTCATTTTTATTAAAAAAAATAGAAAATTGCCAACCAAACACTTACATGAACAAAAAAAAATTAATTAATTCACTTTTCTATTTATTTATTTTTCCCGTTAGATTTTTATTTAAATCACTTCACCGTTTAGCGAGCGCCACGATCTACTCGTTAGGACGTCGCCGTCCAAACTAAAAACACAAATAAATTTATCATACACACATCCAACAGGCGGTTTTCTATTTCTCGAGTACAAACGCTCTTACCCACACACACACACTCGATGTGTTTAGCTCTGTCGCAAATGTGCGAAATGTTTCACAGCAACAACCAACTGGGAGACATTTGACACACTGTTGCTTGTGACCCATATGTTGACAAAGAAATCAAAGTGCCAGCACTTGGCTGTGACGAAGTTTATATACCCTTCAGCATAGTATAATATAATGTAGGAGAAAGATTTTTGTAAAAAATATTAGATAAACTTGTCAAATCATAGTTTGAAGTAAATTTAATTTAAAGACTCGTGATTTAAGTATAAAACAGTTTTTTTTTTGAAAAATTTTTTTTAAAAAGTTTTTTTTGGGTTTTTATTTATTTTTGCTGCAACGAGATCTTTTTTAATAATTTTAAAATAAATATTTCACTGAATTTTCAATTTTTTATGATTTTTTTTTTTTTTAACTTTTAAAGTTTATAAGTTTGAAGGTGAAGAGTTTTAAAATTTTTTAAGAACATTTCCGCGAATGTTGCTTTTTTTAATGAATTTGAAGCAAAAACGTTCTGATTGAGAGAATTATGGGTGTCCACGTTTATACAACTTTTAAATTTATTTTTTTTTTTATTTGCAAAATTTCACTTCACTCACTTCTTTTAATACATTTTGATTTATTAATAATTTTTTTTCTCATTTTATTTGTCATATTTATATATTAAAATTTTGGTGAATATAAGATTTTTAATAAATTTAAATTTTTTAATAGTTCCTATAATATTTTTTTTGTACTAACTGTGCCCACCACTTCGTCAGCGGCAGAGCCTTATACCGATAAAATGTAATTCTCATAAGAAAAAAACTACATTTTATATAGGGAAAACACACCATCATAAAAGTGCTCGTATAACGCATATTCGTAGAAATTTTTCGACGTTTTTTTTATAAACTATCAGTGAACGTAGGTGGGCCTTTCCAACGCATGTACTCGTTTGAAAATCGGTTGAGTGGTTCTCGAGTTATAAAATCACGAACATAGGACAACTTATTAGGGTTCCGTACACAAAGTGTAAAACGTAACCCTATTGTTTTCGCTACAATGTCTGTCCGTATGTCCGTCTGTCAGCGCCTTTTATCTCTGGAACCGTAATAGGTAGACTCTTGAAATTTTCACAGATGATGTATAGCTGTTGCCGCTATAGCAACAAATACTAAAGTTTATAGGGTGTGCCAATAGAGAGACGTTATTCACGAAAATGTGTTTATTTCTTGAACTGTAGGAGGGATACACTTGAAATTTACAAACAGTAATTAAAACTTAGTTCACTATATAAACAAGTATAAAAAAAATAAAACTAAAAATTAAAGGGTGTTCCGATAGTGACATGTTTTCACTTATAGTGACTTATTTTTTAATCGTAATAAGTAGACTCTTAATATATTTATAGAAAGGAAGTTGCCATGGCCACTATAATGAATAATAAAATTAAAGGGTGTTCCGACAGTGACATGATTTTATAAACCTCTTGAAATGTTTACAGTAGATGTGTTACAAATATTTATAAATTTTAATATTTTTTATATAAACATTTTTGGAGCCAATAGGATTTTTATTAATTTTATAGTTTCTTAAAAAAATGTTAATTTGTTTATATTCTCACTGTTTTTGTGACTAAACACGACTTTTATAATTTTATTGAATTTTTTTATTATTTTTTTATTTTTCCATTTCGGTGATTATACAATCGTTTATAAATTTTATTTTTTTATAATTTTTTATATTTACATACCTCAATTTTTTGTGACAATACAATTTTTGATCAATTGTATAGTACGTTTTTGTTTTATTTTATTTTATATAATATTTATTTTTTTTTATTTCTAATTTGGCTTTTGTAAATTTTATTATTTTTTTTTTGTAATTTTTTTATATTTATTTATATTTTTCTTTTTTATTATTATTTTTTTTTATTTATATTTATTTTCATTTTTTGTAACTATACAATTTTTTAGTAAAGTTTTTTATTTTTATTAAACATTTGTTATATTTACACTTTTTGGTGACTACACGATTTTTCATACATTTCGTGAGTTTATCGTATTATTTTTTTTTTTTTTTTATTTATTATTATTGTTTATATTTCCAATACGATTTTTTTTTTAAATTGATTATTTTTGTTTTTATATTTTTATATTTCCATTTTTGGTGACTATACGATTTTCTATAAATGTTATGATTATTTCGTAAAATTTTTAATTTTTAATTTTTTTCTATTTTATTATTTTTTATTTTCCTTTTTGGTGACTATATGATTTTTTGGAAATATTATAATTATTTTATTTTTATTTTTATATATTTTTTTTAATTTCCATTGCTTGTTGACTACACGAATTTTATTTATTTTTCATAATTTTTAATATTTCCATTTTCAGTTACGATTCTTTTTTTACATTTAACGGATTTTGGTAAATTGTATTTTTTAATATCAATAAGTAAAAAATATACAAAAAAAGCATACAATTTGTCAAAAATCGTATAGAAAGCATTTTGACAAATTTTAAGCTAAAAAGCTAATTTTAACTAAAACTAAATAAATAAAAAACAACCAGTAATGTCCATCATAAAATCCTTCCACTATCCATCTAGGCCTGCAGCTTTGCTATACCGGGCAGTAACAATATATAAATGTATGTGATTTTAAATATTAAGTGTGGTCTCCATGAAAAGTGTACAACACTAATATCCAGAATAGACATACATATGTACATACAAACCTTCTACATTAACCAAATCCGTTAGGTAACAAATTAATATTTTGTACAAATTACAAACGAAATGACAAACTTATTTACACCGTTCCAAACTGTAGTGAAAAATCTAAAATAAAAACAAACTTAAACATGCTTAGAAGAAATGTGTTTTTTTTTTTTGCTTTTGTTGTTTATTACATCAAAACAAATTTTGGGTGTATTGGGTAACACATTTGTACACATGTATAAAAACAAAGAGAGAGAGAGAGAGAGAGGAAGAGAGCATAAATAGATTTATTCACTTTAAGTATGTAAAGAGAGCTTTTTGAGAATATTTTTAAATGTTAACGGTTTGTTTCTTAGGAGAAAAGACAATTTAACGGATTTTTCTTAATATTTTTTTTATTTCAAATTTATGAAATAATTGTATAAATGTGCGTATGAGTAATATTTAAGATCTAAATATTTGCATTAAACATACGCTGAGAAGGAAGAGGGAGGAACAAAAAACAGAAATAAGAAATCAGTCAAGTGCGAATAGAACGGCAATGATTTACAAAACATGTCTTTTTTGTTTAGGGTGGAGAAAAATACTTGTTTCTAAAACATCATTTGAATCGCATCTAAGACTCACATACATACGTAGGGTTCCTTACTAGGTCCAATATATAAATTTAAAAATACAAGATTTCAATTTGTGATCGTTTTTTATGGGGCATCCTTTAATTTTTAATTTTACAATTTTACTAGCTGTGCCCTCACATGTTGTGTGCGTCCTGACAATATTTTGTTCGATTTTGATTTGAAAGTAATCCACACCAAATTTTAAGACTCTTACGTAATTACTTTATATAAAGGTATCCATCCCTGGATAAAATTCTACAATTTATATAAAATTCCAAAATTCAAAAAATTATTGTAAAGCTCTGTAAAAGATAGACAAGAAATGAGTTATTCATTATTTTAAAACAGCGCCATCTGTTGTGCAACATTCTTAACCCGAATATACTGCCACCAAAAATAAAAGATGCTGATGTACTTTCACTGCTTTTTCTCCACTTTCTTTTGGAAAAAAGATATTTTTGTGGAAAAAGGGTATCCCATATTGGAATCAGGATACTAAGGTACCTCCTCACAAAATTTTGTTAAAATCCATTCAGTAGTTTTTACGTGATGCGAACACAAGACAAGAAAGACAGACAGACATGAAATGAGTTACTATTTTATATGTATCGGTTACCTGCTTTTAAACATTTTAAGGTTTAAATTGTCATCAATTATATAAGCACAATCTTGTCTATCATAGGGACACTTTTTAACTTTTAATTAGTTTTTAAACTTTTTATTATAGTGAGCATAGTTTTAATTATCCTGTGTAAATTTCAAATTCAAAGTCAAGTTTCTAACGGGGACACCTTTTCACTTTTATTCATTTTATTTTTCTTATTTCTGGTTACAGTAGAAGTTGTAAAACTTACCTTTTGTAAATTTGAAGTGCCTGTCTATTACCGTTAACATATAAGGTCATAAACGGGTACGTAAAATGGTGTCACTATCGAAATACCCTTTAATGTCTATATTTATTTTGTATACTTTTTGTTATATGAGACAAATTTGTGGAGACTCTCTGTTGTTCCACTAAAAAAATTAGACAATATATGTAAATTTGTGTCACGTCACTATCGTAACACCCTTTAATTTATTTTTTTTATTTTTTTATATTTGATATATTTTATATTTTTATATATAGCGGACACAATTTTACATAGTGTGTTAAAATATGAACTGTCAGTCTAAGACGATTTAAAGCTTATATTCGTGTAAATCAATTCACTAACGGTACACCCTTTTTTATAGTAATTGTAGTGGCCATGATAATACACCTTCTGTGAACATTTTTCGAGTCTACCGTCTAAAAATTAGGTTATTTAGGTAAAAATTGTGTCACTTTTGGAACACAGTTTACTTTTTATTTTTATTTCTTATTCTTGCTACCATAGCAAAGTTTTAATTATGTGTGTAAATGTCAAGTGTCGTCCTATTATAGTTCCAGAAATACAAAGCTACTATAGGAATACCCTGTAATTATTAATATTTTTTCTTATAGCCATATTATTACAAATTATATTTTACAAAATTTGTATTAATATGGCCATAGGAGGTATAAATAACATTGCCCTAGATGTTCGACTGTCTGCACCACCACTCAAAAGTAGCTCTGCCTTGCCTCTTTGAAATTTAATTAAGTTATCTTTAGTGATACATCACCTACCGAATTATTTCCAAAATTTAAACGTTTTTAAACCACTGTACATTCTGGCGAAAACAATAGGGGTTACATATCTATATTTTGGATATGAAACCCTAAAAAACCTATATATTTTTTGTTGTATGGCGTTAATCAAACCTCGTTTAACGACTTGCCCTTATGCAAAAGAAATAAAGTCTATTTTAAAACAAATTTTATATGAAAATTTTGTCCTAAAGTATTCTTCAAGTAGACTTTATTTCTTTTGCATAAGGGCATGTATCTTTAGAAATATTAAAATATTTTCTCAAACACATTAATATTTTATTTCAATTTAAAATTGTTATTTAAGACTCTCTATCTTTTGAACTCCTACTGTTTTCAACTCCTTCTGTAAATACATAAACAAACTAAACCCCTTTTGATTTATTTATTTATTTACTGCTTTTGCTTTTAAAAACATTCAACACGTGTTATTTCATTATTCAAATTCACTTAAACAAAGAGAAAGTAAAAGAAATTTCTCTCACATACTGTGTGTTGACGAAATCATAATAGCAACATGTTGCGAAACATACAAATGGTTAAGCAGCACATATTAAAGCTTTTCACCTTTCTTTGGCAAATAAACAGTTATATGTTGTAAATATTTTTCAGCTTTTTATTGTTATAACTTTCGTTTCCTGTTGTTTTATTTTTTTTAATAAATAATAAAATAATAAAAATTTAAATAATTAAATAATTAAATAATTAAAAAAGAGATCAATCTATTAGGGGAGTTAGAATTAAAGCGAAAAAATTAAAAACTGATACAAAAAATGAAAAATAACCAATAAAACTTTTATTAAAATTTAAAAATAAATTAAGGCAAAAAGTAAAAATAAAATAAAGTAAAGAAAGCAAAAGAAAAAAAGTAAAATTTCATAACAAACATTGTTTAGGAGGTCAAGTTGAGCCAGTTACTTCGAATTATTTAAATATATACACGATATACACTTGTGCGCATATAATACAGTACAACAAATAAAAACTATTCGAAAAATACACGGACTTAACAGTATAGATTCGATTTTACTATCAAAGGTAGTAAAATCTTATACTCAGTTTGACGACTCTGGTGAACAATTTTTATTTATGGTCCTCGAAAGATTAGGAAAATCAGTTGGCCCTTCAAAAAGGATGTCATCAGTTTTTGTCTAATATTTCATTTATACTAGGTGATAGTGCTTAATTTTGTTCAGCAATAATGCAGCTGAGAATTCGTTGAAAAAATTCTATCAACATTTTATGCCAAAAAAATAATTTTTTGCTGAACTTTTTTCTTTTTTTGAATAAAATTAAAATTATTAATCTAACGTGTCTGGGCACTCTAAATTGTTCATCAAGATCACTTTTTACCTTAAAACCTAAATTTCCGGTTTCTTTTTTTTGAAAAACAACAACAAGACAAGAACAAAGCCATTTTTAAGGAAGAAAGTACTATTTAAGGTGCCAAGCCACGTTCAGATTGTATTGGTATGTTCACAAAAGTTGTTCAGTTTTATCGTGGCTACAATTTTCCTATATGTTGTTAGTGAAATTTTTTTTTAATATTTTAAATTTTTTTTTTTGCATAAAATGTTAATAGCAAAAAACTAATCCACAGCTACATTATTTCCAAACAAAGATATGCGGTATAAATGAGATATTAGACAAAAACTGATGAAACCTTTTTTGAAGGGTCCACTCATTTTCAGAATCTTTCGAGGTTCATAAATAAAAACTGAAACCGAGTATAGAGTTTTACAGCCCTTTGGTAGTAATGAGTGATTTTTTAAGAGCTTGAGAAATTTTTTTTTTAAAAAAACGCATAAAATTTGCAAAATCTCATCGGTTCTTTATTTGAAACGTTAGATTGGTCCATGACATTTACTTTTTGAAGATAATTTCATTTAAATGTTGACCGCGGCTGCGTCTTAGGTGGTCCATTCGGAAAGTCCAATTTTGGGCAACTTTTTCGAGCATTTCGGCCGGAATAGCCCGAATTTCTTCGGAAATGTTGTCTTCCAAAGCTGGAATAGTTGCTGGCTTATTTCTGTAGACTTTAGACTTGACGTAGCCCCACAAAAAATAGTCTAAAGGCGTCAAATCGCATGATCTTGGTGGCCAACTTACCGGTCCATTTCTTGAGATGAATTGTTCTCCGAAGTTTTCCCTCAAAATGGGCATAGAATCGCGAGCTGTGTGGCATGTAGCGCCATCTTGTTGAAACCACATGTCAACCAAGTTCAGTTGTTCCATTTTTGGCAACAAAAAGTTTGTTAGCATCGAACGATAGCGATCGCCATTCACCGTAACGTTGCGTCCAACAGCATCTTTGAAAAAATACGGTCCAATGATTCCACCAGCGTACAAACCACACCAAACAGTGCATTTTTCGGGATGCATGGGCAGTTCTTGAACGGCTTCTGGTTGCTCTTCACTCCAAATGCGGCAATTTTGCTTATTTACGTAGCCATTCAACCAGAAATGAGCCTCATCGCTGAACAAAATTTGTCACATTTGAACATTTCGAACCGAACACTGATTTTGGTAATAAAATTCAATGATTTGCAAGCGTTGCTCGTTAGTAAGTCTATTCATGATGAAATGTCAAAGCATACTGAGCATCTTTCTCTTTGGCACCATGTCTGAAATCTCACGTGATCTGTCAAATACTAATGCATGAAAATCCTAACCTCAAAAAAATCTCCCATTAGAATCAAACCTCCGTGTATTTTTTTACCGTTGAACTGTGTAATTAAGTTACTCACATGTTTGTATGATTACAAAAAAATTTTTTTGCAAATTATTAATAAGTCGACTATTGATGACAACCGAACTTCAGTTGCGTTGCCCAAAAAAAATTCATATCATGCATGGCAACTTTTTTGAGTTGCCAAGAAGTTATTGAAATCGTTGTTTTGACAGATAGGCAACTGAAAATACAAAAAAAGTGTTAAAATATAAAATAAATACAAATAAAAAATAAGTAAGAAAAGAGAAATAAGTAAAATAAAATTAACATACAAAGTGATAAAAAATAAAATAAAATTCAAATAATGAAAAATACATACATTTTTTGAAAAGCTAAGCTCTTTTATTTTTATCCATTTTTTAATTTAATTTGGCTTTAAAATGGATTCACACCCTATGCCATTATTCTGCTGCGCGTGTTGGTGGTCCACAACTCTTCAAGTTTCTACAGTGTATTATTTTGTGTCACCAAATCCTCGGACACCACGAGCAATATGTTAATTGTTTTCCATTTCTTGTATTAATAGCTCAACTTGTTGTCTGATGGTGATTTTAACCATTTTGTAATCTACAGGCAAAAAAATATATTTAAATTTTCAGTTAAATATAAAACATTCTTACTTTTCTGTTTAACAGCCTTTTTCAATTGAAAAATCTTCAAAGCAACAAGAAAAATACGATTGCCATTATCATTACTATTAGGCAACTGAGGTTGCCAGCCGTCAGTTGCCAGTTGCCATCAGTAGTATAGTTTTGGCAACTGGCAACGCAACTGAAGTTCGGTTGCCATCCGTAATCGACTTATAAATAAATTGTAATTCATTTCAAAACTGTCAATTTATTTTTCCTTTTTATAATATCCTATAGATTTTTCATTCCCTGCAACCCAGTCCTTGACAATATGTGAGTAGGACTGGGGGTCATTATCTTGTAGAAATGTCCCAGCTAAGTGAAAAGAATCCGCGAAATCACATTCCAAATGATTCCCAAACATTTGACCTGTAATTTTTCTGGCAAACTTCATTAAAAATAAGACCTTTGCCGTCAACGGAGAGCCGTATAGAGCCATGATTTAAAATAATAAATAAGGCTCCATTGGTTATTGAATGTTTAATGGAAAATGTTTCTCTATTAGGAAGGCTCCACTACCCATGCAGCGTACCAAACAATCGATGTAGTAAATACAATACTTTTGAAGCGTTTAGTTCGAACAAACCAGCAACTATGACCCGTTGGAAATCAACATTGTGCGGACCATTACCAAGAGACAGCCGCAAATGCTTGAAAATTTTGAAAAAACGTACTTGTTCTTCTGAGCCAGCAGCCGCACATATCCTTCAAATAAATATTTTTTTTTTCAATATTACAATCTGAGTATTCATTTTCATTACAGTTGCCGTCGTCAATTTGTCGTCGTTCTAATTTAAATCGATTTGGCACTCTGGAGCAGTCTTACTAAGACGACGACAATTTGTCGTTTTTTTAATAAAACAAAATCTCATCTCTAGTATTTCAGAAGAAAATGTTTTTTAATTTTTGATTTAAATTCAGATTCTAGTGAGAAAGAAAATAACAAAAACTCTTTTCTCAGAAAAAATTTCCGACAATTTAACGAATGAAAAGTAAGTATCGAAACTACACTCTTTTCAGAAGAAGAAAAATTCTCCCTTTATATTAAAGATGTCAACTCAAAACTTCACTTGCTATTCAAAAATTATCTCTCTTAAATTTTTCCAATAATACTATTTGCTTTACTGAATAATTTTATAAATAAAACCAATATTTATATCTTTTTTAAATCACTTTATTCACAATTTATTTGTTTCACTTTATGGTCATTTATTTTTAATTGCTTTTCAGTTAATTAACAATACGTAAGATTTTTTCTTGTGAAATTTTTACATTAAATTAGATCTTGTCTTGTTAATAATATTATTGATTTACATTTTTCTGGTTTGTTTTACACATTAAAAAAATTATAGATTTTTCTTTAACATTTAGCTGACGACAAACGTTTATTGCTCTTTGATTTTCAAATTAGTCAAAGAAAACAAATGCAATTGAAATGAAAGTTGTTGGTATAATTCGTACGAAATATAGAAAATGCACATTATATTTTATTAGGCAACAGAGATGAAGAGGATATTTTGACAAAAAGATTTATTTGAAACCAATAAATTAAAGTTACAATAATATGTGAAAAATTGACAACATATAATGACGAAGTAAGAGGGGAGAAAATTATTCTATAGAAAATTTTTCATAAGAAAATTTTTCAATAGAAAATTTTTCAATAGAAAATTTTTCAATAGAAGATTTTTCAATAGAAAATTATTCAATAGAAAATTTTTCAATAGAAAATTTTTCAATAGAAAATTTTTCAATAGAAAATTTTTCAATAGAAAATTTTTCAATAGAAAATTTTTCAATAGAAAATTTTTCAATAGAAAATTTTTCAATAGAAAATTTTTCAATAGAAAATTTTTCAATAGAAAATTTTTCAATAGAAAATTTTTCAATAGAAAATTTTTCAATAGAAAATTTTTCAATAGAAAATTTTTCAATAGAAAATTTTTCAATAGAAAATTTTTCAATAGAAAATTTTTCAATAGAATATTTTTCAATAGAAAATTTTTCAATAGAAAATTTTTCAATAGAAAATTTTTCAATAGAAAATTTTTCAATAGAAAATTTTTCAATAGAAAATTTTTCAATAGAAAATTTTTCAATAGAAAATTTTTCAATAGAAAATTTTTCAATAGAAAATTTTTCAATAGAAAATTTTTCAATAGAAAATTTTTCAATGGAAAATTTTTCAATAAAAAATTTTTCAATGGAAAATTTTTCAATAAAAAATTTTTCAATAAAAAAGTTTTCAATTGAAAATTTTTCAATAGAAAATTTTTCAATAGAAAATTTTTCAATAGAAAATTTTTCAATAGAAAATTTTTCAATAGAAAATTTTTCAATAGAAATTTTTTTAATAGAAAATTTTTCAAACGAAATTTCAATAAAAAAATTTTTAATAGAAACTTTTTTAAAAGAAAATTTTTAATAATAAATTTCTCCTATAGAAACTTTTTTTCAATAGAAAAATTTTTTCAAGAGAAAATATTTCAATAGAAACATTTTTTTAATAGAAAATTTTTTAATACAAAACTTTATTAATAGAAAATTTTTCAATAGAAAATTTTTCAAACGGAAATTTTTGAAAATGTTTTAATAGAAACTTATTCAATAGAAAATGTTTTAATAGAAACTTTTATAATAGAAAATGTTATAATAGAAACTTTTTCAATGGAAACTTTTTTAATACAAAATTTTTCAATAGAAAATTTTTCAATAGAAAATTTTTCAATAGAAAATTTTTAAATAGAAAATTTTTCAATAAAAAATTATTCAATAGAAACTTATAAAAAAAAAAAAAACTTTTGGACTAGAAAATTTTTCTATAAAAACTTTTTCTATTAAAACATTTCAATAGAAAATTTATCAATGGTAATTTTTTTCAATAGAAAATTTTTCAATGGAAAATTTTTTCAATAGAAAATTTTTTTCCATGGAAAATTTTTCCATTGAAAGTTTTTCAATAGAGAATTATAAATGTTAAATAAAATATGTTGGACACTTTTAAATTTTTTTTTTATAAATTCTCCTGAAAAAAATATCTCTTTTAGGATATAAATTTTTTACAGAAAATTTTTTCTCTGTATCTAGAGAATTTTTTTCTCTCGCTTTTAAGAGACAAACATATTCCACAACATTTTTCCATTTCGTTTAATAAACGAAAGTTTTCTAACAAAAATGATCTTGTTTTAATACAGAATTTCAAATTCCTTCTTTTTATTGTCTCGAATACAATTTCTGTTTCAAGCCCAGTACGCAGCTCTACGGAATTTCAGGTTTGAATTTGTTGCCTTTATTTCTACAAAACTAAAATGCATCGTGTTTTTTTTTTAATGTTATTGTATATTGTACACCATAGCATATCAACACAGAAATGAAAAAATAATATTTTAAAAGTATAAAAAACATAAAATGTCATAAATTCTGTTAGTTCCGAATTACATTATGAAACTTTTGCCGTTCTTTCTCGTTTCTTCTTTAATATTGCATTTGTGTTTATATCATGCAATTTATGTTGCAGCAATTTGTATGGATTTATACATTTGTTTACATTTTAAACTTCAAAATTAAAACTACGAACGAGAGGACAAAACGAATTTCAAGAGTATATGCATATGTGTACCCTTTTTAGTTTCTCTCTCCCCTCTCGTCTACTAATGAATAATTGCAGCGACAAAAGTTGCATAATGTAACTCGGGACTTACCAAGCAATTGCCTGAACATTAATTTTTGTTTCAGTTAAAGGAAAAAAGTCTACACTTTTTTTTAATATCCCTGTAATAGTAAAAAATTTATTTTTCTTTTTAGCTGCGTACAACCAAACTGATCGCCTGAAAGTTTTCAAACCTGAATTTCAGACTGTTTTTTTTTACACACACTTTTTATGGCAAACTGAAATTCAGTCGAGCTGCGTACCGGCCTTCAAACAAAAAATGTGTCTCTCTCTCTCTCTCTCTCTCTCTCTCTCTCTCTCTCTCTCTCTCTCTCTCTCCTATAAGATACAAAACTAAATACATACTATTTTTAAGACGCAAAAACTTTCTAAAGAAAAAATTTTTTAACAGATACAAATTTGCTCTCTTTTTGGAAAGAGAAAATTTGTCTCCCTCTCTCTCCCTTTTTCTACAGAAAATGTTTGTTGCTTTTATAAAAGAAATTTTTTACAGCAAATTCTCTTTTTAAAAAGATATTTTTTTTTCTAACGAAAATTCTTTAGAGACAATTTTTTGTTTTCGAAGAGATAAACGTTTTCTATAAAAATTTCACTTTTTTCATTTTTTTCACTCTTTCAGAATGATTTTTTAACAAAAATTATTAATTTATTTTAGAAAATGGCTTTCTATTTTAGGAGACATTTTCTATAAAAAGAGTATTTTTGTAAAGAGACATCAAAACTTTTATGAAAAATCTTCTTTGGAAGTGATAAAAATTGGCTATTGAATGTTATTTTCTTTTTGAGTATTTCCTTGCATATTTTCTTTCATTTGTACAAACGAATTGAAGTCCGACTGTGACAACCTTGACAAGACTGAAGAATTTTCTATGGAAATTTTTGTTTCTTATGGGACAATTTTCTAATAAAAAGGTTGGTTAAAAATTGTTGCTCATTTTTTTTAATATTTTCTATTTTAAAAGACAAAAATAATATCTAGAATTTTTTTTTTATCCTTTACGAGAAAAAAATTTTCCTTAGAAAAATAATTATAATATGGATTTAGAGATTTTATCTTCGAAAAATAAAAATTTTCTGTAAAATTGAGAATATTAAGAGATACAAAATTTTTAAAGAAAATTTATTTCTTCTAATCAATTCAAAAAATTGCTATAAAAAATTCTTCCTTGAGAAATGTGTTACAAAAACATTATGAAAAATTTATCTTCGAAAAAAAAATATTTTTAAAACATAATATTTTTTATAGAAAATTTATTTCTCTTAAAATGTATTTCTCTTTCTTGAAGTAGTATTCAGAAACAGAGAAGTGTTTTCAACAGAAACACTTTTTTGTTGAAAACAAGAAATATTTAGAAAAAAAATTCTCCCTTAAAGAGAACACAATCAACTCCTTCATAAGCAATTTTTTAAAGTAAAAGATTTGTATTTTTTTAGTTATGAGCTTAAATTGATGACACTTCTTTTAATGACTATTTAAAACACATTTTTCTTTATTTATATATGTAAGTTGACATTTGTTTAAAGGCAATGCTGTTTTATGATTTCTTTTTTTTTCTTTGAGAAAAAAAAGTAAAATGTTTTATCAAAAATATTTATTAATTTTTTTTTTTTTAATTACAATATAAACTGGCTTCATTACATTTACATTAAATAAAAATTTTTGTAAATCTTACTTTTAGAGGAATTATAAAACAAACTTGATTTAAGAAATATTAAGAAAAAACAAAGTAATTTTGGCAGAACAAAATAGAGTTAAAGAAAACAAACAAAATACGTTTACACTTACTTACAAAGTTCTAAAAGTAAAAATAATACAAAAGAAGTTATTTTAAAGATTTTTCACATACAAAAAAAAAACAATTACAAAATATTAAAGCAAATCAAGATTTAAATATTCTTAATTTGTGTAAATTATATAGCACATTTATTTTTTGGCAATAAGAAAGATTTTTAAAGAATAATAATAAAAAATTAAGTTTTTACTTAGGAAAGTGGCAGCACTAGCACAGTTTTCCTGGGAAGTTATTTTGTTTCATTTTTAATACAAAAATTAATACATTTTTTATTTATTTTTTTTTTTTTTAATTTTTCCATGAAGTACTTTTTGATAATTCAGATTTTTTTCAAAAACATTTTTTGATTTTAAACTTATTTTTTAATTTTTTTTTTTTTAATAAATTTTTCAACACTTTTTTTACTTCTTAGAAATGAGGATTTTCAAAAATCAAATTTACAATACATTTTTCTTAAAAGTTCTTTGTTACTTTATTAAAGACTTAATTTTACTTAATTTGATTATTTTTTAATTTAGTTTCAAATTTATTTTTTTATTTATTTAAAATGTTTTGGATTATTGTTCTGTTCGAATAATTATTGCAGCCGATTGAATATTGGTGTTGGTTTCATGTTGATTTTTTTATTGCTGTTACATATTAAATTTATTCCCAATCTTTTTTTATTTCAAATGTCCAATCCCATTTGAGGTGAATGTGTTTGTCGTCGTCGGTAAAGAGTGATGATACCGAATAAGTACCTCGAGCCATTAAACCAGAAGGCGCCTCCTCATTGGGTGTAAGATAACATTGTATTTCTTTTTTAGGAGGATAAGAGCCCACCATATGTGTCATTTTATCAACTAAATATAAAAAAGAAACATAAAAATTATATTAAAATTTTCAATAAAACTAATAATTTTTAAATCAAGAAAGTTGCCAATGAAACAAGTTATTGATACAGCCCATTACCATACATGGAAGTAATTTATTGTATGGTCTAATTAATTTCAATTTCATTAGCATTGATATAAAAAAAAGCTAATGAATTGTTTCCATTACCATTATTCAAGGATAATGGTTTTGAAGGAAACACTTTTATTAGCAATTATACATATAGATATAAATAAAATAATTTTGAAATTAGGCTTAAGTTCGTAATATTCTTTCGAAGTTGAAAGAATAATAATTACAAATTAGGTGATTAATTTTAAAGAAAAAATTGGAAAATTTTATTTTAGAAACTAGCACACTGTAATGCAATTTCTGGAAAATGTGAAATGCTTATGCATAAAAATAACACTATATATGTATAAAACAAAAACAGACAGACGTACAGAAAGCATGTTTTATTAACAAAAAACTTTTCAATGCTTTTTCACATTTGGCAACACTGATAAGAACGAAATTTTGTATAAAAATGTTTTTATTTTTTCTTTAAGAGAGCAAAACTTTGAACTTTTTATTTCTAAAAGATAAAAATTTAATATCTATAGAAAATTTTAACTTCTAAAAGAGAAATTTTCTATAGAAGATTTTTACTTCTAAAAGAGAAATTTTCTATAGAAAATTTTTATCTCCAAAAGAGAAATTTTCTATAGAAATTTTTTATATCTAAAAGAGAAATTTTCTATAGAAATTTTTTATCTCTAAAAGAAAATTTTTCTATAGAAATTTTTTATCTCTAAAAGAGAAATTTTCGATAGAAAATTTTTATCTCTAAAAGAGAAATTTTCTATAGAAAATATTTATCTCTAAAAGAGAAATTTTTTATAGAAAATATTTTTATCTCTAAAAGAGAAATTTTCTATAGAACATTTTTACTTCTAAGAGAGCAATTTTCTATAGAAAATTTTCATCTCTAAAGAGAAATTTTCTATAGAAAATTTTTATCTCTAAAAGAGAAATTTTCTATATAAAGTTTTTATATCCAAAAGAGAAATTTTCTAGAATTTGGTCTATATAAAATAAAAAAAATTTAAAAAGGTTTTATTGCCTGTCCCACAATGTCGCACAAATACAATTCAAACAAAAACAAATTAAAAAATATCGCTTGGATTTTGTGGGATAGGCAGTTAGTCTCTAAAACAGTTAAATTTTCTTTAGAAGATGTTTGTCTAGAATTTTTTATTTAAAATATATTAAATTTCAAAAAGAGAAAATTTCTATAATTTTTTTAGATTTTGAGTTAATAATTTTTCAGGCTTAAATTTATCATCATTGCCTATAAAAATATAATAAATAATTTCTCGTAATCAATTTCTTTATAAAAATTATGCAAACATAAAAATGGTTACAATTGAAACTATCTTGTAGATAGATACGAAGAATGCCGAATAAGTATGTAGGGATCTAGAAAATGTTTTACATTATGCTACTATCAAGTTTTTATTCACTTATAAAGCCTGTAAAGTTATTGATTCAATTTATAACATAGTTAAAATAAAATTATATAAAATTTTTATATAGTCTTCCTTATCCGAATAGACTCGTTTCATTGTCATTTTCTTTACTTCTGACTACTTTAATGTTTTGCTTATTAAGTTGAGATATCTTACCGGCTATTTCTTATAGTTGTTAGTAGATTTTATTATTTTATGGTTTAAGAAACACACACATTTAGACACATACACAAACATTGATTTAAGAAAATAAATTAATAATCAAAAAGAAATTGTTGTTAGAAAGACAATGTTGTTAGACAATGATGAAACTTAAAATTAAGTTATAAACACAAAACTGCAGTAGTGGAAAAGTGTTTTACCATTAAAATTAAATTAGCCCATTATTAAGACGGTTATTACAAAGGTGACTAAACAAATATAAATTAAACCAAAAATGCTGCAAAATACATTTGAAGCTGTAGATTCAGTGAACATTATTTTTTTTAGAAAAAAATATTTATTTTTTTGCAAATTACTTAAAATGATGTATGCCGCAAGACATGTGGCAATAAACTAAATTAGTGAAAAGAAATAAAATATAGAAAAATATGTACATACTAATTCAAATGCAGGGAAAACTTAAAAGTATTTAAAATAAAAAAAACAGACACATTAGCCATGTTAGTTGGGAATTTATTAAGCATAAAATGGAGAACACAACAAGTAGAAAGAAAATAGAGAAGAAAAACACACTTACCAGGGACACCTAAGCGATAAGTCTTTTGTACGTATTTAAGGCCGTGCACAATTTCTCTTTGAACAATAAAATCAATGCGTACTTTATATTGTACACCTTCTTTAATAACAAAAACCTAAAAAAGAATACAAATAATAATTAATTAATTTGTAGATAAAACAATTTAAGCAATTTATTCAATGACACCTACTTGCTTTTTAAGCTGACTTAGATCACCAGTTAAATCTAATTCCATATCATCACGTCCTTCCACAACCAAAGCTAATTTCTTAACAATTACTTTACGGGGATCATTGGGTTCTTTTATGACAAAAAAAAATGTAAAAGTTTGTGAGATTAATTTTAAAACTATGCATTAATTTAAATTAAATCTTACCAATAATAATCTTTTCCGCCTGTGCTTCACCCAATAGAGTTTCCTTGTAACGTCTTAAACTTTCGTCTTCTTGATCGGCTGCCATTATTTCTTCAATAGTTTTTTCTGGTGGTGGCTGGTAGTTGGCATCATGTACATCCTCTTCATGTACCTCAACCTCATTTGTTGCTGCTACAGCGTCGACAGACATATTGATAAATTTACTAGTTTTGTGTGTGTGTATTGAAGTGAGGGAATAGTTTAAAACCAAATTTCTGTATTGGAAAAAAATAAGCAGCCTGTGGAAAGAGATAAAGCGAAATAATTATAAAAGTTCTGGATTTTCTGAAAATGTATAACTTAAAAATAAGCATCCTTTAAGAAACATTTTTTATTTAAATTAATTTCTCTTCAAGAAGTAATAAAAAATTTTTAGTGGTGAATACGTCAGCAGCAACTTCAAATACTCTCTCATTTTATGAAAACATTTTAAATAAAAAATCGAGTACCAGAAACATTGAGTCTGCTTCGGTATTCCAGACCACTCAGCCTAACATCCTTCTTGCTCCAAACACTAGAGAGGCTTATTGACATTCATATAACGATGACAATCGATAAGAATCTCCTCTCGCCATCTCAAAATGCGTATACAAAGGGCAAATCTGTTGAGACGGCGCGCCTCTTGCTCGTGGGACATATAGAGAAGTCACTAGAGCATAAAAACTATACTATAGTGGCCTTTATTGATATTGAGTGCGCCTTTAGCAATAACTCAATCGCTTAAAGAATTGGGGATTGACCAATCAATCGTTAGATTTATAACAAACTTGCTGAGTAACAGGACAATAACATCCACTTTTGGCTCGGCGAGTATAAAACTGCGGTTAGGGGCACACCACAAGGGGGTGAACTGTCCCCACTGCTATGGAATGTAGCAATAAATAAGCTACTCAGAGATCTGAACTCCTTGAACTTCAAGACTGTCGCTTACGCAGACGATGTGGCAGTGTCTGGTATCCATATTGATATTATTACACAAAGATTGGAGACGGCACTCAGGATGATCTACTCCTGGGGAGAATAGAGCGAACTGAGTGTTAATCCAATCAAAACCGAACTTGTATTATTCTCTAGGAAATACAAGATTCCATTCTTCGGGCTAGAGACATTGAACGGAATATCGTTTACTCTATCAGAGAAATATTTAGGCATAATAGTAAATTAACCTGGAAAAATAACATCCAGGCTAGAGCGACACACCTTATAGGTGTGTATAGCACAACACTATTGCACGATAATGCCATAGACATCTATTGTGGCATTCCCCTCTCGGCCTGTTTACACCGCATCAACTTTGCCCTTAACAACATAGCTCAGGCCAGATGGTCCAATGAGTCGACTTGCTCCATCGCAAGGACAATCTGGCCCTCGATGGACCAAAAGAAAACGGTCTCGCTATTTCGGCTGCAGAAAATGCAGATACGCGACTTAATAGCAATAGTCACTGGTCATTGCTTATTTGGAACCCATGCAAGCAGGATGGGTATCCCTTATAATGACTTCTGTAGAAGTTGCCAGGATGAAGAAGAGGAGGAAACGGTTGAACACCTTCACTGTCATTGCCCTGCATTAGAACACTGTCGCCTACAATACTTGGGACGACGATGTTGTGAAAGCCTTTCGTGTGTTTCATCTCTGGAACCAATCAGGATTAACTCCCTAACCCTCTTCCATCTGAAGTGACATAGTTGCTCATCAAGATATGTCACGTCCAATAGTGCCTTCACGGCTAACACCTTCCCTGTCTATGACCTTCTACCCACTTCTTTCTCTAATTTCTCAATCTATAATGAACTTTGTTTTCTATCTTCTCTGTCTATCCCTCCACTTATCTGCAGGTATCACAAAGGGACCAACATAATGGACCCAAGTGAGCTATTTTATTCCACTTCTCTTTCTCCTCCTCTATACAAGCTGCCTGCTTAACCTAACCTAACCTAGAGCGACTAAGGCCATTACGGCAATATACGTATATAGGTAAGTCATAGGTAAGACATGCGGAATGAACTCAAGGATTGTAAACTAGCTACTCGAAGCGGTAATCAAGCCTATCTTATTTACGCTAACATATCTATTATAGAGGGAGTATTATGAACTATGGCTGTCTTTATAACAGCAGCCATTAGGTCAACACCGACGAAGGCACTCTTTGACATGCTCAACTGGTTACAAGTAGACCAACTGGTCAGGGGATTGGCATTAAGAACAGCTATTAGACTGAATGTCACAGATGCATGAAACCATAGGTTATGGGATCATGCCAGTATTCTATGAATCACGAATGTCGTTCCCGGACTTCTAAACTACAGTACCCCAAGACCTTTCTTCACAAGAAGCTTTGACTTTGACCTCACAGAGGGTCCTGCACCTCCACTTGAATCACCCTGTGTGTTCGCGGATGGTTCCAAAAGAGGTGATCTGAACCCTCAGATGACTGTAACGTCCTACAAGCGGAAGTATCTGCTATCGGCAAACTGGCTAAGGTACCTCAAAATATCCAATAGAGATATCTGGTTCTGTACCGACAGTAAAGCTGCTGTTCTGTCAAATCTAGTCCTGGAATAACTGACATCCTTAAATGCGATGGCGGAATATTCAACACTCACCCTTAAATGGGTGCGGGGACATGGGACTATCGTAGGCAACTGTGTTGCTAATGAACTGGTGGCAAGGGGTATGCTTGTGGGCATCAGGTTAACCAAGCCCTTTATGATCTGGCCCAGGCCAGATGGACCAACGTGTCGACTTGTCAAACGGCGAGGACGATCTTGCTTCTACTGGATCAGAAAAGAACAGCCTGTCTATTTCGGCTGCCGAAAATACAACAACGTGACTTGATATCAACGGTCACTGGAACTCATTTGGAACTCATGCTAGAAGAATGGGTCTCCATTATAACGACTTCTGTAAAAGTTCTCAAGATGAGGATGAGGAGGAAACTGTCGAATACTTCCTTTGCCATTGTCCTGCGTAAGAATACCAACGCCTCCAGCACCTCGGACAACGGTACTTCGTGAACCTATCTTGTTATTCACTGTTGGAACCGAGCAGGATCAACTCCTTTCTGAGGAGCTGCAGATGGTTTTCCAATCCGCTCCCACTTGGCGAAGCATAGACACTTTTGTCGAGAACCTGCCTCAGTCAACCTGCCCTCAATGACAATACTTTCTCATTTTTTCTCTAGTCTTTTATCTGTTTTTATACCTTATCAACGATTTCTTTCTTTTCTACCCATTTCTTTCCTCTTTCCTTTTCCCTTCTTCTTCTTGCTGGTAACACAAAGAGACTAACACATGGACCCAAGTGAGCTGCATTGAAGCTGCCTGTTTTAACCTAAGCTATGCTTCTAATAAATAATATAAATTTACATTCACAATTATTGCTGCTAAAAATTGTGAAAATTTGTAAATTTCACTATAATTAAATTATATGAAATTTTTTATGTGTTCTTTTATTTAAATATGAATATTGTACAGTAGTACTGAAACCTTGGCTGATTTATTGAAAATGTTTTATGGCTTTTGACTTTTGTACAACATTTTGTAAGAAATTTGTGTCCAAATTTTTTTTAATAAAAAAATGTTTATATTTTCTTCTTTTTTTTTTTTTTTTTTTGTGCTGCTTATCAAAAAAGAAAAAATCCCAATTTAATAAATATTTCATATCAGTTGATATGATTATTTTTGCTGTTGTTTTCCTGTTTTTAATATTCATTTATTAAATATCGATTATATGCTCGATATTGTAAAAGTAGTATCATTTTGTTACGCCTTTTTCGTTTTTTTTTTTTTTAACGATAAACAACTTGCATTTGAAAAGGCTGCCTTAGTGATTTGGACATTTGGGGTGGGTGTAAGGTGGCTGGTGTGGTTCATGTGTGTGTGTTTTTTTTTTTTTTTTTGTTCTACCTAGAATTTACGACAAGCTAACGATAAATTATTATTGAGTTTTTAATTTTACACCCTTTTGCCTTTAGAGCTTTTCAGTTTTAAGGATAAGAGCAGGTTAATTTTTAAGGTTTGAAAATTTCCGTTAGGTGGTAGGTAGGTGGTGGTAAAAATTCTCCAATAGATTGTTAAGATATTGAAACAAGACGACTATTTTTGTATTTTTTATAGTTTTGTTTTTGTTTCAAGTTTTAAAACATAAAAATAAAAAAGAAAATATTATTGCATTAATAAATTTTTATGGACCAACAACATTTTTATATTTTTCAGTGTTTATTATGATGAGTGGAGTGAGTTGAGTAGTGGCATTATTTTCTGTTTTATTTTTACAAACATTGTGGTTTTGACCATTTTTAGAACTGATGATTAAATTCACAATTTTAATGCAATAATCAATGAATGCTTGACTACAAAAATGTCACACTGCCATGAGAATAGGTTTTCTTTGCTTTTTTGCGATCAGTCAGTCAATCAAGTATAAATAAATGTTTAATATGAAATTTTAAAAAATGCATGTTTTTAAATGTGCCCTTGATTTTGAAAGTGGTATAAGTTAGAAATTTAAAAAATCTAGCTTATCAGCTATTTCATATAAAATCTTAATGTTATTTACATAATCTGAAGTAATTCGCAGTATGCCATGAAAATTAAGTTGGTAAATTGAGTTTATTTTTTGGTTGGCAAACAAAATACAGTTACTGTATATTTTAATAGTGGTATAAGTCAGTCGTTTTTCAAAGTTTGGCAAAATAATTAATAGTAATTTTGTCATGTCTTCAGATAGCAGTTGAGGTATGATCAGGTTATCCTATTAATGTAAAAATGCACTATTAATAGTTAATTGTAGACATTATACATCCCTGAGCATTTTTATAATTTAATAGAATTATGTAAAAAGAGAAACCCATTTTTGGTAGAACAAATGGCTCAGAAAGATTTCATTTCGACGAAACAACTGGAAGAGAAGCTGTGTCTTGGCTAAAAATACAATGGATCAGATTTCTAAAAAATGCTCCATATAAAATGTTTTATAGAACTTCTTTGGATGGAAATTCCGAATTCAAATCGTTAGACCTTTAACCTAAAAAAGGAAGGCAAAGAATATACGAAAATAATGAGATATTTTCATTATACACAACCATAAGACCAATAACAGAAGAAAAACGTAAAGATATAATAGATTTACCGTCCTATATCCCACCAATTTTCCACAAACGCTTTATTTCCCTAAATACTAAAAAAATAAATACTTAGTTTCAATGTAATGAGTTTGAATAAAATGTTAATATCTAATAAAAATCTTTCCTTGATGGTTTATGTCATTTATAAAGTCATGCAGTTAATTTTGAAAATGGTATAAGTCATTTCAACCTTTCAAAGCCACATTTCCTTTTAAAAATGGTTATACATTTCACAATGATAATAAATACTTATTTGTTTGCACTATTTAATTGTCAAAGTATTTTATTCCACAATACAAAAATATTTTTTAATCCTTTAAAATGCAAAACTCTTAATATCTCGAAAAAAGAAATATATGACTTATACCACTTTCATAATCAAGGGCTCAAATCAAGTTTTATTTTATACATATTTATTTGAATCCTTTTTCATCTTGTAAACGAAAATATAAAAAACGAAATGTGACTAAAAAGGTGAAATTTCAACAAAAACATCATATTTTCACCAAAAATTTTACCGAAAACCAAACAGAAATAAAAAATTTATAAAATTCTAAATTTCACATAAATATCACCTTAAGGTTTTATATTTCACAAACAAGAAAAACAAATTGAACGCATACAAAAAAAGTTCACGAAAAAAATTTTAATAAACAAAAAAAAAACGAAAATTCACAAAAAAAATCAAAATTTTATCAAAAATCGAAAATTTAAAAACATCTTAATATCAGAAAAAAATTAAATTTTCAAAAAAAAACTGAAGAAAAAAACCTTAATATCACAAAATTACAAAAAAAGTGTAATTTCGCAACAAAAACTCAAAATCTTGCCTATATCATTTAATTTTCTCCTAAAATTTCATCCAAAATTGAAATTTCACCAAAGAAAAACCAAATTATAACTTAAACTGATAGTTCAGAATAGAAACAGGAAATTAAAAACAAAATAAATTAATTTCACTAAAAATGCACAATTTCACCAAAAATTAAGAATTTAAAAAATAGAAATAACTATGTAATTCGTCACAACGGGATCAAAGGGACCCAAGTGAGTCGGTTTTTCCCCCTACACGGAGCCGGCGACCCGTGCAACCTAACTATGTAATTTTTTTCGTAATATTACAATTTTATATATCCAATTGGCTAAAATAACACTTAAAACTGAAAATCTAGAAAAAAATATAATAAAACCGAAAATAACGAAAAATCTAAATTTCATCAAAAATTCAGATTATCAGCAAAAAATGAAAACTTCGAAAAACCCCAGAAAGGGGCCTTATCTTGCCAAGGGTCGAAATTAAGTTTTTGATGTTTATGGACAAAACTGAAACAAATTAGGCAAAAATCTAAGAAATTGACGAAGTTGTGGCGTTTTGAAGTCTTTAGTTTAAAAACATAGTTTTGGGATAATCGAGGTTAAAGTTGGACAAATAATTTGTGCAAGTTTTCAGTTAAGACTGTTGTTAAATATGAAATAAAATCTATTTTGTAGTTGATCTAAAGATATCGTTTGATGCAACAGAAAACATATTATTTTGTTTTGTCCCGTACTGCAAATCTTACCCTGAAAAGATAACCTCCCTTTCGTCATCTTGCGTCACAACAATTTTTGAAAATCTTAAAAAAAGGAAAATTCCCCATAAAAAATAACAAATTTTACCACAGATCCAATTAATCAAATAAATTTAAATTCGCAAAAATAGTAATTTTACTAAAAAAAATCGCAATTTCACTAAAATTCAAAAAGTTGCTAAAGGCTTAATTAAGACTTTTTCTCACTTATTTCAATAATATTATAATTGTGTAAATCAATTTGTCAGACATAAAGTAACAACAAAAAGTCTAAAAAAAATCAACGAAACTTAATATTTCACTAAAAATTCAAAGTTTCACCTAAACTTCTAAATTCCATTAAAAATAAAAATTTCACATAAGAAAACCAAAATTTTTCCTAAAATACACAAAACAAACTTTGTATAACCAAAAAATATAACTTACACCAAAAAACAATTTTTTCCACAATTTCGCCAAAAAATCAATATTCCCAAAAAAAAACTCGCCATTTCGAAACTTCGAAAAAATAATTTAAAAATTTACTATGTTTATATTTTTTTATGCTTATATTTTTTTAATAACTTTACAGTTCCATACCTAAAGGGTACCAGCATCACCCTAATACTATCTCTCAGGTGTCCCTACCAAACGGTTGAATCTTTTGAACTGTATTAGGTAGACACCAACAATATTTCAGAACATTTTTTATTATGACCGCTACAGCAACAAATAACATAGATAAAAAAGCTAAAATGTTAATTAGGATCCCCTTATTGGTACTTCAGAGATGATTTTTGTATAAATTTTATATTTTTTTATTTAATGCTATAATGCTATATTCTAATGGAAATTATTGAGCATAGTAACGAATTCGTTGTAGTGAAAAACCCAGAGACTTTGGTGGGAATCGAACCCACAACCTCTAGACTGATAGACTTGCATACTACGTACTAGCCTACCGGAGCACTCTATGTATAAATATTAATAAAGTCAAATCATTATTTGAATACATAATGTACATAAATTCATATTCAAAATTGCCAAGTAAAATAACTACAAAATCGTCAAACAAAAATAAAAAATTTGTAACAAAAAAGGGTGTGATTAAATTAACTGGGCTGTTACCTTACCTATACATATGTACATACTTATGTACATACAAATTATGAACATGTAATACAAACAAAACTAATTGCATATAAATTTAAATAAAAAAAAAAAAAACTCTGAAAAATAAAATAGCCCCTTCTTCGCAGGTAGTGTGTAACTTGAAACTTTAAAACTGAATTGAGAAGTTGAAATGTTTGTAACATATTGCCGATAAAACGGGCGATATGTACCTTCAACTATTTATTTTAATTATATTGTTAAATACATTTAATTTATAATTTAATACTGTTACAAATTCCTTTTTGTTTGAAACTCTTACACATCATTAAGAAAAAATGTTTTCCTTCATTTTTTCTTTTCTTTTATCAAAGCAACCTTAAACTAACCAGAAACACACTCACTCACAGAAAAGTGTGAAAATGATACCCTTAGAAAAACAACAACAAAAAATGTATCGTAAAACCGTTGTCATGACATAAAGAAAAGAAAAAAAAATAAACAGACCCCCCATTTAAGCTGCACTTGACCTGATAACAAAACAAAAACAAAAAAAAAACTAAAAACAAACTACACCAAAAATAAAAAGTGCTCACCAGTGTTGCCAGTAGAACTTTTTATAAAAATCAATTATTTTTTTACAGGTTGGTATATGTACATATCGCACTTGTTCCTCTAAAGAGAGTCAACTCAAAATTTAAAAATTTTCAGTAATTTACTTTCATATCAAGAAGAGTGATGATAACTCTGTATTTTTTGGCGAAAGAGTAGAGAAAAAATTTTACAGTGCTTAGATATGACCACTGTACATAGAATTTTTGCAAAAAGTATTAACTCATTTCCGCCTGTCTGTCTGTACGTATGTCTGTCTGCTTTTTCTTTTGCGTTCGCATCACGTAAAAACTACTGGATGGATTTTAACAAAATTTTTCAAGGAGGTACCTTAGTATCCTGATTTCAATATAGGATACTTTTTTTCGCAAAATTATCTTATTTCCAAGAGAAAGTGTTATTATTTTAGTAGTAAAGTAAATACATAAACTATAAATGAAGCACTAACCACTAACAGATGGCGCTATTTTAAAAGTAAATGCATTTTATATAAAAAAAGCATAAATGCTTAGATGTTTTTGTCAACATTGACCTAAATTTCAAAATAATACGCTTTGTCAACTTTCACGAGGTTAGTTTAACAAAATTAAACTATTAAACATTTCTTTAAATAACTAAATAACTAATAAAATAGACTCTTGAAATTTTCACAGAAGGTGTGTAACTGTAGCCACTATAGCAACAAATACTAAAACTTATAGGGTGTTCCTAAAGTGACGTGTTATTTGCCTTTATGTCTTTATATAGCTATAGGAGGCAACCACTTAAAATTTGCAGACAGTAATTTAATCTATGTTCGCGTTATAAGCAAGTATACAATATTAAACCTAAAAATTAATGGGTAATAGGCAGACTCTTGAAGTTTTTACAGGAGGTGTATTACTATGGCCCCTACAACAAATAGTAAAATTAAAGGGTGTGCCGACAGTGCCGTGATTTGCATAAACATTAACTAATTTTTTAACCATAATAGATAGACTGTTGAAGTTTTCACAAATAGTGTATTACTATGACCCCTATAAAAACAATACAAATTTAAAGGGTTTTCCGACAGTGACGTCTTTTGCATGTATAACAACATATTTTTTGAACTGTAATAAGTAGACTCTTCCAATTTGTATAGAAGATGTGTTTCCATTGCCATTATGACAAATACTAAAAATGAAAAGGTTTTCCGACAGAGACATGATTTGTACGTAAATAGCTTAATTTTTTGAACCGTAATAGGTAGACTCTTTAAATGTTTACAGTAGATGTTGTACTTCGGCTGCTGTAACAATTACTAATATCTAAAGTGTGTTCCATGAGTGACATGTTTTTCACGTATATTACCTTATTTTTTGAACCGCAATAGGTAGGCGCATGTACATATATTTTCTTTACTACCGAATGCTTCTCTTTACTACCGAATGCGAGGAATTACTTTGTAAGAAATATTTTTTATTTTCAGCTGGAGAGCTGATGATTATTTTGTTTATTCTACTTTATTTTCAGTACGCTATCCCCTTGGCCGCAGCCGCTTACAAATTTCTACTTTAATATGTTTTATAAAATTATAAAATCATAACTGAAAATTAAATATAAAATATTAAAAGAGGAAGGAAAAAAATTAAAGCATTGAAACAATATATATAAATACAATTATCCAGCGATTTTTGCGAACCTCACTCGAACCTCCCGATCATTGCGACAACATTCCGTTTTGCATTACAGACTCAGTACTTGTGACATCTATTAAAGAAATGACGCGGTACTTGCAGCATTTCAGCTTGAGTAAAAACCACCCCAACATAATAATGAAAAAAAGTGACTTAATTAAAAAAAGGAAGAGGGGCATTAAGAAAACGCTTTGTTAAAGATGTTAAATGTACTTAAATCAATTATAAGTAGAACCAAGAAAAATCAGATTGCTAAAGAAATTTGGGTTTTCATCTGAAATCAGTCCAGGAAAGAAAAAAGCACTTCTGTGGTCAGAGTTGCTTTTCGCTTTTTTAACAGTTTGCTATACATAGAGTCCGAAATATGTATGTCTAATACATATGACATGTTAAAACAAAAAGCACACTCTAAATTCCTAGGAAGCTCAAGTTTTTGAATAAAAGCAATGGAAGTGTACTTTGAATTTACATCGATAAAATGTTCAGTAAAATGTTATTGTATAAGATAATTTCAATTGAATCGCTTGAGAAATTATAAAAATGGTTACTGAACTAAATTTAGACAAGGAATAGATTTACAATGCTGCCGAGGCAATATATTATAAAAATTGGTTTTGTTTTAAAAGAAGTGTATACGAAGCTAACGTCACTTAATAGTTCACAAGTCTATCAACATTATACAGTCACCGATAAAACAGTAATAAAGAAATAAGAAACTATTCTTATTTAAAATTATTTTATAATTAAATTAGAAGAACCAGGGATATTTCAACGATAAAGCACAAAAAAATAATAAAAAACCAAAGAAAATTTACATTTTTAATTTACCCAATCAAAAGGTAAAAACTATACATCTCTTCATCTCCATATACCAAAGGCACATACTCAATTTCATTTTGATATGTCAAACGGTATCACCTGTAGAGCGTTCACAAAAATAGTGGCATACGCACCCACACACAGACATCATCGCGAAAATAATAAAAATGCATTCAGCAGATCGTAAAAGGTAAAGAAGATCTGTTGAAATCCCGACATCGATTTTTTTCATGATTACTATACTTTACATATGCACGCATGGTAAAGTAAATTACATATATTACGTATGGTAAAGTAAAAACCAGATTGGATGAGAAGGGATTAAATTAACATTAAATATAGAGAAATGGCAACACTAATTTTTACAAATTCATAATTATTTAGGCAAAAGGAACATGAAAAGAAAATAAATAAATAAATAAAAACAACAAAAAAAAAACAAAAACAATTATTTAAATGTATGAATGAAAACTACAAGGTTGGCCAACTTCAGTTTCAAGTTTCAAAAACCAAACACTTAAAAAGTCCAAAGAATTATGAATCACTAATAAAAATAGTATAGGAAACAACAGACACGAAAATAAAACACCGGCATAAAAAGAACGAAAAATGAAGAAAAGAAAACTAGCCAAGAATAATTATGATAAAATAACGATAATGACAATGATAATGTAAAATTGTGGGGGAAGAAAATAAGCCGAGAAATGAATTGATATTTTTAAAGAAAAAAAATGGGAATTTAATACAAAAAAAAAAGAACAGCCCAAAAGCACAATAAGCTACCGGTTGCAGAGAAAAAAGTAAGAAGAAAATAGAACTGGGCAAGGGAAAAATTAAGCAGACAAAGGAGATGAATGGCTGTGGACAGACAGCTCAATTCAAGAACAGCATAGCACCGTACCCCCAGGGTGGAGAAACAAGGAAAAAGCAAGCACACACACGTACTCATAATCGTCAACCACATACAATTTTAAACACACAAGGCAACATTATGACAAACCTACGTAATCAAATTATGTGTGATTGAAATTTTAAATATAACTTGGAATCGATGACTTTGTTGTAAGGTTATTGTTGTTGCTATTGATGCAAATTGTTCAACGAAATGGAAAATGATTGTGGAAGCAAAAAAATAACAAAGAACCTATTGGCTGCCAGACATTGTGCACCAAAAATGATGATTTTTTTAATTTGCATAAAACTCGGCCCACACAGCAGCTGCAAATACTTTAAAGGAACAATAAGTTATCAAAGGCGTGCCACCCTTTTTCGTTGCGTTTCTATAAGCTCCTACTTTTTTAGTTATTTTCTAGGCAACTGTTACCAAGATTTTTCCATTTTTATTTCTAGTTCATTATCAATTTTAAGAATAAAAAATCTATTGCATTTTTTCTCATGTTTATCACATTCACCTTTTTATACTCACTTTATATTGAAAGTAATTTTTTTATACCGTTCTTTTTTGCACTTAACGTTTGGTTAAAAAACAAAAACTATTATTTTGTTAAAGAAATGTTAATTGGTTTTTTTCTAAGCAACTAAATTTTAATAACAAATAAAATTAAACCGCTCTTCGTGTATGTGTGGTGGAATAAAAAATTTTTGAACAAATGTGGCGAATAAAAGGCGACAAGGAAAAACCAGCTTTTTCTTCTCGTCCGAAAGTGTTGCCAGCTTTTTAAATAAAAAATGAGAAATAAACTTAAACAAAAAATAACTAATAGAGATATTATACAAGCGATTTTTTTATAAAAATTTACGTAAATTGAATTAATTTATATAATATATTATATTATTGTTAAATAATAAACTGTAAATGTTATCAAGTGCAATATTTATAAGATTACCACTTTTTAAATTTCACACATAGCTGCTGCAACACGTAGTATATTTTTTAACTACTGGTAAGTTGCCATATCTAACTTGCAAAGCAAAAATCGTTAAATTAATTTCCGGTTTCAGTAACTTTCAATTATGAACGTTCAAATACAGTATTGTCATGACAATAACAGAATGTGTATTAGTTGTCAAAAATGCTGACAATACAGAAGCCCAAACATTAGTTAATTTAATTCATTTAAATTTTTTGATTTTTTCATTTAGAATTTTTTTCTGAATACAAAAATTTTAGTTATTGTCGGCATTCGTCAAATCAGTTTTTGATTTTTCTCTTTTTAATTTTTTTCGTTACACAAAAACTAAATTATTGTCAACATACTTTAAATCATTGTCCTATTGACTGTCTTCAAAATATTTAATACAGTAGTTAAGACAATTGAGAAAGTATGCATTTATTAGTGAATGTATTGATATTGTCATGACAGCATTGTCTAATGTAAACTCACTTTAAATGAGATATTTTTTACATAAATGTTTGTAAATTTTTTTTCATTTATGAGTGTTTATCTATGAAATTTCTAAATTTCTCATAAATGAGATTTCTAAAATTTGCAATCTCTCTGTAACTCTTGAAGCTAAACCATTCGGTAAAATTTAATAAATGCATAATGCATTCTTTTTCTTTCATTTTTAGTTTCAGTCATAAAATGGGCATTTAAATCTAAAAATTTCAAAAAATGTATCAAAGCACGAATTTTTTTATGCATTATTGGAATGTTTAGCTACGAGAATTACAGAATATTGATTAGCATAGGTTTTGCGAGAATCTCCAGGTTGTTTTTACGGATTGGTAACACTAGAAACTATATGGATAGATCATCGTCAAGGCAACACACCTTGAACAAGTTTTATTTCTTTTTAAACAACGAATGACAATTTCACTAGGAATTCGAGAACTAGCAAATCGATACAACTTTAAGTTTTGTTTGCCTCTTTTATAAATTCAGTACTGACTTTTATCTAGACAAATTTTTATCAGGTATAGACGTTAGGTTAACTCGGACACGTTCTTAACGGAGATCTAATTTCAAAATCAGCATTTATATTACCTTCAAAAAAATATAAATGAATTTTTACTTCAAATATAAATTGCAATTAATGAACTTTCTTCTTTTACCTTTGCCTCTAAAAAAAGAAAATATGAAACTTGGCAACTTTAAGACTAGTTAATATAAACAACAAAAACTTAATTTTGTTGTTATCTGAACGAAAACAACGTGCTTTTGATAGAAAACAGATGTTTGTTAACATTTTGTTATTGGAATTTTTTTTTATTTGTTTTGTTCGGTGGGCATAAGTGCTAGTTGAGTAATTGTTAATATTTTTTTAACTGACTTGTAAAATAATGTTATAAAACGTGCGAAACAATATACAAAACCAACACAATACTTTTTTGTCAAAATTCGCTCAAATATATTTGTCATAAAGTGGTCGTCGTTTGGGAGAAACAAAATTTTTTAAAGCAGCGCATTCATTTAGCACATTTTACATAATGGAAAATTTAAAGTGAGTTTTATATTAATTTAAGAAATAAATTAAAGATAAATATGAAAAAAAATTTTTAAGACATGTGTTTATAGTTGCTTGTACGTAATTTAAAAGGTTTATGTTCATCCAGAACGAGCAACATTGCCTGGTAGGCAGCGGCTGGCAGATTTATTTGGTGGAACAAGGAAAGTTTCAATGGCTAGTTGCAATATTTCACTCGTATTTTTGGAAACAGTGTTATACTTCTATAAGCTTGTCATCACGTCCAACTGCTAGGAAAAGCAGTATAAGACTTGCTAGCTGGTTGCAAAATTGAACCTTTCACATTTCGATTAATATCATGATTTTTATCAGTGTATTAACTTTTTATCTTCCGGCCAAGGACCTTTTATATTTTTTAATTCCAAATGAAACAAAAAAATCATGAAATCAATTATATAACATAGCCTTCATTTTAAGAAGCTATATTTTCCATCTTAATAGCTTTCCTGTTCCCAATGTACAATTGACTCAAAAATTTTGCCAACTTTTTATAAGGCTTTTAGAGATGTGACCTGAGAGATTTTTCCTCTCTCTTGCTAAAACGATAAGGAAATCTTGTTTAGTAATTAGTTCTCTTAATAGATGTTTATAATATAAAAACAGCTTAACATTATTATATGTATTTGAAAACAGTTTTATATACAAAAGAATAAGTGCTAAAAGGTTGCTTATCGAACGAAGTCATCTTTTTGTATTCAAAAAGATACACTGATACACTACACTATAAAGCGTAGATAATACAAAAATATTTTAGTTTTTATTTAACAAACGAATCATGCGGTCGCTAAAGTAGGATTATACCTATAAAATAAAAAAAAAATTATTTAAATCTTATCATTTTAGGGAAGGCATTCTTATTGGTTGTGGCAATCCTTTATTGGATATTTCCGCTACTGTTGATGAAAGCTTCTTGGAAAAATATGGTCTTAAGCCGAACAATGCCATTTTGGCCGAGGAAAAACACATGCCTTTGTACAAAGAACTAGTGCAAAAATACAATGCCGAATTTATAGCCGGTGGTTCGGTACAGAATTCTTTGCGTGTTTGCCAATGGATTTTGCAAAAACCCAAAGTAGCCATTTTCTTTGGTTGTGTGGGCAACGATGATTATGCTAAGATTTTAGAGAAAAAAGCCATCAATGATGGATTAAATGTTAATTATCAATATGTGCAGGAAGAGACTCCCACTGGTACGTGTGGTGTTTTAATAACTGGAACCCATCGTTCGTTATGTGCCAACTTAGCGGCTGCTAATCGTTTTACCATTGAACATTTGCAAAAACCTGAAAATAAAAAGTTGCTGGATAATGCAGAATATTTTTATATATCGGTAAGTCGAAAGTGTTAACAAAAATTCAATAATTTGATTCAATTTAATGAAGATATGGTATTTCTTATTGCAAAAGCTTAGTGTTGATAAAGCATTGTAATTAGAGAAATTGTATTTTATATGAAAAAAATTAATCATCTTTGGCAAAGAAGTGCTTTTTTAGATATCAATTTAGATTTTAATTAATAATTATTCAATTTCGAATGTAAATTTTGAAAATTACCAATTTATAATGAAAATTGTTAAAATTTAAATAAAAAATAATTTAAAATTCGAAGTAAAATTGTTCATTTAAAAAAATATTAAAATTTTTATTTGCGAAAAAATTAAATTATAATGAAAATTGCCAATAATATATTAAAATTTTCAATTTCGAAAAAAATATATTGTTAAAAAAATATTTTGTTAAAAAGTATTTTTTTGTTAAAAAATTTTCGAATAAAAACTTTCAATAAATAATGTTTTTCTCAAGGAACATAAAATACATAATCCAAACTAAGTAATTCATTTCGAAAAAAAATTAAACTTGAATTTTTTTAATTTTATTTTAATTAAAAAAAATAACTTTTATTTATTTCTTAACTAAAACACAAATTCGAGTTTTTGAATCTGACAATTTATAAATGATAATAATTTATATTAAATATTTTTAATTTCGATTTGAATGTTAAATAAAGTATTTAAATTTATTTCAAATTCTTTTCGGTCACCTGCGTGAATGTACACTGACAGTAATAAAATTTAATACCATCTAAACTCTAAACATAAAACACAAATTTTGATATTGAATTAATGTTTTTTTGAAGATTTTAAATTTCAAAGAAAAAATTTTAAATTTAAAAACGGTTTTAAGGCCATATTCATAACAAATATTTTTGGTTTATTGAAGGTTTATTAAACATGAGCTGATGGCCTTGGTTGCTAGTGCTCATTTTTGTTGCTTTGTAATAATTAATTATTATTAAGTTTCTTATTAAATAAATAAATAAATTCTTCTATTTTCAGGGTTTCTTTCTTACCGTCAGCCCGCCAAGTATTATGGAAGTGGCTCATTACGCCCACAAACACAATCGCATGTTCATGATGAATCTAAGTGCTCCATTCCTGTCGCAATTCTTTAAAGAACCCATGATGGCTGCTATGCCCTATGTTGACATACTGTTTGGCAACGATGAAGAAGTGGAAACATTTGCCAATGAACATGGTTGGCAAACAACAGATGTCAAGGAAATCGGTCCAAAACTAGTCGCTCTACCCAAAGAGAATACACAACGTGAACGTATTGTTATTATAACGCAGGGCCACATGCCAGTTTTACTTTTCGCTAATGGCAAAATAGAAGAATTTCCTGTTCCTAAATTGTCACGTGAACAAATGGTCGATACAAATGGTGCTGGTGATGCATTTGTGGGTGGTTTTTTGTCCCAGTACATACAAAAGAAATCCTTTGACGTTTGTATACGTTGTGGTATTTGGGCCGCATCTCAAGTCATACAACGTAGTGGTTGTACTTTTGAGGGTAAACCCACCTTTGAGGAAAAATAAGTACAAAATGAAAAAGAATTAAAACAAAAAAAACAAGGCCTTTTTCACTTAACATCTGTTGTATTTTGTTTAAAGCCATTTGGGGTTGTAATTTGTTGCTTTTAAGCTAATTTTTATTTTAGAAATTAACAAATATCTTTAATGCAGTTTTTGCAATTTTTTTTTTTTTTTTTTTTTAACAAAAACACATTTTTGCACCATCTTTTTTAACTCCCTTACTGTCAAATTAATCTTTTTTAGCTTTTCTTTTATTTTTATTTTCTAACAACATTTTACTAGATTTTTGTTACATAGTGTCTAGTTTAGACACCAGGTTAGATATAAAGTCTGTCTTTAATCTTTATTTTACACATATTGTGTATTTTCTTGTCATTTATAAATTTTTACAAAGTTTATTGTAAAAAAGGGAAATAACTACGTATAGCAATATTTTACAAAATTTTACAGCTGTAATTAAATTATGTGTTTACATTAATAAATAAAAATAATTTACAAAAAAAAATACTGCATTTAAAAAAATATTTCATATACGAGGAGAAGTCAATAGGTCTTAAAAAACAGAAAATCATGATTTCTTTTTTTCGCATGGAATATGTTCAAAAAGGCTTTTTTTACAGAAATAGTGTATTTATTTTTATATTAGCCATATTGCTAAACTTAGGCAGGGTGTTACCCCGTATTACGATTCGAAAGAAAAATTATAGATTACGGTTACGTTCTTTTTTTCAACAGAAGAAATTTTTAAGCTTCGATAGTTTTAATAGCAAAAAATTTAAATTCTAAATCTTTATATTCTTTTCTTAAGTAGCATTTTGGTGATGTTTGCGAAAAACTTATTCTCTTAATTATTTTCTTTTTTTAAGTTCGGTTAACGTAAATCATAAGAAATCTTGCTCTTTTCTTTCATATTGAATGAGTTATAAATCTTTTATTCGACTTTTTTTAAAGTAATTAATATTTGGATTTTTTATTGCTAAACGTATTTTTAAACTGTAACCCAATACATTTTGAACCGATTAGTTGTAAAAGCTTAAAAATATCATTCAAATATATTATTAATCGATAATATTTTCAATAACTTAATAATCTACAGAACATATGTAAATATATTAAAATCGAACACCTGTGCAAAAATATTAAAACAATTAAGGAAATAACAAATAGTGTTTATGTTTTATATCATTCTTATTAAATATTCATATTTTAATAGATTTCATAATTTTTTATTTACCTAACGGTCTACTTTCTTGTTTGCATTATTGCTCCTCCTCTTTTTAAACAAGCAATTACGCTTCAATACAACTCTGTGCTATTGCATGCCTCTTGATATAACTGTGTGTGAAAAAGAATTAAATAAAGCAAACTTTGCATAAATGTGTGTGAAAATTTTCGCGCCGTATAGAATTTTATTTATACTTGTATTATTTTCTTTTATATAAAATATTATTAACAATACGTTATCAATAAAGTGCAAATTATAGAATTTAGTTGAAAAATCAAAGAAAAATTCAGTAATTTATGTTCGGATTATAGTAAAGCGAGCGAGGTGAAAAAAAGTTGAAACAAGAAGAAGCGGAGTAGCGTTAGTGTGTTGAGTGCATAAAAAACGAAAAAATGAAGAAAATGCCACCGCAGAAGAAAAAAGATAAAGAAACAAAAGATGCGGTGGCATCTTCCAATAATAGCACCACTGCCACCACTAATCATAATAATAATTCCACGGCAATAGTTAATAATAATCATCAGAATGCTTTAAATGGTAATGGCGCTGAGACAATCACTGCCAATGCAACAGTAACAGCTGCTGCGTCGGCAGCGGGTAATGCAGCAACAGCCGCCGAACAAACAAAACTTAGCAGTCACCAACAAGAGCAGGAACTCTTTTTACAGGCTTTCGAAAGTATGTTCTGTTTAATATTTATTATTTATTTATTTTTTTAATTCTTTATGGTTTTATTTAGAACCCACACAAATTTATCGTTTTCTACGTAACCGTCATGGTACTAGTCCCATATTTCTACAACGTACCCTTAGCTATATGAAGGAACGCATGTCTCGTAATCACCGTAAACGTAATAATTTCAAAATCAATTCTATGTTAGATGTTTTCACTCAAAAGAGCCAAACACTGGTCAATAATTATCTCAACATAATTTATAATGGTTTATTTGAAAAAACACCAAGTACGGAACATGCCTGGCAAGAAGGGGATATGGTAACGGTGGAATCTACTTTGTATAAAATAACTAAGAGCAAACGTAAAGACAGTACCTCAGATTTCCAAGAACTATTAGTAAGTTGGAAATTATTTTTTCATAAAATACATAGGTGCTTTAATTGTTTATTATTTTTAGACTTACAGTTCCAGTGTTATTTATAATCCTGTCGATAATATGAAACAATTTGCTGCCATTTCAATACCTGCTCAATCTTTGAATCCCTTAGGTGAACAGCACACTATTTATAAACTTTTGTTTCGCATAAAAGTAAAGCCGTTGGCACAAGAGGGTATCTTTTCTAATGGCACTAATGGGAACGACGGTAAGTTAGTTATGTGTTTATACTGTTATTTATATTTGATTTCAAATCTGTTTTTTCTTTAATGTTTCCTCCCAGATACTCCCAGCAAACGTTCTAAACTCTCAACCAAACTGTATGGCTGTGAATTAATCGTTTATGAGAAGAACAGTGGCTGTATACCAGAGGGTGATTATGAAGCTGCCTTGCAAGAGCTCAACTCATCTAGTATTAAATCGTTTTCGCCAAAGAAACGCAGCTGGGAAACTCTACCCGACAATTACATTCCAATCACTATGAAATTTGATGTTTTCACACAATATCCTACATTAAAGTTTCGTTTAACATGGTCGGCCAATGAGTTGCCCATAGAAATTTCTGATAAAGATATGGATAAATATTGTACATTTATTGATATAACTAATGGCATTGTGTGTGAAAATACCAATACCACCAATAATAATGAAGAAATAAATCACAATAATAATTGTATAAAGGGAACAACGATGACGGCAGCAACAACCAAAAACAATAACAACAAGTCAATCAACAACACTTCCGCAATTACCACGATTTCTAAACCAATGGCTAAAACGGAAAAAATACAAATTGTTTATAATTTTTTGTACAGCAACAATACCCGTCAACAAACCGAATACACACAAGAGGTCATCTGTCCCTGGTGTGGTTTAGACTGTATGCGATTGTATTCATTGCTAAAACATTTAAAATTATGTCATGCCAGGTTTAATTTCACATATCAGCCGGCTGCGCAAAATGGTGCTAGAATTGATGTCACCATTAACGATTCCTATGATGGTTCATATGCGGGATCACCATATGATTTGGCCGGTCCTTCGGGCTGTTCATTTGCACGTACTTGTGGTCCCGTAAGACGTACAACGGTCACAAATTTATTGGTTTGTCGTCCGCGAAGACAAAAGACTTGCTTAGATGAATTTTTGGTTTTGGATGAGGATGATTTAAGTAACCAAAGGCCCTATATAACGGGACACAATAGGTGGGTAAAGATATTGAAAAGTTTGTTTAGAAACTTGTTTTTAACAATTATTAACAAACATTTAATTTTTTTTTTTTATTTAGACTTTATCATCACACTGAAACCTGTCTGCCAGTCCATCCCAAAGAACTTGATATCGATTCTGAAGGCGAAAGTGATCCTTTGTGGCTGCGTCAAAAAACCATACAAATGATTGATGAATTCACCGATGTCAATGAGGGCGAAAAGGAATTAATGAAACTCTGGAACCTCCATGTCATGAAACATGGCTATGTGGGCGATTGCCAATTGCCATTGGCTTGTGAAATGTTTCTGGATGCAAACGGCCATGAAATCATACGCAAAAATATCTATCGCAATTTTATATTACACATGTGTTCGCTTTTCGATTATGGTTTGGTATCACCTGAAACTGTGTATAAAACTGTCCAGAAACTTCAGGGTATTTTAAGTAAATACAGAGAGGGGCAAGAATTAATGTCCAAGCAGCGTGAAAAACAATTAAAATATTGGTTAGATGTAGGTATACACAAACAAGATGAACAAAAGCTCAAATCACCACAAAAGCTACTTGCACCGCCTTTAAACACTGCCAATAATTCCCTTAGTCAAAATAAAGATGATAAAGCTGCTGCGGTGATAGCGGCTGAGAGTAAAAATTCTATGCAGCCGCCTACAAAACGTTCGTCTTCAGCTATTAAACGTTTAAGCGTCAATGCCAATGTTAGTGTAAATGGAGTAGCAGGCGAAAAACTAGCCAATGGCAAAAGTGTGGCACGTAAAACAGCTACACAAGATGATGCCAAAGAGAAGACTAATAGTCTAAAGAGAACGGCAAATGGTGACAAGAAAACAGAAACCAAAGCTACTAAAAACGAGTTAGAAACTAAAACTCAAGCAAATAAGCGAAGACTTTCCACAAGGGGTAAGTTAATATTTTTGTTTTGCTTTTTTTTTTAAATGAAAAAATAATAAAGACACAACTGCGTACCACTATCATCTATTCATGTTTGTATATATTTTAATTCATTAACACACAAGAAAAAATAGATTTTTTAATTGGTTGTGGCAAGGCGCATTGTTATCATTTTACCATCCCTCAACATCTTTGCGCTACATATCGTCATCCTCCTCATCATCTTCAGTCACATTCAATGTTACAAAATTCCAAAATTCACTTTAATCAAAAATATAAATCAACCAACCAACTATCAAACATTTGGCTTTAAATTAAAAAAAAATATAATAAATAATTTGGTTTTGTTCAAATATTGTTTCTATTTTCTTATCTACTTTAAATAATTTTTTTCCAATCACAAACTATTCATTGCTCCAGATGGTAACAGAGGTGGTGTTGATGATGCTGCCAATGATAATTATAATAATGATGATGTTGTGAATGTTGTCCACCTTAAAGAGGAACATAAAAAAGTTTTTAAAATTCATGAACATCATTCCTTCGATGAGGTTGTGTCACAAACTCATGAGGAACGTAGTAATAAAAATTTGTCAACTAATTGTAGCACTAGTAGTAGTAGCAGTACTGATACTATACAGTGATTATATATCTCTTGTATGAGTTTATATGTTATTTTATTTTAGCTATAAGCGAAAATTAAATTTAATATGAAAACAAACAAATTGAACAGACGGTGTTGAAAAGAGGAAACAGGAATTTCTTTTTTAGACCATAAAAAGCTTAAATTAAATTGACAATAATTACTTTGGCAGTTTTTAGGAGATACAGCTCTATTTTTAATTTGTTTTAACCTTGATTAAGGTTTAGGAAGTGCCATTAAAAAGCTAACAAGTTCCCGTAACCAAGAAAAATGAAAAGTGTTCTAGGCCAATTCACCTAATTAGAGTCTGGGAACGTAGCAAGTAGTACGGAGATGCATATTTGGAAATTATTCTGAAAGCCTTAAGGGTCACATTACCAAGTCAAAGCTGGTTAGCAAGTGCAAAAAGGCTCTTAATGTAATGATGCTCAAATGTAATTTAATGTTATGATGGGCAATTTTAACGTAAGGAGCCACCTATAGAGGCTACTACGGACTAGTCTCTATTTTAGGAAACTCACAAACCTTATTTTTGAACGGACTGGACAGGTCTGTGGCCAAATCACGGCATTCGATATCGATCGAAATTCCCATTTAAATTCTGTTGAAATTTCGATGATATTGAGGATTAAATGGTTTTAAAGACATTACTATAACCAAATTATTTTTTGGGCAGGAAGGTTCAAAAGGTTTTGGTAAGTATGATTACTGATTATTCTTTGTTTAGAGCAAGGTCAAATTAATAGTAAAACCTTACACTGGATTTTTGCAGGCTGTGCGATAATGAGGAGAGGTTGAAAAGTATGGAGCACAAGGTCAAAAACTTGGTTGTTTAGGCGAACGATTTTACGAGGTGTTAGGCACTATCGCAAGGAGAAGACTAGGTAATAGGTTAGTCACAGTCTCTTCTTTATCGTCATGTAAACTGGCTATTTTGGACTCTAAAAGGTCTACTTTTGATACCAGAGAAGAAATATCTGATATCTTACAAGCGAATAGTTCGTCAGAAGGAGTGGTTATTGTATATTATCAGAAATTTTGGGCATTTGTCCCAGATTAGACGCATTGTTTATACTGCTAATTTCCATTCTTAAAAAGCAATAAAATTTATTCCCAATTTGTAGCAATTTCTATTTAAACTTATAATTAAATTTCAAATTGATTTCATCTAATTTCTAGATTCTTTATTTAGAGACTATTGTTATTTATATTTAGGCTATAACTTCAAATTTATATTTTTTGTTATTAGATGTTTTTGTTGTTGGAGATTCTTTTTAAGACTGTTGTAAAATCTAGTCACTGATTAAGATAAAAGAAATTGTAATTCTCAAAAAAGGTTTTAGTAAAAAAAGTTTGTTACTTTTTTGTTAACATGTAAAATCAAAAAAACTTCATCTTCAAAGTCAAAATCGCAAAAAACTTAATAAAATTCAATTTTTTTTACCTTTTTTCCCTTGTTCAGGTCCATAGGTAGCAAAACGTTCAAAATTCAAGGAAACAATCAACTACAAAAATGAACCTAAGATCTCAATAAACAACTTTCTAGAACATATGAACTTCCTAGGAATTTTTGTTCTTTATGACGAGCTACAACTTTGCCTCAGAGAGTATATCAAAATTTCAAACGGTTTGCAAAATATGAGCTTGAGCAAATGATCATTTTTTTGCAAAAATGACATCGAGGCCCCACATCTTTGAGGGCCCATAAAAAAAACCTGGAGGACTTTGGACAAAACTGAGAGACAGGTGTCTTTTTTTTTGTCTTTTATCACTTAGTGGTGTCCGTATATGGTTATTTTTTTCCGTGTTGCACTGTGTAATCAAACGTAGCTAAGGGTTTCTCGTTTAAATTATCTACATCTTTTCCGTTTGCGTAATGCAAAGTTGATAGCACTAAAACAACTTTATTCTTTTTAGGAAAATACGAGTGTAATGAAAAATCTTATAAGTCGTGAAAACTTTACGTGACTTTATTACTATGAACAGTCTTAACAAAATCTAAGCCTTTGGTTAACAAAATTAAAGCTAAGTCCAAAGTTGTAAACAAATTGTCCGCATTACAATACAGGTCCCTTTGGTCTTTGTTGGTTATCTGCGTAGTAAACGTCTCTAATCCTCCATAAATATTCCAATATTGAAAACCTAAAACCTTAAAAACATTACAAATATAGATGTCATTGAATCCACCATAGAATTCTACCAAGCCATCTTGAAATACTGTGGCTTCTAAAACACGAAAGGTGCATATGGAGCTTGTGAGTCACTGGAGGGTTCACATCAATTTTTAAATAGGTAAAAAAAGTGTTAACACAAAGATCTAATTTTTTTAACTCATGTGAATTAAAACAAGAATTCATAAAAAGTGTGTTGGGCAGTACAATTTAATTGTATATATATTTTTCATTAAAAAGTGATAAATGTATCTGTACCTCGGAGGGATACAACACTATATCCATTTTTTTTTTTTTAAATCAGAGTTAAAATCAGCTTTTCTCATATTTCATAGAGGTATAGAGCACTATGTCAAAAACAAGTTAGAACCGGATATAGCATGTTTTAAAACAACACCAAGTCCACTTTCATTTAGAGGGATAGAACACCAAAAGTTTAAAACTCCTCTCCTGTAAAGTTATGAAAATGGACATAGTGTTGTATCCCTCCGACGTACAGATATATAAAATTGAATTGAAAACAGAAACACATTCAAACTGTTGGAAATACTTTGTTTAATTGTACTTTAGCTTCAATGTAAATTTTCAATCTAGTTCTCTTTGAAATATTTGTGTTATAATTTGTATGTTGAAAAAATATTTTCAATATCCTGAGAATCGAAAAAACAGAATATAGTGGCATTAAGTTCAATGTGCCAAGCCGCTAAGGAAATAAGTTTTTATCGAAGTTTGTTAAATGAAATGGGTTTTCAAGATTTAATTAAAAAGCCAACCGTATTAAATTGTGACAACCAAGGAGCTCAATGCCTGACCAAAAGTCAAATGACCATGAAAAGAAGCAAACACTAATCAATGGAAATTAACACAAAATTTGATTTTTGATTTATAATTTCGAATGTAAAATATGTACTTAATAATAAAAAATTTACATTGAGGGGGCATTTGTTTTAAATACTTTGTTTAATTATACTTTAGCTTCAATGTAAATTTTCAATCTAGTTCACTTTGAAATATTTGTGTTATAATTTGTATGTTGAAAAAATATTTTTTAGTTTGCCATGTAAATTTTAACCATTAATTTTGATTTTGAATAAATATTGTTTTATAAAAAATTAAAGGAAGAATTATTCTTCACACAAACAAATTTTGTTTTTGTTTTGAATTAACTTGTACGAAAGAACGAATTCTTTTGACATTGTGAAACTGACAATATGTAAACCAATATTGACCCAAAACTGAAAAACTGTCAGCTGAGCTTTTGCAAATATTTGATCTCGATATACTTTAACAGGACCAGATAAAAAAAATAATAAAAATTATATTTTTCATATAGAATTTATCTTACATTAAAAGGTCAAAGTATTAACAGATAAATATTTTTAAATTGAAAAGCGATTTAAATTATTTTTGACACTTAGAGGGTTAAGTGTCAAAAATAATTTTTATCTAGAAATATGTAAATCATGGATAAATTCTTCCAACAATCCGTTAACAAAGGACGAAACAAATTATGCGTCTACCAATAACAACTATTGACACTAAGGTGTCTGTGTTTTAATAAAAACAACAAAAATGTTAATAAATACCAACTCTGTAATTTAAAAAATTCATAAATACAATGTAAATGTAATGTCGCATATATTCGGCAACAACACGGAAAGGGTTAAAGTTCTGTTATTTGACCGAAGGACCATTTTGAAATCGTAGGACCAAACAAAAAATGTAAACGTAAACAATATTTTTTATATAGAATTTTTCCTACTTTGAAAGGTTAAATGTCTTAATTGAAATTTAAATAAAAGTGTTTTTTTTAATATATTGCGGTTTTGAAATTTTTAAATATTTTTTTAAATAATTTTTAACAAAGATCCTTTTTTTCGTCATTGTTTCAATTTGTTTGTTTGTTTTTTTTTTGTATTTACATCAAACCTAGCTATTCTTATTCAGAATTTTAAAAATATTAACCATTAAAATTAGAATTGTGTAAAATTATTAAAAAAAAATATTAAATTAAAGGTAAAAAAGCTATAAATAATTTTTCCATTTTGCTTTCACACTAAACTCACTTGTGACATCATTTTTTACATTTGTCAAAAACTGTTAAATAGATACACAACAACCTGCCTCGAAACGCCAACGTAACGAAAGCAATAATGCTAATACTGCCCATAGTAATAGTAACACCAATAGCAACAGCAATCACAACAATAACAACAGCAATACGAATCAGAAAAATGTCTTAAATCAAAAGATAGACTCAACACAACAACAAACAGCTACAGCAACTACCTTAACAGGAAAACGTGTGGCCACAAGACGTCAATCTATAGCCGGTCCTTCCTCTGATACCAGTCACAGCACTGCCAAAACGACTGATAAAGCTGCAAATAAATCATCTTCATCTTCGTCAGGATCAACTACACATACGTTGCGTACACGCCTGTCGGTGCCTCTAACTAACAAAACGGAAAAACGTTGATACTTAGTTCTGTTAAAATTCTGACTTTTTAGATGAGTTTTTTTTTTTGGTTTTTTAACTTTTAACTTTTAAATATTTTATTTTGTTTATTTTTAATGTATAATAATAAAATTTCTCTTTAATGCTGTGACTATTTTGTTGAGTTTTTAAGTTTATCTACTTTTCACTCTTATTGTTTGCAATTTTATTTTTTTTATTCGGTAGTACTTATGCTTTCTTTTTTATTTTTGCATTTTGTAATAAAAACTTTTGCTCTTTTTAATTTTAAAATTTGTTAAAAAATTATCTAATTTCTCTCTCTCTCTCTTCTAAAATTTTACTCTTTTTTAACTGTTACTTAAATATGAATTTATCATTAAAATATTTTCCATGTGTTATCTGCCACGCCCTTACATGGAATATTCCTTATACAATTTTTAAGTTTCTTTTTTTATATAATTATTTTATTTGCTTAAAATGCAAAAATATTTGTTTTATTTTAATGTTTTTTCTTTTATTTGACAATTCATCTTAATATTAAATCTCAATTTCTGAAAAGTTTAAACAAAATTTGTTATTTTTAAATGAATTTTAAATATGATTATCAATTAAAAAAATGATTTAAAAACACATATTTTAAAACGAAGTTAATTCTTCTTAAAGAAAAAGAAAAAAAGAAAAATATAAATTCAATTGTAATTTAAGTAAATCGCTTGAATATTTTTGTATAATTAAAAAAAATATATATAAAAATAAAAATTAAACAACTAAATAAACAGAAACATTTAGTTTTATAATATAACCCTAAATTAAATACAATAACAATAAATAAATAAAAGCTGAATTAAATTAAAAATATCAATATAAAACTAATTCAGTGTCTAAAATAACAAATAAATCTGTGTTTCTTTGTATTTTTTACCCTCAAGCTATTATGCCTACCAATTAATTGTTTTACTTTGCTTTGCAAAAGGGATGGAGTAGAGATAAGACAGGTGGTGAAATAAAGGAATACAGAAAATATACATATATGAGCAACTTTTCAATTGTTTTTAGAACAGTATTACAGCGCCTATGGTGTCAAGAGGGCACATTAGTTTTAATATTCTTTTTTGCCGATGAGTGCTACAGATTAATACCGGCGAAGGAGGGCGCTGTGATATATAAACAAATTTGTGTTGATAATTGGCGCGGCTGGGATACGAACCAGGGACCAACTCAATCCAACATGAATGCTAAGTAGCTATCTAGCTGCAGCACACTCTTTTTATCATTTAACTAGCGATTCCCGGTGTTCTTCGCTACCCGTAGGGTAGGTTAGGTTAAGAAGGGTTGTGCCAGAAATGGCACATCCACTCGAAGACCCGGAGGATCCATTGTGATTCCCTTCAGCTAACTAAACCTAAGAAAATAAAAAAGATTTTACACCGCGCGATGTCAAAGAGCTCATCGAGAAATCGTTCGCTTGTGGTGGTCCTAGTGGTCCTAGTGGCGCAATGGCAAGTGAGCACGCCTACCACGACTCTCAGAAATTTCCTATCCAAGCCCAAAAGTACTTTGGTTTTTGCAGCGTCTAGTCTGGCCCAAATTGCCCGTGAGAATCCCCCCTAACTTCCCAAGATAGGTTACTTCTCATAACTACCCAAACGGATATAAACCTATAGTATTGGCTAATCGGTGGCTTAAATTGTCCCTCTCAGAGCCCAGTCTTGCCAGTTCGTCAGCAATTTCGTTGCCCTCGACATTGCAATGACCCGGAACCTAGCTCAATCTGGCCCTATACTTTATCTTTGAACCATCAGTGAACACCGCAACTCCGTCGTACAGTTTACCAGATCCCAACCATTCTTCCCTCTTCGGAAATACAACCAAGGGTCCGTCGAGTGCGACCTCAATCAGAATCTTTGTGTGTCCTATATTACTTAACCTCGCCAACCCTAATTCCAAAAGTCCAAAAAAACTCCTCGCCGCCATTCCGACCACAAAGTCCTCAAGGGAAAATAGGTGCAGAATGATGTCCAGCTGTGTATGGTAAAAAAAATAAAAAAGTATGGCCAAGTTATAGGATTTACTCGTATATAATTTTGAAGCAGTTCCCAAGATACAAATTGATAAATATTTTCTTTGTATGGGAGTTACCACACATACTGTTTTCATCCAGTCAATTTTTTGCTCGCCTATAAAAATTAATGAGAGGGTTATTCGCACAAAATTTTAACGCGATAAATATTACAGTTTCCAAGGTACACGATCATAGTTTATCACTTAATAAGGAAGGACCCACGCCCCCTGCTTCCATCCAGCACGTTTTTTTTTTTCAAGACTAAGGTCGTTAGTAAGTTGTTACTTGCACGAAATTTCAAGATTGCTATTATAGTGCCTAATTAACAGTTAGTGGTTAAGAGTTACGTCAGTACTTGTATCAAGACATTTTTTTAGATAGTACTGATTTTTATCTAAGACGTGGTTTGATAATGATGTTCCCACATCGAAACGTTAACCATACAGAACAAACAGGCCTTCACTGAAAGGTATAACAACAGTATTTAATTTTTAGTTTTTTTTGCAATTGGTGAAATAAAGCGTCCCATATAACTTATGTACCGTCTGTAAATAAGTAGTTTCGAAGATAAATAATTCGTTTATATCTAAAACACAGCGTCATCTAATAGTTCCAATTCTATCAAGTCTGTGACCGATAGAACAATTGCACAAAGAAAAAAGTGTAATGAAATAAGTTAGGACAACTTCGAAGTTACGAACACTGAAACTCGCGTATTTTAAAAATAAATTAGAAGTCTCTATAAACGGACTAAGCCTGTTGCATCTTCTACATAAGAATCTATCTAAGTTGTATGAGTTGCACATTTCTCTTTTCCCTTTGGTTTTGATTTTTGAAGACAGACATAGCCTATTCCATCTTCAAGATGAGGGCTGTTTTATATGTCATGAAAATTGGTTCAACCCGTTATTCCCTTTTTCCCCCTGATCCCTTGCCTTTTAGGTAAGAATCTACCTATGATTCAAATTTCCCTCTGGATCGTTTTTGTTTTTAAAACATGCATAGCCTATTACAACGTATTATATGTTTAAAATTTCTTTCAAATCGGTTAAGTCGTACAAAATTGTAGTTTTACTACCTTTTTTCCCTCTGCGTCCTATTTTTAATAATAGACATGTCTTATTGAACTTCCTGGATTAGGATATATGTATGTTTAAACTTTTTTTAAAATGAATATGGTCGAATAATAATGGAGTCCTTTTTGCCCTTTTCTCTCTCGAAGTCCATCATTTATGGCCGGACTGACGGCTACGTAAAAACTTATTTACTCAGCAGTAGAGTCGTAAGCGTTAGTGGAAACTGCTTCTCAAATAGAGTTATTTGACGATAGAAACCTTCTAAAAACGACCCAATCGACGAATCTAAGTCACTCTACCCAAGAGCTTGAATGAAATATTCTTCAACATCCACCATACTCTGTCGGTTTTGCGTCAAGGAATTGCTACTTTTTTCCTCGTCTTATATTTAACTAAATGATAGGGGTAATATGTGACAATGATAAAGAGAACTTTGCGCCCTTATTAGGGCGCAAGTTATAAAAAACGATAGTAAGTATAAGTATATGGTTGGTTGGTTTGCGTAGCATCTTGCGTCAAGCAAGCTCTTAAGTGGAATCAAGTGATTGCGTTTTTAATTCACCCCATTCGACCCAGACAATAAAGCCGATCCACTCAGAGATACTAGTGTATACTTAGACCTATTATTTAGAATTAAGATATCTGGTAAGGTCACCTAGATTGGCTTCCGATAACTCAGATAAGTCATCTATTATGTTAGCTCCAAGAAATTTGCGTCTCCAAAAATTGAGTGCCGGGCACTCACACAGATGATGCTGCATCGTTTCTTCTGGCAGCTACGACAGTGTCTATGATATGGAAGTCGTTGTCCACTAGCTTGTATATCAATCGCCCAATAACACGTTAGCACCGCCAGCAGTCCTTCCTGTTTTGATTTAATAATTGGACGGAATGCTTGTCATTATAACAAAGCTACAATTTTCTTGAGACCTTTCAATTGTTCACTTTGCCTGATCTTACTTTAGCTCTGTGAAGGTAATACCCGAAAATATTGTTGCTAATGGTGCCAAGCGGCATAGTGATCGATACAACATTGTGTACATCCAGGGCAGATCCAGCCCTGCCACTATGTGCTGGCAACTACTGTAGAGTCACATTAGCTTGACGACCCAGCCTGGTTAAAGCATCCTTATATAGTCCTACTAGAATAATATATGTAATGTCTTATTTCAATGACAGAAGAGCCCTGACAAAGCTATCAAAGTTTAATAGTGGTATTAAGTAGTCGGCAGCCGATCTACGATCCTAGCATGACCGGTACTCTCTAGATCTTCAAAATCCGGTTGCCGACAATCTAACATTACTGCTAGCAGATATCGCCATTGCATTAATCTCTTATTGAAATTAGCAGTATGTTTGCTGTCATCCCTCTAATGTTCAATTAAGAGAAGTATCTCTCTTCTTTAAAATAGCCAAAGTTGTCTAAACCAATTGATTGTTGGAAAATAACTTTATGACGAGTTTTCCTTAAAATTTCCTAATGGTTTTTGTGGAAACTTGAATGTTTTCAGAAACCTACTTTGTTTTTTAATCTTAGTTATTCTTTGATTTCAATGAAAAATACTCACTTGCTCATAAAAAATTAAAGCTTCTATCCAAGAGCTTGAATGGAAAATTCTTCAACTTCCACCAAACTCAGCCGATTTCGCGTCCAGAAATTGCTGCTTTTTTCGTCGGCTTGTGAAAGCAAACCTAACTTCCAATGCAGTAAAAATATCTGCAAATGTATTCCAAACTTCTGGTAAATCAGTAAGTGCTAACAAAATTAGGAGATCTCTACACCAAAATGGGTTACATGATAGAGTACCACGTAAAAATCCTTATCAGTCGAAAACAAATCAAATTAAACGGATAAACTTTACTGCTAGCAGATATCGCCATTGCATTAATCTCTTATTGAAATTAGCAGTATGTTTGCTGTCATCCCTCTAATGTTCAATTAAGAGAAGTATCTCTCTTCTTTAAAATAGCCAAAGTTGTCTAAACCAATTGATTGTTGGAAAATAACTTTATGACGAGTTTTCCTTAAAATTTCCTAATGGTTTTTGTGGAAACTTGAATGTTTTCAGAAACCTACTTTGTTTTTTAATCTTAGTTATTCTTTGATTTCAATGAAAAATACTCACTTGCTCATAAAAAATTAAAGCTTCTATCCAAGAGCTTGAATGGAAAATTCTTCAACTTCCACCAAACTCAGCCGATTTCGCGTCCAGAAATTGCTGCTTTTTTCGTCGGCTTGTGAAAGCAAACCTAACTTCCAATGCAGTAAAAATATCTGCAAATGTATTCCAAACTTCTGGTAAATCAGTAAGTGCTAACAAAATTAGGAGATCTCTACACCAAAATGGGTTACATGATAGAGTACCACGTAAAAATCCTTATCAGTCGAAAACAAATCAAATTAAACGGATAAACTTTACTGCTAGCAGATATCGCCATTGCATTAATCTCTTATTGAAATTAGCAGTATGTTTGCTGTCATCCCTCTAATGTTCAATTAAGAGAAGTATCTCTCTTCTTTAAAATAGCCAAAGTTGTCTAAACCAATTGATTGTTGGAAAATAACTTTATGACGAGTTTTCCTTAAAATTTCCTAATGGTTTTTGTGGAAACTTGAATGTTTTCAGAAACCTACTTTGTTTTTTAATCTTAGTTATTCTTTGATTTCAATGAAAAATACTCACTTGCTCATAAAAAATTAAAGCTTCTATCCAAGAGCTTGAATGGAAAATTCTTCAACTTCCACCAAACTCAGCCGATTTCGCGTCCAGAAATTGCTGCTTTTTTCGTCGGCTTGTGAAAGCAAACCTAACTTCCAATGCAGTAAAAATATCTGCAAATGTATTCCAAACTTCTGGTAAATCAGTAAGTGCTAACAAAATTAGGAGATCTCTACACCAAAATGGGTTACATGATAGAGTACCACGTAAAAATCCTTATCAGTCGAAAACAAATCAAATTAAACGGATAAACTTCGCAAATAAAAAACAAAAATTAGCCATTAACATTTTGAGAAAATATTCTTTTTATTTTACTAATGAGGATAAATTTGATATATTTGGAGTCAAAAAACCTTCAAACTATGGCGAAGTGTGACTGGAGCAATTAATGATAAGTGCGTGATCAAAACCGTAAAACATAGTGGAGGTGGTGTTTCTCGATTCAACAATGAAAAAAGGAGATTACCTCAGAATTCTGCAACACAATGTTGCCCCCAGCGTGGAGAAATTATGCTTTACAGAAAACTGGATATTTCAACAGGATAGTGATTCTAAACATTCCTCCAAAATTGTAAAGGAATGGTTGCTCTATCGCAACCCTAAAATACTTGACTGTCCACCACAATCCCCAGACCTTAACCCAATTGAGCAACTATGAGAATATCAAGGAAAAATTGTGAGGGAAAGGAACATTTCTTGCAAGAATGACCTAAAGGCTGCACTGCAGAATAAATAGAGTGATATTCCACATGATTTTACCAAAAAACTTGTCGAATAGATGCCAAGGAGTTTAGAGGCTGTAATAAAATTAAAAGGACGACAAACAAAATATTAAATGTATCTTTGGTGCAATCTGCGGACTTTTGTTTATTTTGATTTGACGCGTTAAATTAGTATAATATAAATTAAAAGTGAATTTTTTTGATATTAATAAATAATTATCTAATATTGTTTTTTATATATCATTGTTTATGTAAAAAAATATTTTTTTTTCAAACAACATGCGGTGTTTAATTTTATTTGACGTTCACTGTATATGATATATGGTTGATTGCTTTGCGAAAGCTTTCAAGTAAAATTAAGTAAATCCGTTTTGACACCCCCGCTCGCCAAAACAATAATGCTGATCCACGTGGATATTTAGACCCATATATCCACGATCCACGTGGATATTTAGACACATATATCCACGATCCACGTGGATATTTAGACCCATATAACTCAGATAGGTCATCTAATATGTTTGCTGCAAGAAATTTGTGTCACCAAAAATGGAAGTGCCGGGCGCTCGCACAGAAGGTTACAAACTCTTTTTCTTCTTTGCTCTGTACCTAGCAGCTACGAAAGTGTTTATTATAGGGAACTCCCAGCCTACTAGCATGTATGCCGATTGAAAAGGGAAGTATCCCTCCTTCTAAATCGAAATTAGCGACGAGCATTAAGGATATTCCGAGCCAGCTTTAAGGTCGTTGTGAATCTTCAAGTTTTTTATATACCAATAAGCGAAGTCTGGTAAATTGAATTTAATTTTCTTATAGTTTTATAACCTATAAAAAGTTTATTAGAAAAAAACCTCATTATAATTGTACAAAATCCACTTAACAAAGACCTTCTTAATAATAATTAACTCTAAAAGGCAGTTTAATTTATACAAAGTTAAAATGATAAAAGAAAACTAGTAAAATTCGCTTCAATATCAATTCGCTTTTTATCTCTTTCACCTTCTCTACTCATCTCGATAGCTAGCTTTTACTTTCCCTTAGCCGCCACGATGAAAACTGTCTTTTTACTATTCAACAATTTGGAATCCTCCTCAATATGACCATTGCTTTGAGCTTCAAGATCTCTGTTGGATTCTGCTGTTACATTTTCCACTTTAACAGCACTTAGATTCTTTAATTCCACTGGTTCCAAGGCATCAAAGGTGGGTGGAATTAAGCGTTTTCTGTTAAATATAAACAAAAATAATAATTGATTTTTGGTAAAGCATAATTCTTTGTATTATAAATTACCTTTCAATTAATAACCATACCATGGAGAACAACATCATTAGGGAAGTTAAGCCAAAAGTCCAATAGGTACCCAAGCGCGTGTATATGGAACCCACAAAAATAGGACCACAAACACGCGACAAACAACCTGAACCGGTCATTAAGCCCATCCAAACGCCCTGAGGCCGGGGACCCAAAACTTTGGAAAATATGGTTTGTATTAGTGTCACACCCAAAGGGTAACCGATGGAGGTGAAACCAAAACCAATAATAAATTGTGTTAAAGTAATAGCCGGTGTTAGGGCGCACCATTCTTGCGTTTTGGGACAGCCCAAGAAAATTTCATTATCTGGCGTTAGATCTATTGTAGAATTACCCGTCAATGGTATGGTTATATTATAGACCTCAGCAATTTTTGGCGGCCCATCACCCCAGGGTATATAGAGTACACGTCCCAAAACCATTAAAGAAAAACCACCCCATATTAAGACTTGATTTTCAGGAAATATTTTGCACAAAGGATTTATAGCCACAAATGTTATAAGAGCTACTAAAGCTCCTACAGACATTAGTATGCCCATATACCATAAAGCCTCTTCATTGGTCCAGGCATATTGATCCATGGTTAGTGAGGTACCCAAACTAAAATAAAAAAGAAGTGTAATAAAAAAGATTTTAATTTAAAAGCATCTATTGGTTTCTAAAAAAAATAAAACTTACGTTTCCAGTAAAACAAAATTAAACACCAAAACAAAAAAGGCCACTATTAAAGTCCAGGCGGATATATAATCGGGCTTTATAGCCTTCCAGGTTTCCCTTTCCGAGGTTTTGCCCTGCATTATCATTATCTCACGGGCAGCTACTTTACGTTCCTGGAAATATATAAAGAAAAAACATATTTGCAAATGGTCTCTAATTAACCTCTCTTTTTAAAGCCGGAACTCACCTCAAATAACGAAGGCAAAAACATAATAAAATTGCCCACACTCATGACAACATTTATCCAACCGCATGCCGTATACATATTAAACACCATACCGCCCCACAGCCAAACCCAACCATCACTGCCCAAAGGTGTTACGATCGCCTGCAAACCAGGTCCAATAATAAAACCCAAAACCTGAGCCAATGAAACCATGGAAACAGCTTTTGTACGTTCACTTAGACGTGTGGCTGCTGACAGATACGAACGACATACAGCAATATTGGCCGAACTAACACCAATTAGGAAACGTGAAATCAACATCCAATATTTAACATTATCCGGCCGCATTTCCAAAGAAGAGTATAGAGCACTGGCCAGCGTAAATAAAGCCAAAGAGCTTAAAAGCGGCAATCGAATTGTGCCAATTTTATTGCTCCACCAACCAAAAATTGGACTAAAAATCATTTGACCCAAAGGATTGGCAGCCACCACGAGACCCATGAATTCTTTGCCAGCAGTAGGATCTAGCTAAGAATAAGTAGTGAATTATTATCAGTCATATACTTATAACTAGCTCGTATGCTTGAAAAACGCCACAACTCCAAAACAACGATTTCATAAAAAGCATTTAAATTTACCAATTTTCGAAAATTATAAAGGTTGTCCGCCGGGAAGGTATACTACTCGCAGTAATTCCATTGTAATTGTATCGCTGTATGCGATCTGGAACCGTCTTGTTGATACCACATGTCAATCAAGCCCAAAGCATGCAGTTCAGTTGTGGCGTTAAAAGGTTTTCAATCATATAACGATATCTCTCCCCAATCACAGTTACCGTTACGACGTTTTCATTTTCAAAGAAGTTAGGTCCAATGATTCCTTCTGACCAAATTGCACACCACACTGTCACTTTTAATGGATACAAAGGTGACTGATTAATAATTTGAGGCTTTCCAGAACCGACTATTCTGTTTATTCACATATCCATTCAAATGAAAATGAGCCTCGTCACTCATTATGATTTTTTCATGAAAATCGGGGTTGTCATAGACGAACTGTAACATCCTATTGACATATGTACGATGGCGCAAATGGTCTTGTGGAAGAAGCTTTTATGTCAATTGAATCTTAAATGGAAACAAATGCAAATCCTTTTGCAATATTGTGGCCAAAGTTGCTCTTCGAAGACCAATTTCCAAAGCACGGCGTCGACTTGAGGTTAATGGATTGTTTTGAACACTTTCTTGAGCAGCAGTAATGTTTTCAGCCGATCTTGCAGTACGTTTTGGTCCATGCCTACCACCTACAGACCTTTTTTCTTCGAAATCATTGACTACACCATAAATAGTGCGTTTTGTTGGCGCGTTGTTTCTCCTAAAAATTTTACGTAACTTTCTCATCGTCACAGTAATCGATGATTAACGATTAAAACACCTACAGACCTTTTTTCTTCGAAATCATTGACTACACGATAAATAGTGCGTTTTGTTGGCGCGTTGTTTCTCCTAAAAATTTTACGTAACTTTCTCATCGTCACAGTAATCGATGATTAACGATTAAAACACGTTGGTTTATAGAATATTTTTCCATAATAAATTTGTGTCTACTTAACGACTGCTACCAAAATGGCGGCAAAACATAGTAGTATACCTTCCCGGCGGACACCCTGTATTTGATCAGTTTTCTACAGGGCAAGTTTACTTCCGCAAAAAGTTAAATTAAGCTGTACTCCTCTCTCTTACAAAAATGTATACTTGCGCAACAAAACTTGTCCTATAAAAAACAGGTTCTTTAAAAACAATTGAATGGAAATTTTCGAGTTAGGACGTTCTTCAAGCAAATGAGCGATTTTTATGTAGTATTTCAAAATTAAACGAGACCTATGAATTCTTTACCAGCATAGGATCTAACTAAGAATAAGTAGTAGATTATTTTGAAGAGCATAACTACTTCGTTTGCTTGAAAAACGTCATAACTCAAAAAAAGATAAAAAAGCATTTAAAGCATTAAAAGCAATTTACTTTACGCTTAAGAAAAAACAAATAATATTATATTTGACCGGGTTTTCACAGAGTAAATTGTCTTGCGCAAGAAGTTAAATGAAGCCGTATTCCTCTCTCTCTTTTTTACAAAAATTAAGTTTTGCGCAATAAAATTTTTTGTGGAAAACAGGTCTTTCCAAAATAATTGTATAAATTTTATAGAAATATTAGAGTCTTCAAGCAAATGAGCGATTTTTATGTATTTTAAAACTAAACTGGGGGCAAATAGCGGAATTCGATATCGATCGAAATTTATATTTTAACTCTATTGAAATTTCGATCAATATCGAAAACGATAATATTTTGAAACATTGTTAGGAATTTCAATTATTTTTTTATATTTTATTTAATAAATACAGAATTTAATTTTATCAGCTGAATGTACCGTTACCTTATTTAAATATGGCCATATACCGGTTAATATAATACTGAAGCCTAAAGACATTAAGAACATGGTAAAATATATCACACGTATCGAACGCCATCTAATGCGATACTCTTCTAACGTCTCCAAACCATCATCCAAATCCGAAGGAATTTTTGTGGCTCTAAAACAATTTCGGATGTTATTTAAACAGGCCATAATTTAAAGTTTAATGTTAACGCTTTCTTATAATTTTATTGTGTTTTAAGTCCTTTGCAGGACTCTCAGGATGATAAGTAGCAGCAGCTTAAAGTTTATTAAGGTTTGATATACATTCTGAAAGTAAAGAAAATTAAAGCTAAATTAAATTGCAATTTTAGATTTTTTAGCACTTGTGTGGGCAATAAAAAAATCGGGCATGTTCTGTAATTCCACATTTAACTCTGAAGTAAATAATTTTCACATTTTTGCTGTTCTGACTTTCACATCAACATGTTTTTTTTTTATTGAAAACTAGCAGTGCGCTTCGCTACACCCATCCACAAAAAATATAATAAGCACTTGGAAGAAAAGTATGGCTAACCTTAACTGGAAAAGGCATGCTATTCACACGACAAAACTCTTTCATGCAAGGTAAGACGTCGACTGTTCCAATCCAATCAGTTTTTTGCTAGACTATGCGTAATAACACGATAATAATATTTTACTTTTTATGGGAGGTACCACTCCCACTATCCTAATCCAGTCTGTTTTGCTAGATTATGCTGATAAGTATGAGGGCGACTTGTGCAAATTTTCAAGACTCTACATATTGTAGTTCTCTAGGTACACGATAATAATTTTTCACTTTGTATGTGAGGTACCACGCCCACTGTCGCAATCCAGTCTTTATTTGGCTAGACTATGTACATAAATAAACCTGAGGTTTACTTATGAAAAGTTTCAATAGTCTACCTGTTATAGTTCCCTGGGTACACGATAATAATTTTTCACTTTGTATCTGAGGTACCACGCTCACTATTTTAATCCAGTCTGTATTTTGGTTTCACGAGTTTGAGGTTTCAAGACTCTACCTATTGTAGTTATCTAGGTACACAATAATATTTTTTCACCCAATCCAGTCTGTGTTTTGTTAGACTATACACATTAGTATGAGGGTTTTTTGTGCAAAGTTTCAAGACACTACGTATTGCAGATCTCCATTTGAACGATAATAATTGTTTACTTTGTATGAGAGGTACCACGCCCACTATTTAAATCCAGCCTGTGTTTGGCTAAAGTATGTATGTTAATGAGGGTGTTACTGGTGCAAAATTTTAATAATCTATCAATTATAGTTCTCTAGCTATTTAAAAATTGTGCGTAAAAGTAGGCTTGGTCAAATGAGTAACATTTAAACATCTTTGAAATCGGCGCGTACAGAAAACATGTCGCACAGAGGGGTATTTTGCCAATCTAGCCGGATATTAGGCCAAAAATTAAATTTAAGAAATTTAAAAATTTAAGTACTCAGATCAAGGCTTTTGCTTGAGATTTGTCCTTTTGGGATTTAAACGGTATAAAATCAGGAAAGCTGAGCAAATTGCATACGTTTTTATTGACTCTTTATGGTTTTGAGAGGTTTGCAATATATTTTTTTGTAGCTAAACGAATATAGATTTTATATTGATATTTTTCTGTGAAAGGCTATATTGCCAGCTACTTATAATAATTATTAAAAAATTTTCATTTTAAATTTTTATAATAAAAAATATCGTTCGAAATTAAAAAAAAAATGTTTTTGTTCACTTTTTTGTAAAAAAAAATGAAAAGGTTTTTGAGAGGGAGGGCCGTCGCGATCCTAAAAATGTTATAAAATTTAAGATATCTACTGTAAAATAACTTTGCGCCTTTTTGCGCCAGATGTAGGATTAGTTATTCTAAGGGAACTTTTTTTCTCCTTGGTTCAATTTTTCCTATTTTCAAAATTTAACAGCCTGTGATCATAATATATTTTTAAGCTACGTTTCATTGATCTAGAGGCACTCAATAACTTTTTAGAGCCAATATAAAATAAAAAATATAGTAATGTCCGGCTAGATTCTGACGGTTGGCATGCATAAGGTTATGCTTCTTCCACAACTGAGTGTGTGAGTGTGTTATACCTCCATAATTAATTGAGGAACGAAAGGGAGGCTTTGGTTTCACGTTTGCCAGGTTTTTTTTTCTCTCTCCCTTAAAAGCAATTTTTTTCTGAAATTTAAAAAAATTAAAATCCAAATTAATTAAATAAAAAAATCCCCTAAATTAATCCCAATTTAAAAAAAAATCCCCTAAAAGTTTCAGTTTTCATTATATTAAAGTATGTATTATAAATATACATATGTATGTGTATATAAATATACCCAGTGGTAAAAAGAAGGAGTAAAGAGGCCTTCTAGAAGGCCTCTTTACTCCTTCTTTTCAAGGCACAAGGCCTTCTGTTTTTAAGCACTTTTAATTTTTTTTATTTTTAATTGAAATATTAAAATTTTTTGGGATTTGAACCGTCAACCTTCAGGCTGATAGACCTTCGCACTGCCAATTAGTCTATCGAAGTATCTCAATTTCAAGCAGGAATGAAGTATATAAAGGCAATTCAATTAACTTTTGTGTTTTATAAATAAGAAATCTAAAAATAGAAAATTATGTATTTGTCATACAAAATGAATACACATCCCTACTTCCCTACTAAGAGAAGGGAAGTAGGAATGTATACTGGATCTTTTAGAAGAAAGAGCCAAGGCCTCCTAAAAGGCCTTTTTTGGAAGGCACACAAAAATGAGGATCGTATTCGAGAGAAGGTCTAAGTATGCCTTATAGACGGCCTGAAGTGAGAAGACCTCTTTAATTTTACCACTGGTATGTTTCTTGTGTTGTTGTAAGAGTTTTCTTAAAATTAGAGTTTTTTTGTTTTTTCACGACATACTAAACGCATAACAAAAAAATTAACTTTCTAATACGTTGTTTAAATAGTTTAGAAAAACCTATCAGAAAGCCGTTTGTTGCATATTTTCAATTTATTGGTTGCAAAAAAATAGAAATAGACCAAATAAGTATCTGGTAAAACACAAAAAATCTCCCAAAAAACACCCTAAATTTTTTTTGGAACCCCCAATTTTTCCCCTAAGAAATGTCAACCCCCAAATTATCCCCTAAATGAAAAAACCCTCTAAATCTAGGGGAAAATCCCCTAATCTGGCAACCGTGTTCGGTATCCCCCTATATGGTATGTATGATTACATAAATAGTAGTTTTTAAGGGCCTTTTTTTAAAGAAGCAAATTTTCAAAGTACCTTTTTTAAACCATAGGATTTGAAAAGGCAATTTTTAAGGAACTTTCTTTTAAAAGATTCTTTATTAATAAGTTTATTTTTGTTAAGTAATTTCTTAAGGTTAAATGCTCTTTTAGAAAATTATACTTTTTTAAAAAGGTACTTTTTTTAAAATGTTCTTTTTTTATATTCATTGTACTGTATTGCATTGTATTTTTTTGCTTTTTAAAAAGTTAATTTTGTTGAAAGTTACTTTTTAAAATGCAAATTTGTATTGGTTCTTTTTAAATATAATTTTCGAAAAAAAATTATATAAAAAATCACACAAAGCAACCAAACCAAAAAGGAGTTCTAGTTCAGGCCTTTTATAAGCCATGCTTAGACCCTGTCTCTATAATCCTCATTTTTCCTTTCCTTCCAAAGAAGGCCTTTTAGAAGGCCTTTTCTCTCCTTTTTATAAGATCTACTACACATTCCTACTTCCCTTATCTTAGATGGGAAGCGTGATTATCTCTTTTTATATCTCCCATTTTGCATGGCAAATAAATAATTTGATATTTTTAGATCTCATTTATATAAAAAACAAAAGTTCATTTAATTGCCCTTTAACTAATTAAGTGCTGCTTGCACAAAATAAATTTAAATTGCTAAATAAAAAATAATAATCTAGTCCAAAAGATTTTCTTTTAGTTTTTGCTGCGAAAAGCCTTCTAAAAGGCATTAGAGAATTTTCGGAAGACCTTCTGGAACGCTGGACGGCAGAAGCGATGACAACCGGTGTAAAAAAGTTATGAGTATGGAATACGACTAGAAGACCTTGTGCCTGCTGAAGAAGAAGTAGAGAAGCCTTCTAGAAGGGGTTCATTCTCCTTCTTTTTGTCTATGGAATGTTATTTGCACCATTATTTTATTCTCTGGTTAATATACATATCTCCCTAAAGGTATGCAACTAATTTGCCTGCGATATAAATCTATACATATATGTATATAATAAAACGGTAAAAATGCTGTTTCTTTACATAAAATATTTTTAAATTTTTTTTTGGGATAATTTTTTCCCCTAAAAATATATAATTCCAAAGAAAAATGGAGATAGTAAAAGGATTTTACTATATTAATGGTATTGAAAACTTTTCATCACCTTTTATTTTTGTAAGCGGAAATTTTTAGACACTTTTTACAGAACTCTACAATAATTTTGGAATTTTAAATAAATCTTAAATTTTACAATTTTTGTTACAACATCCTGAGTTATTAACCAGGGTGGATACCTCTCTATAAGGTAAATTCATAAACCATATCTTAAAATTTGGGGTGGATTAGTTTTAAAATAAAGTCGAAGTAGGGGCGGATACTGTTAGTTAAACAATACAATTAGTTTTTTTAGAATTCCGTAACCGAAGGGTAAAAACGTAACCCTATTTTTTTCGCTATAATGTCTGTCCGTCCGTCAGCGCCTTTTATCTCTAGAACCGTACTCTTGAAATTGTCATAAAATATGTATAACTATTGTCACTATAACACCAAATACTAAAACTTATAGGGTGTTCCGGAAGTGACGTGTTATTCACGAATATGTTTTTATTTCTTCAACTCTAGGAGGCATACACTTAAAATTTACAAACAGTAATTAAAACTTAGTTCGCCATGTAAACAAGTATACAAAAATAAACCTAAAAATTAAAGGATGTTCCGATAGCGACGTGGTTTACATGTATATGGCCTAAGTTTTGAATCAGAGTAGGTAGACTCTTAAAATTTTCATAGAAGGTGTATAATTTTGGCCGCTATAGCAACACATACCAAAACTTATAGGGTGTTCCGAAAGGAACGTGTTATTTGCATTTATGTCTTTATTTCTTAAGCTGTAGAAAGCAACCACTTAAAATTTGCAGAAACTAGTTAAAACTTTGTTCGCTTTATAAACATGTATACAATATTAAACTTAAAAATTAAAGGCTGTTCCGATAGTGATGTGATTTTCATATATATGACCTAAGTTTTGAACTATAATAGTTCGACTCTTGAAATTTTTACAGGAGGTGTATTATTATGACCCCTATAAAAAACAGTAAAAACAGGGTTTTCGGACAGTGACGTGATTTGCATGTATAACGCCTCGTGAAATTTGTACAGAAGATGTGTTGCCACGGCCGCTACGATAATTACTAAAAACTAAAGGGTAAATTACCTTATTCTTTAACCGCAATTGGTAGGCTCCTGATATTTTATTAGAAAGTGTATATTACAAAGGCCCTTATAACAAAAATTACTAAAAATAGTGATGCAATTTTCGCGAATATGACTTTAATTTTTAAACTTGAATTTATACACACTGTGTAAATTTATGTACACTATAGCAAAAATATAAAAAAGTTAAACGGTTTTACGAAAGTGACAAATATTTACGTATGTACTTATGTACCCTAATTTTTTAAACGGAACGGGTAGAAACTCTAAATATACGTAAATTATCTATAAATTTGTCATCTATACCAATAAGAAATAATAAAACCAAAAATTATTTGAAGTTTCGATAATGACACGATTTTGCATATATAACCTTATATTTGAACAGTGATAGGCTGATACTTAAAATTTATACAGTTTATATATTACATTATCTACTTTGTTGCAGTAACAAGAAACAAAAATAAATTTATTAAAAATAAAAGGGTGTTCCCTAGATGTCGCGAATTTGAGTAATTCGGACTTCTTTTCTAAGCTTTAGAGGCTGGCACTTGATATTTACACAGGTTATTTAGTACTATACTCTAGTATAAAAAATATTAAATATTAAAAATTATAGGGTGCCCCATAAGAAAAATGAGACAAAGATCATAAAAATCGATGCACGCGTTTCGCTTTTATTCGCAATTGAGTAAAGGTATGAATTTCAAAAATCAGTTATAGCCACCACCCTTAGAATAAAAATAAAAATTAAAAAATTATCATGCAAAAAAAAACTTTATTTATAAAAACTTAATGAAAATAAAATAATATGCAATTAATACGCAATTATAATATGCATAAAAACAAAATTTAGAACATTTTTTCAATTATTGGCAATATCCATCCTTGTAGAAGTTGACGCTTGTGGGTCTGATGATCTTGTTTTCTTCGTAGTTTGTTCATATTCATGGTCTGAGTCTGTATCGTCATCCGAGATACACATACTATTCAATTTAATTGTCCACGTACATTTATTACCGCAATCATAAAAATCAAATAACCTTTTGTTTATTCCTTTTTTTTAATTCTCAGAATCATGAAAAAGGTGTCAATGTTTTCTCCAAATAATGTTGTGCATATCTCGAGCAAATTTTTGAAATTCATACATTTACTTAATTGTGAATTGTATAGGAAAACAATATATGAACAGATTAACGGAATTGTAATTCTTAATTTTTTAAAATTTATTTTAACTAAATTGGGCTAGTGGTTGTCGAGCTATGTCAAACAACAGGGCCTAAAACGTGATAAATTCCCCTATACGATAGTACTAACTTCAAATCGATACTAACTTCAAATCGCAGGTAAGAAGACAAAACGAATGATACAGAAATTCTTCTTTTTGGGTCTAATTTCACATACAGTTCACAGAATTGAGTTGGCAAATCATGTGTTGTACTGTGTTATTAAGGTTTATATTAAGAACTAAAGCAGCCACAGTCTTCGACCTTTCTATGAGATATTCTGTTATCAATGGCAAAAACATCTTCATCTTAAGGTCTACAGTGCCGGTCAAAAAAATAGCACCAGAATTGTATTATTTAAAAGCAAGGGATCACATTCCTACGCAAGAAGACCCCCAAATGTGGAATTCAACCCAAAACTTACAACTAAAACCATAAAACACGGTGGATCTAGCGTAATGGTATGGGGTAGTTTTTCTTACTATGGTGTAACCACAATAATAATGGGTCTTTCAGCAAGATAATCACCCGAAGCACACAAGCAAGCCTGTGACAAGGTGGTTTCGGGACAATAAAGTCAATGTGATGGTATGGCCCGCTCAGTGCCCAGACCAATTAAGAATTTATGGGCAGATATAAAAAACAATGTCTCAAATGCAACCAACTAACAAGGAAGCGCTTTGTACAGCTGTCCAGCAAATCTCTAATAAAATTCTAAAGGAAAGATGCCTAAATCTTGTAAATTCGATGCCAAAACGTTGTGCAGGCGTTATTATAAATAAAGGACATGCAACAAGGTATTAATTAGAATATCATGCTCAAGGTAATAAATGCATAATTTATAATTCTTTTTAATTTTTTTTTTTAATTTAGTGTTTAATATTAGTACAAATTAAAGTGAAGTGCTATTTTTTTTGCTGATTGTTTTTAAAGTTTTTTTTTTTAAATAAAGTAAAAATTTCAAAAAATAATTAGCAAAAATAAAAGTTATTATTTTATGTAGTTATACAGTATCCTAAGCGTCTTTAAAATATATTAATTTAACCTATAGGAAAATATATATCGGAGACATATTTTCTTATTCTTGGTGCTATTTTTCTGATAGCAGCTGTATCTACATACATATATGTTAAGTTAGGTTGCATGGATCACACATAACTATATGTATGCAATTTCAAAAGATCCATTATAGAGAGACCTCTGAGTTGAAATAGATCGTTGTAAAATGCTTATTTATGTATTTCTATATATTTTTGTAAGACGTCTAAAAAGGTTCTTAAGATGGTAGAAAACTACAACTAAACTAGTAAATTTATTACCACTAAAATAGAGCACATTGAAAGTTTCTTGTGCTATTTCAAATTTTGAAAGTAGTTTTTTTTTTCATTTGCTTTTAGCAAACATTTTGCAATAAATATAACACATTTTTATACAATTTAAGTTTAAATACTGTCTTAAAAATAAATATTAACGATTTTCATTTCGATTTATATCAGTATGTACCAAGTTGTTAGAAAACTTGTTAATTTTGTTATTATTTTAGTAAATAAATACAAACTGCACTAATGTCCTAATCGGTTAAAAAAATTAATCCTAATAACCTCTAAACAAATTTTTTCTAAGATTTACTGAAATGCATTTATATGTGTGAATATTTGTAGCTTCTTTTTCTATCTACTCGTACTTCGTTAATTAAAACAACTTATCAACAAAATTTTAATAATACAACTTATCAACAAAGAGTTTTACGACATACAAACGTTTGTTAGTTGATTAATTAAAATGAATTATACTCTTTTATTTGCAGTAAATGAACACGACATCGCTTTTTAACCTTGTCATTCCCTATCTAATTTTAACAATATGCACTTGAACGTTTCGCGTTGAAATGGATTTTTTGGAAACTCTATATAAGTAACAGACTTTTAAGATGGACCGGTCTAACAGACATAGTCTTGAAAATTTTGCTATTGAAAATCGTCCCATTAATGGCTGTTATGTGGGCAGTATTGACAGTCCTTTGAGAGGTAGTTGTTTGTAATTTCTACAAGAATAATTTGCAACCATTTAAAACAAATATATGTACATATATTCTGGATCCTTATAGGCAGGGGAGCCGATTTAACTTATGGAAATGAAAGTGGAATAAAAATAAAAGTTGTCACGTATTTTTGAAAATTGTGCTATTAAAAATAGCGGCCCCTCAAAGTCCTGATACATGGGCTGTTATTTTAACTTTTCAAAACAAATTTTTAAGTTTACTAAGGAAATAAAATTTTAGAACTAAAGTTATTACAGATTTCAAATAATAAAAAATTACTTAACTTCAACTAAAATCTTAAAATTTATCAAATAAAAAATTTAACAAAAAATCAAAGCTTCACCGAAACTAAAAAATTTAAAAAATCTGAAATTCACTATATGTATGTATGTATATTCAAATTTTATTAAAAAAAATCTAAATACTATCTTAAATTCTAAAATTCAATAAAAAAAAATTAAACCCTTTACGTAAATACGTAAACAAAAAATAAATTATCAAAAAATTTAAATTTTACCAAATAATGGCCATTTCAATAACAAAAAGAAAAACTATATTGACACATCCCCGTACCGCTTGTTGACCGTTGGGCATTGCTGAGTTTCATTGGCCTTAAAAAATGGTGTTTTATGTGTGACCATAATCGAAGCAAAAAAGGCATACAAATCAAAAGTAAATAAATGCAATATTACGCTACTACTAGAAGGGGGTTCTGGCCGACCCACACTCCAAAATCTGTTGGTCCGCGCTGAAATCATTGGTACTAAGACGGTCACCCCTACATACGTAAAATAAAAATGACAAAACCAAATTAAACGAACTCAATATTAACCTCAAACATCCACCTGGCCCGAAAAGAGCCCATCGCCCTCTCACAGGACTCCGTAGAACCGTCCTGCAATCCATAATGCCTTAGAATAGTAAAACTAAAGGAAAAAAACCTTTAACAAAATTGTGCCCACATTTTCCTCACCCCCAAGGATTCCATTGACCGCTCCTGGTTCCCTGTGGGTCTATTGGCTACCTCTATGTTTTTTGCTTTCTATAAAAGCATTTAATATAAATCAAATAAGAAAAATTCAACTCTATCAAGCAAAAAAACGAACCCAAAATCGCCCCTCCTGGGGGGTTATTGCAACCCGACATCTGTATTGCGATCTATATATATATATACATATAGGATAATGCGAATTCAATATATTTTCTTCAGCCAACCTATCTAGCTGACCTATCTATAAAAGCCAACGTTAGGTGACGGTGATGCGAGTTCAATAATTTTTCTTCAACCAAAACGTGCATACCTAAGTATGTATAGAAACCAATGTTAGGTGACGATAATAATATTTCTTCAACCTAAACGAGCAGACCTATGTATAGAAACCAATGTTAGGTGACGATGATGCGAGTTCAATAATTTATCTTCAACCAAAACGTGCAGACAATGTTAGGTGACGATGATGCGAGTTCAATAATTTTTCTTCAACCAACACGTGCAAACCAATGTATAGAAAAATTGTTAGGTGACGATGATGCGAGCTCAATAATTTTTCTTCAACCAACACGTGCAAACCAATGTATAGAAATAATGTTAGGTGAATATGATGCGAGTTCGATAGATTTTCTGCAACCAAAACGATCGGACCTATGTATAGAAACCAATGTTATAAGACGCGGTTACGGTTGTGATAATGGTGACGATGGTTACGGTTTTTGAGTTCAATAATTTTTCTTCAACCAAGAAATGCTCAACGCGCCTAAAGAAGTTTTACTTCAAGAAAATAAAAACAACCTGAAAAAATGTGAAAGATATAGGAAGGCGTGGTTTTTTGCTCGCATCCTCAAATGGAGTGGTTTGATATTGCTGAATTGCAATAGCAAAATTTTTGGAACTACGCCTGGCAGATTGGTGGACATTAATTTTCTGTATCTCTTCTGGTGCCTTGGCAAAGATGATTTCAACCTGAAAACAGTAGGAAATCGTTAAATCAACTATGTATAAGGATTCAGAATATATATACTTTATGGGGTCTGAAATGAATATTGTAGAAATTACACACTGAATGATAAACTTATATACATATACCCTTACCACCTGCGGTGAAGGGTATACAAATCAGTAGCATTAAATAAATGATACTTAAAATTACTGCCAATAAAAAAAAAACCCAACTATGATAGTTTGGTAGTTTTCCATTAGCCGGGAGCAAATGTTGCTAATTGGTACCCAAACGCAAAGCAAGTCGCCAAGTAAAGTGACTAACAAAACAGTCGCTTACTAAAGATTTCTGCACAGCCGGCTTTCTGCGGGGTACGAGTACAATGATCATCTCCTCTGTGGTATGATTAACACCGGCTTCACTTACTTAGGATTTTCTTGCGTCCGGGAAAGTACCATTGTTTTTACGATTTCCTATTCAAAGCTCTTTGGGTAAGAAGAAAAATAAAAAAGATCTTTCCTAGTTTATTTTTTTTTTTCTCATTTTCATATGGTATAAACTTAAGAATAAAAACTATTACTAAAATTGCTTTTTGTTTTGACATGATCAAACCAGATAAACGATCCCCACTTCCTTTCCTTCCTTTGAGAAGCAAAGAGTATTTTATTTAACTGTTTGATAACAGGTTTGTTTACACCAAAAACAAACAAAAACCACTTATTGCTTTGCCCTCTTTTGCATTAACATGAGATTGTGTGAGTGTTGATGTTTTATTCGCCAGTATTATAATTATTTACTTACTGCATTATAGCACGAACAGCTTGAGAAGTACATTAAGTAGACGACATGTTTGTAATGAAATTCTGTTAAGTACGTTGTTGTTGTTGTTGTTGTTGTTGTTGTTTTGTGTTGTTGATATTGTAAGGCTGTGATAGTATGTAGTTTGTTGATATTATTTTATTATGTTCTCAATTGTTTTTCTTTGCTGTTTTATTATTATTTTTTATTATTATTATTATTATTTTTGTTTTTGTGTTCGTTTTGCACGTTGGGGCAAAAAGGGTCGTAAAATTCTCTTTAAATTTAAGGAAAGATAATATCGAAATATTGGCAATAAAAATTAGTTTTTACACTACAATTTGACCTCGAGCTCGAAGAATGTTTTTTCTTACTTGAAATTTAATATCTATCAATTCCTATCATTTTTTATTAATAACATATTAATTGACTATTTGCAAGTTGGACAAGGTCCAAATTTCATACGTCAACGCTAAGACATCTGTTAAATATATGTATGTATATATGTCGTCAGCGGGTCAAGCTTTACATTCACAGCTAAATAATCCTATCTAATATAAAGAGGATGAGACCACAATTTAAATCAAGTCCTCTTTAGATTAAGTTCGTTTTAGAAGGATTGTGCCAAAAATGGTACCTTCACTCGGAGACCCAAATTGTCAATTTTGATTTCGTTCAAATAGCTAAACTAAAAAAAACCCTTTCCGTCCTGATATCTATCAACTATCAGCTAACTGATTTTCCTGATGAAGCCCACCTAGTTAATGTCTTTGAGCGATCACACCTATAAGACTTTTAGAACTTTCCTGCACAAATCCAGAAGCATTTTTTTTTGCCACATTATAGTTGAGCCAAATGTCTCCAACCATACAGTACACCCATATGTAACAATGGGTCGTACAACCGATGTGTAAATCCAATTTACTACTTTTGATCGTAGTTCCCAGTTTTTACCTATGAAGTGGACCACTATAAAGAAAACTCCAAACATTACGTAATCATAATCATAAATGTATATTAAATATGCTATATAACAGATATAGTAGCTGTGCCCGTCACGTCGCAGGCGTCCTAACAATATTATGTTCGATTTTGCTCTGAAAGTAATCTACACCAAATTTTAGGACTCTTAACTTTTAAGTGCTACAGTTATGCTTTATATATTTTCTTTATAGAGGTACCTATCTCTGGATAAAATTCTTAACTTATTGCAGAGTTCTGTAAATAGTGGTTAAAATATCACGCTTATAAAAATAAAAGGTGCTGCCTACTTTGCAGTATTCTTAAATCAGTAGAATTGCGTGCTTTCACTTATTTTTCTCTATTTTCTCTTAGAAGTTATATCATTGGAGAATAAAGTATCCTATATTTGAACTAAGATACTAAGGTACCCCCTCACAAAATTTTATTAACATCCATCCAGTAGTTTTTATGTTTTGTATTCCATTTCGATTTCTAACTGCTTCAGCTACATAATTTAAAAAATATATATTTCATGTAGAGAAATGGTCCTGTTACAGTTTTAATATATGTACAGATGTATTTGGAATTTCAAATTTTGGTATCTCGACAACGGAAACCCGTTTGAATGGATTTGAATAAAAACTGACTTACAGATAATTTAAAATCTGGATGGATTAATATACATATGTATGTGGAACAAGATTAACGTGAGTACCTGCCATACTCGGCCTAACCTCACGGTGGTCTTACCACCGAGTGAAACTTAGGCGTAGACTAGCGCCCCCATTGTGTAGTATAACAACACTTTACGATTGACACCAATAGCTTTTTGTGTGTGATACAGTCACAATGAGTAGCAATTTATATAATATGGCAAGCCTAGATCCATATTATAACCTCTTGCTTAGGGGTTTGGAGACTATCCAAACTCCGTCTGTTGAGAGTGCAACTGCACACTTGATCGACCTTGCACCTTACCTACTTAATCGATCTTAAACCACAACCACCACGTGTACCCCCGAAGGGGACCTCATAAATAACCGGTCACAGAGAGGATAGGCTCTCTGTGGGGCCACCGATTTCCGTGGTACCAGTCCTTTGGGCACTGGTCGGGCCTCGAAGAGAACCCGTATGTTTTCACACACAGACCTTTTCTTCCAGATTTAGGCTCTAGGAACCCTAGCGTCTGGTGCCCCTATTTTCTCCGAGTGGACCGCGTCAAAGCATTTACCATATTCCTGCAGTGACAATTGGAACCCCCAGGGGTATACATATGTATGTAGAAGATATCTTGCGCTGTTGTTGAGATATAAACAAATGTTTTACCTCCGAAATGGTTCATTCGATTTTAAAAATTGCTTCTCCGCTGCACAGTGGGACAAAATCAAAATATTTTGGATATAACTCAGCCATTTGTAAAGGGCTAGGCCGATTGATACAAAATCTGATATGAGCATAAACTGCTTATTCGATTTCAATAATTGAAAAGTTGCTGAGATTTGGCCTAGATGGTGCACAAAAGCTTAAGAAGATTATAAGAGTGGGCGTAGGCAACGGCGGGCACAATAAACAAGTAATATTATATGTTTTGATTTCTTTTGTTATGCGATAACGTTTAGACGGCTAAACCGATTTTAATTTAATTTAGATCAGTGAAATATATCTTTAGTAGATATATTTATTAGCTCTGGACAAAAACAAATTTAGTGTGCGTTAGAAGCAACCGATACGTAGGATAAGCTAATGTTTGAGATGCAATTCAAAAGAAAAGAGCATATACGTCGCATTGCATCTCTTATGGGGATAGCCTTTAAATTTTATACTCGTTTTCATAGAGGACACAGTAATGCACCTTCTGTGCAAATTTTCAATTGCCTATATATGTGACCGCGCACAGATAAAGGGTTGACCTAATTTTTGTTTTGTTAATTAGGGTAAAATTTACTGAACCGCTGAGATTGGTCCCGCACACCACCGAAGCCGAATTCGTGTCGAAATTTTGGTTTTTCTTCATGTAAGTCGAGTACAGAAAAAATTCATACAATTTTTTGAAAACTTCAGAAACCGTTATAAAGGGTTAACCAATTTTTTTTAATTGGTGTAAAATTTACTGAGAAATCGAATGGAAGTGATCCCATACCATGCCACCGGAAATGTTCCTGATGACGAAACATTAGTATTTTAGTGTATAATTTGAGTACCAGAAGGAAATTAAACGTCGGTCATAATCGGTCAATTCCTAATAGTATTTACACTCTAAAAAGGGTAAACTTTATTTAAATGGCTCTCTTGGAAAATTTACTTTTTTACCTTTAAGTTCCTTTCTATTTGCACGGTCACATAATGCGTTCGCACGTAACGGTGCAAGATCATGTAGCTGTATTATTTCGCAGTTGGAGTTGTTAGTGAAAATTAATAAAAAAAAAATGGGGCAATGTAGTGTTGAATTTTTTCACAGAACGTTGAAATATATCCATACTATGTTCGATATACAACTTAAAAAGTATTTTTAAAACTTGTTATTATAGCAAAAGTATTACTACATTCCCAGTGTAAATTTCAGAGTCTGCTTATAATATTTTCAGGAAAATTAAGTTTTTAGTTTCATTATATTTGTTACTCAATTTTAAATACTCATAATTTTGAAAAATTGGCTGCCTATTCCGGTTCAAGAATAAGGTCATTTACTTGAAATGATGCTCACCATCGGAACACCCTATAATTTTGAATAAGTGTTGTTCTAGCGACCATACACATTCTGTAATACACTTTCTACCTATTATGATTTAATAATAAGGCCATATACGTAAATATCACGTCACTATCGGGACACCATTTAATTTTTAAAATTTATTTTTTATTTGTGTTAATATAGCGAATATAGTTTTAAATAATCTGTGTAAATTATAAATGTCTGCCTATTAGGGTTTAAAAAATATGGCCTTTACTAGGTATCACAATCGGGAAACCCTTTAATTTTTAGTAATTTTTATAACTGCGGGCATAGAAATTACGCCTTCTGTGAAAATTTCGAAAGTAGCCCTATTTTGGATAAAAAATAAGTCCATAGATGTGAAAATCACGTCACTATCGGAACACCCTTTAACTTTTAGGCATTTTTATAATTGCGGCCATAGTAATACACATTCTGTGAATATTCCAAAAGTCTACCCATTATGTTTTAAAAAAAAGGCTTTATACATACGTAATAATCATAATAACACAATATCGGCACACCTTTTAATTTCTAGTATTTGTTGTTACAGCAACTACAGTAATATAACTTCCGTGAGAATTTCAAGAGTCTAATAGATAGACTCGATTCCAGAGATAAAAGGTGCTTTCAGGCATTGTAGTGAAAACAATAAGGTTATGTTTTTATCCTTTGGGTACGGAACCCTAATATTGAAAAAAAAAAAACACGATTTAAAAAAATCCAATATTTTTTAAAAAATCATTAACATTTTATAAGCAGACTTTTTTCAAATTTCATTTATTAGCAAATTTTGAAATTTTTTATCCCAACGTGCGGTGCATTCATTGCTTTACATACATACACTCATACATATTTATTATCATGCGTGACGCTAATACATGTGCATGTTTACAATTCCGGTTTGTTCTTTAAATAACGGGAATTAATTTATTTTATTTTTTTTATTGAAACAATGACATGGTTTATTTTATAACAATTTTTTTTTTTCTTAATAATATTTTTTTTTATTATCTGCTTGCTTAATTTCTTTCATTTATACTTGTTTTAATTTACGTTTTTGTTTTTATTTAAATTTCACTATGTGCATTATATTTGAACATTTTAAACAGAGGTTGCAGTATAAAATAAGTATATGTTTAATTTGTTCAATTTAATTTTATATATTTCTTAGATCTTTTATTTATTTTATTTTCCTTCGCGTACAACGACCTTACGAATCACACGATCACCAACAAACTGCTTAACATTGCTGCTGCTGTATCTTTTACAACAATATTCTAGTAGTAACTGAGTACAATTCGATTTGTGTTTTATTCTTTTCTTTTTTTTTTTTTTTTTTTTGTTATCAGCAATTGCTGTTGTTTTGTTTAATATTTTTGGTTGGTATCTCATTTTTTATGTTGCTTGTTTTAAATTGCTGTTGGAAATCTACCAAATGGGTCTCTGCCAAGAGTAGAGCAGAGTAGAAAGAAAACCTGCTCCGGCTCTCTGCCCTCTTTTTGTTAAAAACTGCAACGGAGGAAAGTAAAAGAATAAAGACATTTTCCTAAATGATAAGATTTTTAAGAAAGAGAATTTTCGAACTCTTAAATGTTACCAAATAGAAAATAGTTCAACTAAATAGCACACCATGTTCGTATTAATATAACGGGGACTGAATAAAAAATTGGAAAACTTGGACTATGATGTGACGATATGAAAAATAAAAGTTAAAAAAAAAGTTAAAGGAATCTAAATAAATATGTATGTATGTGAGCGCGAAAATAGAATGGGACCTTAGGGTAAAAAAGTTAACTTTACAGGAGAGCCGTTTAAAGTTTGGCTCTTTTTTTCGAAGTTTTTTTACGAGTTTAAATGTTGTTAACATACCTGTTATGGCTTCGATAGACCGATTGGTAGCGCGCTAGTCTATCGCACTGGAGGTTGCGGGTTCGATCTCCGCCAAAGACTCTGGGTGTTTTCTGCAGACAAGCAAAAAGCTTCGCAGAGGTAGTATGACCCATAAGACTGATTTTTAATTTTTTCCGGTACTCAAATTTCATCTCAGTTTTGATCTCGAATGGATGGGGGTCTGGGACCACTTATATTCGATTTGTAACTAAGTTTTACACTAATTAAAACAATAAATTCGGTTAACTCTTTAAAACGGTTCACTGAAAGACTTAAAAAAAAATTTTTTGAAAAATTATATGGTTTTTTTTCTATATTTGACTTACATGCAGAAAAACCAAATTTGCGACACGAATTCGGCTTCGGGGGGGTCCAGTACCATTCGTACCATTCCTATTCTATTCTCCAGTAATTTTTACCCCAATTTAAAATTGAGCAGCCCATCTCTGTGACCGGTTATTGCTGAGGTCCCTTCGTGATGTATGTGGTGGCTGTGGTTTGGACCAAGATTTTGCAAGGGATGGTACTAGGTTGGTCAAGTCTGTTGTTGAACTCTCAACAGAGTGTCAGTTTGGTAGTCTCCAAAACCGCAAAAAAATGGGTTAGGACATGGGTCTAGGCTTTCCATGTTATATGAATTGCTACTTAATGTAATAAACAATAAGAGCGATACTCTTCGCTTAAATTTCACTCAGTGTTAAGATTAGGGTCAACTGCCAGGCACAGACGTAAATCTTGATTACATCAATCTCTCTAACTCGGTTATCTCGACGTGAGATAACCGAGTTAGATAACTGGACACCAGTATCGTGCGATTTGACTACATTAGACTTTTTCTTGTGGGGTATTCTTAAGTCGCAGGTCTATACGAACTTTAAAGCAACGGACTTTAAAGCAACGGTAATCCAAGCCATCGGTCAAATTCAGTCTGATTGATGCACTAGAATCATAGAAAATATGACAGTCGTTCAATAGTTTAGTCAGCTCAATGGTTTAGTTAGCTCACTGATTCAGTCGGCTAACAACTTCAGTCAACTCACCAGTTCAGTTCAACTCATTAGTTCAATTTAGCTCACTAGTTGAGTTCAGCTTATTAGTTTAGTCAGCTCACTAGTTCAGTCAGCTTACCAGTTCAGTCAGCTCACTGTTTAGTCAGTTCATTACTTCAGTCAGCTCACTAGTTCAGTCGCTCACTAATTCAGACAGCTCACTTGTTCATTCGGCTCATTAGTTCAGTCGGCTCACTAGAACAGTCAGCTCATTAGTTCAGTCAGCTCACCAGTTCAGTCAGCTCACTGTTTAGTCAGTTCATTACTTCAGTCAGCTCAATAGTTCAGTCGCTCACTAATTTAGACAGCTCACTGGTTCATTCGACTCATTAGTTCAGTCAGCTCAATAGTTCAGTCGGTTCACTAGGAGAGTCAGCTCATTAGTTCAGTCAGCTCACTGTTTAGTCAGTTCACTAGTTCAGTGATGCATTCGCTCACTAGTTCAGTCAGCTCAATAGTTCTGTCACCTCACTACTTCAGTCGTTCAATAGTTTAGTCAGCTCAATGGTTTAGTTAGCTCACTGATTCAGTCGGCTAACAACTTCAGTCAACTCACCAGTTCAGTTCAACTCATTAGTTCAATTTAGCTCACTAGTTCAGCTCAGCTTATTAGTTTAGTCAGCTCACTAGTTCAGTCAGCTTACTAGTACAGTCAGCTCACTAGAACAGTCACCGCACTAGGTTCAGTTCCTTAGTTCAGTTCAGCTCATTAATTCAGTTCAGTTCAACATTGAAATTTTCACAGAAGGTGAATTACTATGGCGACTATAAATATTAAAAGGTGGTCAGAGTTGTATCACAAAAGTTGCACTAGCTCACTGTGCAATAAACTAAAAGACCAACCTAGTTCAGTAAAGTGATGTGAACTAAAAAGATCGCTCACTTTAATGAACTAACAATCCCAACTCTACATTTAATTTATTGAAATTTTTCATTCGCTAAATGTTTCTCTCAGTAAATTGATTGTATCGCGTGCCGTGGTACCATTCTGTTGAAACCACATGTTTGCAATATTAATGGCTTCCAATTGAGGGACGAAATAGTTAGTAATTCGGACAATCGTTATTTGTTAAGACGTATGGACCAATTTCCACCGTCCCGTAAAGTGCGCCAATCAGTGAATTTTTCTGGATGTAATGGTGTTTCAACAATGGCTTGAGAATTATGATCGCCTCAAATGCATCAACATATCTAGCCATTTAGCCACATGTGTACTTCAACACTAAACAAAATTTTTCGAATGAAATTGTTCTTTTCATCTATACATATGTATATTAAAATATTAACTAATTTCCGTCTGTCTGTCTGATTTTCTTTTGCGTTCGCATCACGTTAAAACTACTGGATGGATTTTAACAAAATTTTGTAAAGCATCCTGATTCTAATATAGAATAATTTTTTCCGCAAAAATATCTCATTTCCAGAGTAAAGTGGAGAAAAAGCAGTGAAAGTACACAATTTCCTGTTTAAAGGTACTGAAATTTTGCAGTTTAAAACTAGGATACTTTAAACACGGTTATGCATCTTTTATTTTTGAAAGTGGGATATTTTAAATACGCTTGCACACCATTTATTTTTGAAAGTGGGATATTTTAAACAAAATTGCGCAACAGATGGCGCCAATTGATAAAATTTTTATTTTATGGAATTACATTGTTATTAAAATATTTTAAACACCTATTACAGAGATTTACAATATGCCCCTATTGACGTTCTCAACTCAACTAAGTTTGGTCGTCTGTCAGCCAACCCGACTTTGACTCAACCAAATTATTTTTTGGTGTTGTGGAACACAACGATTTTTAGTTGTGTTTGACTCAACTGCTAATAAGCACTTGTGTATATTTATCGTTTTTGTCAACCAAACTCATACAAAATGGTGAACCGCAATATCATTACACAACCAAAAAATCAACTGTGAATGGCAATACCGATTTATGAAAGACCACCAAACTATTAAAAAAGTTGTGAACCGCAATAGGGGCAATAATTTTTAGAATTTTTTATATATTTTAGAATTTTATCCAGGGATGGGTACCTTTATATAAAGTAAATACATAAACCATAACTGAAGCACTATACAAGTGTATTACAATTGGTGTGAAATACTTTCAAAGCAAAATCGAACAAAATATTGTCAGGACGCCTATGACGTGGCGGGCACAGCTAGTTTCAAAATAAATTTGAACAAATTGCAATTATTGCTCTGTCTTGAGTCTTTTCATGATAAATTGCCATACTAAACTAACTTTAAAATAATCGAGAACTATCAAATCAGCTGTAACAGCAGACAGTGCTTCCAATTTAAAATTCGCTGTCTCGAATAAAAACACACTTTTGTTGAGAAATTCCAGATTACACACAGTGCGATGTTGAAATAAATTAATAGAGTTAAATACCATAGTTTTTCCCAAAAACAATTCATTTCTGTCCTCTCTCTCTCCTGTTAGCGTCCAAATAAGACTAAAATAGATTTAGAATCTTAGGACCATAAATACATATCGCTCCTTTGGCGCAACAAAGTCATATCTCCAAAAATTAAAAATTTTAAAGTGTTTTCCATTTTTATTTTCTTATCCGGAAAATAATTTTTAGAATTATATCTCAAGCTAAACGATAGTTATACATCATACCCTTAAGCATGCATTTTAAAATGTTCAATAGCATTTGGCCAAGTTTGATTTTTTTGTGTTGCGATATGGCTGTTTTATTAAATAAGTGATATGTTATATTTATTTTTGGTCGGGCAAGATAAATAGTATGCAGATAAAACAAAGTATGTCTTACAAAGTTGCACTACTTCCCCGGAGGCTCAAAACATACACATGTTAAGTCAGTCGGACATCGCTTTGAATTTATATGTATGGAACATTTAAAGCTTTCGATTCTATAATATTTACATCAACCACTGCAGATGAGGCAACTTGGTCCTTCGCGAGCCTGTGTGTAATCATCCATCGAAAACGACTGTTTATGCATATCCCAATTTAGAGATAATATCATGAACCCACTCCACTCCACTCCATTCAGGCTTCAACTTATGGATAAGTAGCACTACTGTTAAATGATGTTGAGTCAATAGAAGCAAGATTCAGAGCAGCGATGCATTTTTAAACTGGAACACAATGATCATTTAGGAAGATAAGAAAAAGAGAAGGAAAAAGAGAAAGAATATACTCTTGGGATACCCCTAAATTAATATTGAAGTCATTTGATGATATCTTATCGATAACAACTGCAATATTGCGGTCCATGTAAAGAGAAACAAAAATGGTGTTGATTTTTTTAGAATAATTTTGGTTTTTTATTAATATTTAGATTAGTGTTTATTAATTATTTTATTTTATTTTATACAATACTTTTTTTTAATTGTCACTAAAACTAAATATTATTACATTCACTCCTATTGTTAAAATATATATTTTTTATTATTTATATTTAATTCTAAATTTTTTCGTGTAACAGTAATTTATTATTAATTGCTAATATTAATATTTCTTTCTTTACAATAACTCATTTAACTTTATAAATGTAATAAATTAAGGGTTTTTAGTTAAAAACTTAAATTAAAGATTTAATTTAAAAAGAGAAAATTAATAAACAAATTAAAAATAATAATGTTTTAAAAAACATAAATAACAACAACAAAAAATAATGAATAATGTATTTGTTTTCAATTCGCTTACACATCTGCTTGCCGGAAATCAACAAGTTCTATTCGTGATACTTTATGTATTCATGATAATGTAAAAATTCTGAAACTGACCTTGGTTTTGGAAAATTCAAAATTAATTTCGAATTTAAGGTTATACTCAAAACTATTAGGAATTTGCAATGGCATATAAATGCAGATATTATGTCGTGTGTCGTGGTATTTAGTGCTTTGACTATTCTTAACGTAAATCAACACTTTTTTTATGATGAAAATAAAACTTTTTTCAAGTCAAAACTTTTCGGGGTTGTGATATTTTAACATAATCTATAAGTAATGTATCTAAAGAAACTTTAAGATTATACTCACAACATAAAATTTTGCAATTTCAAAACTTTGACAATACTATAACTGAAATGACACAATCTTTGGCTCACAAAACTTTTTTAATTTTGAAGTTTTCATTTCAAGACATAATAAAAATATGAAAATTTGGCTATTATACTTAAAAAAATAATATTTTATAAAATTTACGCTTTTTAACCATTTTTTTCATTAAAATTTGTCGGTATAAAACATCCAACATTCTTAAAGTATTATTTACTTCACATTTTTGAGAAAAAAATAACGTTATTTTTATACTAATTAAAGTGCTATTAGTATAAAAATAACATTATTTTTTAATAATATAGTTTTTTTTTCAATTTCGAAAATTCGAAATTAAGTTCGAATTCTTAAAATCTGTAAAAACGTTGTCATTATAAAGAAATTTATATATCTGTATTTTAAAAACTAATTTAAGCAGAAAATTTCATATTCGAATAAACACAAATATTAAAATAATTCACGTATTTTGTTCAAATTTTGAACTTACTTTAAAAGTTAATCATTTCAAATTATTGGGTTATCTTATTAATTTCTATTATCAATTGCTTTTTAAAATAGATTTTTTCATGTTTCGAAAACTCAAAATTAGATTCGAAGTTAAGTTTTAAGAAGACTTTTAGTTAAAAAACATGAATTTTCGAATATCGTCAAAAATAAAAATATGCATATTTTGAAAAATTGGATTCGAATAACCTCACTCTCATATTAAAAAAAAATTACGTACATCATACATCAACACCTCCAATCGTAAAAAAGAATAATATTTGAAAATCGGGATAAAAACTTAGAAGAAAGTTTCTGGAATACCGTAATTTTCTCAGATAAGAGTAAATATAGTATTCACGGTTCAGATTGGCGAGCTTAGGTATGGCGAAAAATAAATTGTGAACTGAAAACGTAAAATATGAGATGCAGTATCACTTACTGTACTTATCTGGGGCTCGATGTACGCTTCTGGTGTTGGAAAGCTAGTTTTTATCGATGGTATACTGTATAGCTTTATTTATTTAGATATTTTAAAAGAACAATTTTCATCAAAGTGTTGCCAAACTGGGAAATAAAGAGTCATTTCAACAATATAATGACCCCAAACGCACTGCGTTAATTTCAAAGAATTGGTTGCTTTCCAAAATCAACACACAGCTCAGAACACCCCCTCCCCTGATAAAACACAGTTGATTATTTGTTGGACTACCTAGATCGCCAAATCAGAAAACGACAAATAAAGACATGGACATCTTAAAGAGAGCCCTTCTAGAAGAGTCGGAAAAAATACCAACCAGCGAAAACCTGAAACTATTAATATCAATGAAAACCAGATTGAAGGCTATCATTAAACGAAGTGGCTACCCCACAAAATATTAAGAATGTGGTGTTTCCCAAAATTTTTCAAAATATAAATATTGTGCTAATGTTTTAGTTTTGCATACATTTACCATTTAACGTGTAAAGTTCTTTTAATCCATATAATTCGAAAAAATTAATAACACTGTCCAACAGGAATTTTGGAACAGAATAGCGACCCTACAATTCTGAAAGGGTATGTTGAGTAGATCATTTTTGTAGAACAAACTTATGGTCCAGCACGTCTGAGTTTTTTTTTTACAGAGGGTTAAAGTTTTAATTTTTTGGTCGAAGGGAGCATTATACTATATGAAAAAATGCTGTAAGTTAATGTCTTAGAGAATTTTTATAGACAGAGTTGTATCGTGGAATTGTATGAGGATTATTATTGTGGAAGATCTTAACCCTCTAACTGGTCTCTTTATGGGTCAATTTGACCCTTTTTTCGAGAAAATCAAAAAATATCCTTTAAAAAAGGACATTTAAGGACATTTTAATATTAAAATATTCTACAAAAATGTTTGCCGGAAAATTTCAGCAGAGGTCACCAAAGACACCAATTTTTTATTTACTCGAAGAAGACATTCGCAACGACCTACATAAATGAGGCAGTATCAAGTTAACCAATATTGTTCAAAATGATTGTTAATGCTACCAAAAATGAATCCACCTTACAGAAAATAATTCAACTCTTAAACCAACAGGAGAATGCTGTGATAACACTTTATATGTTTATTCACAAGGAAAGGTCACTACACAGTGGTTCTACTGTTTGCTTCAAAGACACTGATAAATATGTCATGACAGTAAGGATGGGTGACTCCTATTATAGAGAACAGTACATGATGCAATATAAAACAGCTGATTAAAAACTGGACTATTCACGTTGCAAGAAAGATGGAGGAGAATGTTGGAATGGTGCTTGCAATATTACAAGCAAGATTGAACACCTTAAATACAGTTATGGAAGAGGACACCCTAATGGATATGGATGTGGTGTTGGCACATTGGGCTGTGACACATGGTGTTAGCATAAGTCATCATGCACTTGTTACTCATGGTTTGTCAGACCTGTTGTTGACTGTAAGGATGGCTGGCTCCTATTATAGAGAAAAGTACATGATGCAATATAAAACAACTGATTACAAACTGGACGTAGGTATCTATCTATTCACGTTGCAAGAAAGATGGAGGAGAATGTTGGAATGGTGCTTGCAATATTACAAGCAAGATTAAACAGGACACCCTAATGGATATGGATGTGGTGTTGGCACATTGGGCTGTGACACATGATGTTGGCATAAATCATCATGCACTTGGTACTCATGGTTTGTCAGACCTGTTGGAGAACGTATAACTGTTTATGTTAGAGTTGGAAGAATTTGGGAAATTGAAGTTATTATGGCATACAAAGCTGTTAGTAGCTCATATATTATCAACACGAACAATCCAAGAGTTAACTTAGATGGACTAAGTTATAAAATCCCAATTTACATTACTGGATTTAGTGCTGAGGATGTAGTACTTAACAACGGACTGATATTATACAAAGGCAATGGATACCCAATGAAAGTTTCTGCTCGGAACATGCCTGAAAGGGATATTATTTTCAAGTCAGCATAATTGAGGATGAATATGCTTTTAACAAAGACTTTGTTAAGTGTGTCCCAGAGTCGTGTAGCTCAAATTACATGCTTTCTGATTAAAATTATCAAGGACCATTAACAATCTAAATACTAGTGAACCCATCAAGTATATATATGTCAACAATGCATATACAGAAGGTAGAATGAACTCGTAAACCAACAGGAGAATGCTGTGATAACACTTTATATGTTTATTCACAAGGAAAGGTCTGTGACAAGTCTAGATGCATTGATAGTGGAGTATATCAAATGCCACTACACAGTGGTTCTACTGTTTGCTTCAAAGACACTGATAACAATGTCATGACTGTAAGGATGGGTGGCTCCTATTATAGAGAAAAGTACATGATGCAATATAAAACAACTGATTACAAACTGGACGTAGGTATCTATCTATTCACGTTGCAAGAAAGATGGAGGAGAATGTTGGAATGGTGCTTGCAATATTACAAGCAAGATTGAACACCTTAAATACAGTCATGGAACAGGACACCCTCATGGATATGGATGTGGTGTTGGCACATTGGGCTGTGACACATGATGTTGGCATAAGTCATCATGCACTTGGTACTCATGGTTTGTCAGACCTGTTGGAGAACGTATAACTGTTTATGTTAGAGTTGGAAGAATTTGGGAAATTGAAGTTATTATAGAATACAAAGGAGTGAGTAGTCATATATTGTCAACACGAACAACCCAAGAGTTAACTTAGATGGACTAAGTTATAAAATCCCAATTTACATTACTGGATTTAGTGCTGAGGTTATAGTACTTAACAACGGACTGATATTATACAAAGGCAATGGATACCCAATGAAAGTTTCTGCTCGGAACATGACTGAAAGGGATATTATTTTCAAGTCAGCATAAATGAGGATGAATATGCTTTTAACAAAGAGTTTGTTAAGTGTGTCCCAGAGTCGTGTAGCTCAAATTGCATGCTTTCTGATTAAATTATCAAGGACCATTAACAATCTAAATACTAGTGAACCCATCAAGTATATATATGTCAACAATGCATATACTATAGAAGGTAGAATGAACTCTTAAACCAACAGGAGAATGCTGTGATAACACTTTATATGTTTATTCACAAGGAGAGGTCTGTGACAAGTCTAGATGCATTGATAGTGGAGTATATCAAATGTCACTACACAGTGGTTCTACTGTTTGCTTCAAAGACACTGATAAATATGTCATGACAGTAAGGATGGGTGACTCCTATTATAGAGAACAGTACATGATGCAATATAAAACAGCTGATTAAAAACTGGACTATTCACGTCGCAAGAAAGATGGAGGAGAATGTTGGAATGGTGCTTGCAATATTACAAGCAAGATTGAACACCTTAAATACAGTTATGGAAGAGGACACCCTAATGGATATGGATGTGGTGTTGGCACATTGGGCTGTGACACATGGTGTTAGCATAAGTCATCATGCACTTGTTACTCATGGTTTGTCAGACCTGTTGTTGACTGTAAGGATGGCTGGCTCCTATTATAGAGAAAAGTACATGATGCAATATAAAACAACTGATTACAAACTGGACGTAGGTATCTATCTATTCACGTTGCAAGAAAGATGGAGGAGAATGTTGGAATGGTGCTTGCAATATTACAAGCAAGATTAAACAGGACACCCTAATGGATATGGATGTGGTGTTGGCACATTGGGCTGTGACACATGATGTTGGCATAAATCATCATGCACTTGGTACTCATGGTTTGTCAGACCTGTTGGAGAACGTATAACTGTTTATGTTAGAGTTGGAAGAATTTGGGAAATTGAAGTTATTATGGCATACAAAGCAGTTAGTAGCTCATATATTATCAACACGAACAATCCAAGAGTTAACTTAGATGGACTAAGCTATAAAATCCCAATTTACATTACTGGATTTAGTGCTGAGGATGTAGTACTTAACAACGGACTGATATTATACAAAGGCAATGGATACCCAATGAAAGTTTCTGCTCGGAACATGCCTGAAAGGGATATTATTTTCAAGTCAGCATAATTGAGGATGAATATGCTTTTAACAAAGACTTTGTTAAGTGTGTCCCAGAGTCGTGTAGCTCAAATTACATGCTTTCTGATTAAAATTATCAAGGACCATTAACAATCTAAATACTAGTGAACCCATCAAGTATATATATGTCAACAATGCATATACAGAAGGTAGAATGAACTCGTAAACCAACAGGAGAATGCTGTGATAACACTTTATATGTTTATTCACAAGGAAAGGTCTGTGACAAGTCTAGATGCATTGATAGTGGAGTATATCAAATGCCACTACACAGTGGTTCTACTGTTTGCTTCAAAGACACTGATAACAATGTCATGACTGTAAGGATGGGTGGCTCCTATTACAGAGAAAAGTACATGATGCAATATAACACAACTGATTACAAACTGGACGTAGGTATCTATCTATTCACGTTGCAAGAAAGATGGAGGAGAATGTTGGAATGGTGCTTGCAATATTACAAGCAAGATTGAACACCTTAAATACAGTCATGGAACAGGACACCCTCATGGATATGGATGTGGTGTTGGCACATTGGGCTGTGACACATGATGTTGGCATAAGTCATCATGCACTTGGTACTCATGGTTTGTCAGACCTGTTGGAGAACGTATAACTGTTTATGTTAGAGTTGGAAGAATTTGGGAAATTGAAGTTATTATAGAATACAAAGGAGTGAGTAGTCATATATTGTCAACACGAACAACCCAAGAGTTAACTTAGATGGACTGAGTTATAAAATCCCAATTTACATTACTGGATTTAGTGCTGAGGTTATAGTACTTAACAACGGACTGATATTATACAAAGGCAATGGATACCCAATGAAAGTTTCTGCTCGGAACATGACTGAAAGGGATATTATTTTCAAGTCAGCATAAATGAGGATGAATATGCTTTTAACAAAGAGTTTGTTAAGTGTGTCCCAGAGTCGTGTAGCTCAAATTGCATGCTTTCTGATTAAATTATCAAGGACCATTAACAATCTAAATACTAGTGAACCCATCAAGTATATATATGTCAACAATGCATATACTATAGAAGGTAGAATGAACTCTTAAACCAACAGGAGAATGCTGTGATAACACTTTATATGTTTATTCACAAGGAGAGGTCTGTGACAAGTCTAGATGCATTGATAGTGGAGTATATCAAATGTCACTACACAGTGGTTCTACTGTTTGCTTCAAAGACACTGATAAATATGTCATGACAGTAAGGATGGGTGACTCCTATTATAGAGAACAGTACATGATGCAATATAAAACAGCTGATTAAAAACTGGACTATTCACGTTGCAAGAAAGATGGAGGAGAATGTTGGAATGGTGCTTGCAATATTACAAGCAAGATTGAACACCTTAAATACAGTTATGGAAGAGGACACCCTAATGGATATGGATGTGGTGTTGGCACATTGGGCTGTGACACATGGTGTTAGCATAAGTCATCATGCACTTGTTACTCATGGTTTGTCAGACCTGTTGTTGACTGTAAGGATGGCTGGCTCCTATTATAAAGAAAAGTACATGATGCAATATAAAACAACTGATTACAAACTGGACGTAGGTATCTATCTATTCACGTTGCAAGAAAGATGGAGGAGAATGTTGGAATGGTGCTTGCAATATTACAAGCAAGATTAAACAGGACACCCTAATGGATATGGATGTGGTGTTGGCACATTGGGCTGTGACACATGATGTTGGCATAAGTCATCATGCACTTGGTACTCATGGTTTGTCAGACCTGTTGGAGAACGTATAACTGTTTATGTTAGAGTTGGAAGAATTTGGGAAATTGAAGTTATTATGGCATACAAAGCAGTTAGTAGCTCATATATTATCAACACGAACAATCCAAGAGTTAACTTAGATGGACTAAGTTATAAAATCCCAATTTACATTACTGGATTTAGTGCTGAGGATGTAGTACTTAACAACGGACTGATATTATACAAAGGCAATGGATACCCAATGAAAGTTTCTGCTCGGAACATGCCTGAAAGGGATATTATTTTCAAGTCAGCATAATTGAGGATGAATATGCTTTTAACAAAGACTTTGTTAAGTGTGTCCCAGAGTCGTGTAGCTCAAATTACATGCTTTCTGATTAAAATTATCAAGGACCATTAACAATCTAAATACTAGTGAACCCATCAAGTATATATGTATATGTCAACAATGCATATACAGAAGGTAGAATGAACTCGTAAACCAACAGGAGAATGCTGTGATAACACTTTATATGTTTATTCACAAGGAAAGGTCTGTGACAAGTCTAGATGCATTGATAGTGGAGTATATCAAATGCCACTACACAGTGGTTCTACTGTTTGCTTCAAAGACACTGATAACAATGTCATGACTGTAAGGATGGGTGGCTCCTATTATAGAGAAAAGTACATGATGCAATATAAAACAACTGATTACAAACTGGACGTAGGTATCTATCTATTCACGTTGCAAGAAAGATGGAGGAGAATGTTGGAATGGTGCTTGCAATATTACAAGCAAGATTGAACACCTTAAATACAGTCATGGAACAGGACACCCTCATGGATATGGATGTGGTGTTGGCACATTGGGCTGTGACACATGATGTTGGCATAAGTCATCATGCACTTGGTACTCATGGTTTGTCAGACCTGTTGGAGAACGTATAACTGTTTATGTTAGAGTTGGAAGAATTTGGGAAATTGAAGTTATTATAGAATACAAAGGAGTGAGTAGTCATATATTGTCAACACGAACAACCCAAGAGTTAACTTAGATGGACTGAGTTATAAAATCCCAATTTACATTACTGGATTTAGTGCTGAGGTTATAGTACTTAACAACGGACTGATATTATACAAAGGCAATGGATACCCAATGAAAGTTTCTGCTCGGAACATGACTGAAAGGGATATTATATTCAAGTCAGCATAAATGAGGATGAATATGCTTTTAACAAAGAGTTTGTTAAGTGTGTCCCAGAGTCGTGTAGCTCAAATTGCATGCTTTCTGATTAAATTATCAAGGACCATTAACAATCTAAATACTAGTGAACCCATCAAGTATATATATGTCAACAATGCATATACTATAGAAGGTAGAATGAACTCTTAAACCAACAGGAGAATGCTGTGATAACACTTTATATGTTTATTCACAAGGAGAGGTCTGTGACAAGTCTAGATGCATTGATAGTGGAGTATATCAAATGTCACTACACAGTGGTTCTACTGTTTGCTTCAAAGACACTGATAAATATGTCATGACAGTAAGGATGGGTGACTCCTATTATAGAGAACAGTACATGATGCAATATAAAACAGCTGATTAAAAACTGGACTATTCACGTTGCAAGAAAGATGGAGGAGAATGTTGGAATGGTGCTTGCAATATTACAAGCAAGATTGAACACCTTAAATACAGTTATGGAAGAGGACACCCTAATGGATATGGATGTGGTGTTGGCACATTGGGCTGTGACACATGGTGTTAGCATAAGTCATCATGCACTTGTTACTCATGGTTTGTCAGACCTGTTGTTGACTGTAAGGATGGCTGGCTCCTATTATAAAGAAAAGTACATGATGCAATATAAAACAACTGATTACAAACTGGACGTAGGTATCTATCTATTCACGTTGCAAGAAAGATGGAGGAGAATGTTGGAATGGTGCTTGCAAGCAAGATTGAACACCTTAACCCTCTCATGCCCGATGTTGCGTATATGCAACATTGTGTTGATGAGCTTCTAAGTACCGCTATTGAAATTTTTTTTTTTTAACCTTTCGAAAAATTTTAGCCTCATGTGTTGTTTAAGCTTACAGCTAATTGGTTGGCAGTCAGATGTGCACGTGTTCAGTTAGTAACTATTCTTCCGAGAGCGCAGTTGACAAACTAATTTTGCAAAAAAAACGTTGTTTTAAAAAAGTGTTAAAAAACATTAATATAATTAATTCATCCTAAAACCAAGTTCAATAATTAAATAATTAAAGGTAAAAGAGTAATTTAAAAAAAACCCGGCATGAAAATATTATTTAGTTTGTCTGTAATAATTTGTAAATGTAGTGTTGCGTATATGCAACATTGGTCTATTGTGGTAATTTTCGAAAAATAAAAACTTATTTGTGTATGCTCATTCTAAGATGCGCTCAAAAGGTCTGACTCAGGCTAAAATTGAAAAATTTGCCAACTTTGATTGGGATGATTCGGCTGACGAGGAAAATGAAGAAAATGAAGAAGAAGAAGATGCAAATATGGACAGAATTATAGAAGAAACTTTGAAAAATTTGGATAACAGAGCTGAAAATGTGCTAGTTGGTTTGATTGACCAATTTATTGCAACCGAAAATGATGAGGATTTGAGTGAAAATGAAAACGTTGCACAGGAGGTGATGGAAAAAATTGATTTAAAGAGTTTGAAGTGGAGGAGTGCAGAGTTTATTAAAGGCGATACCAGTTGGAAAAGTAAATTATGTTTCAATGCGGTGAAAAAACCTATCGAATATTTTAGTATTTTCTTTGCGGATGAACTGTGGCAGAAAATATGTGAGGAAACGAACTTAATGTTCACTAGAGCTGGTGTGTCTGGGATTATTTACGATTTTACTCTCTACATCGGAGAAGGAACATGCAAGTCTTATGGCTTGGGGATATCATCAGACATTGTGCTATTTTTATCATCCAATATGCCAGTAAATCAAAATTTCAAACTGTTTTTTGACAATTGGTTTTCTTCAATAAGCTTGATGATTGCTCTGAAAGAAAAAGATATATTAGCCGTTGGTACAATTAGAAGCAACCGATTGAAAAATTATACTCTAAGTAATAAGAAGGAACTTCAAAAACGAGGACGAGGATCAAGCGATTTCAAATATGAAGCAACGCACAACTTGATTGCTTGTCGTTGGTATGACAATAAAAGTGTACAACTGGTTTCAAACTATGCAGGTGAGAAACCCATGAGTGAATGCAAGAGATGGTGCGCAAAGAGAAGAAGTTTATAACTATACCTCGTCCAGGTATAGTAGAATGCTACAACAAGCACATGGGAGGGGTTGATCTTGCGGACATGCTGCTTGAATTGTACAACATCAACCTCCGCTCAAATAAATGGTACATGCGCATAGTCTACTGGTGCATAAATTCGAGTTTAGTAAATAGTTGGTTGTTGTACCGCAGAGACATCACACATACAGACGGCGAATTGAAGCATATGCCACTCATAAATTTCCAATTGGATGTTGCTACGGAGCTTTTGAACGCAAGTCAAACTACAGTTGTCTCAAAAAAGAGAGGCCGTCCATCATCACTCCTTTTGACAATGAATTCAGGAACTTCATCACCAGCTCCATCACCACCAGCTCCTTCTACGGGTTCCGAATCAAACACCTATAAAAGAGCATATGTTGCAGAGCCTGCAAAATCCCTACGATTAATAGTGGAGTATATCAAATGTCACTACACAGTGGTTCTACTGTTTGCTTCAAAGACACTGATAACAATGTCATGGCTGTAAGGATGGGTGGCTCCTATTATAGAGAAAAGTACATGATGCAATATAAAACAACTGATTACAAACTGGACGTAGGTATCTATCTATTCACGTTGCAAGAAAGATGGAGGAGAATGTTGGAATGGTGCTTGCAATATTACAAGCAAGATTGAACACCTTAAATACAGTCATGGAACAGGACACCCTCATGGATATGGATGTGGTGTTGGCACATTGGGCTGTGACACATGATGTTGGCATAAGTCATCATGCACTTGGTACTCATGGTTTGTCAGACCTGTTGGAGAACGTATAACTGTTTATGTTAGAGTTGGAAGAATTTTGGAGATTGAAGTTATTATGGAATACAAAGATTTGAGTAGCTAATATATTGTCAACACGAACAATCCAAGAGTTAACTTAGATGGACTAAGTTATAAAATCCCAATTTACATTACTGGATTTAGTACTGAGGATGTAGTACTTGACAACGGACTGATATTATACAAAGGCAATGCATACCCAATGAAAGTTTCTGCTCGGAACATGCCTGAAAGGGATATTATTGGTGATTTTCAAGTCAGCATAATTCAGGATGAATATGCTTTTAACAAAGACTTTGTTAAGTGTGTCCCATATACTATAGAAGGTAGAATGTCTATACCTGGTACTATGAACATGATGCTAGGTAATGTTGAATTTGACAGTTTGTACGTTGATAAAGCAGAATGTGACATTGAGATACCAACCAAATTCTCTTGTATTGGATGTAATAGAAAGCCTTATGCAGTTGTGCAGTCTTACAATATTAAAGTACCAGGACTTTTAAATTTCATTTCCAACTGCACATTTGAAACATCATTTGTATCCTGTAACCCAGAGCCTTTCAAGTTAATCCAAGTTAGTGACCATAAGGTTTGTATGATAACAGTTCCAAACCTAAATAAGTCAATAACTATTGATTACAACCTTACATAATATGGTTCACTAACACCATCACGATTTGTTTTGGGAACAGAAACAATACAGGATACCATAATGTCCATAGGTACGAGCATGGAATTTTGGTCCTCTTTGACATCAACTTTTGCCTTTAGTAAATGGGTATATTTGTTGCATCTGTAATAACAAGGATTATAAAAATATTTGTTGTTGCAAGGGCTGGTTCTTCTGTTATTGCTGGAAATATAATAAATAAATAAAAGAAAAAAAAAACAGTGTTTATTATATGGCGACCATAACAATGAGACCAATGAATTAATGAATTAATTTAGCCTCATCAATACGAAACGATGTCGTTTTGCGTCGATTGTTATAATTCGGTATGCCCATCATCAATATCAAATTTTATCGATTAGCGTCGATCCATTTTTCTTATGCCGTGCGCAACGTTAACGACGGCATCGATTTAAATTGGCTATGATTTTATCGTCGGTCTGGTTTGAGTCGAAACAGTTTTAGTGTTTGTGAATTTGTTTTGCAATAGCACAATTTTAAGTTAAAAAAATGGAAAATTACAATCAGTATACAGTTTAATAAGTTAGTGGAGGAGATGGAAAAAAATCCACCACTTGCCAAGGGTTTCCAAAAAAGCAGTCCTCCCAATGACTTCAAAGAGCAGTGGGAAAGAATTGCAACGAAAAGAGCAGGTGATGGTTGGCAAAAGGTAAGATAAATAGTTATAAAAAGATTATTGCATACTAAAATTGTTTTTAAAGGCTTGGCGGAATTTAAAATTCAAAGTGAAGAAAAAGAATTATAATCAGGAACAAAAAACTATTTAGTTATTTAAAGTATAATATGTGAATAATAGTTTATATTAAAACTGTCGGTCCTTTTCATTTTTTATATTTTTATTATAAAAACTGAAAACAAAAAAAAAAGACATCGTCATTATAGATACAATAGGGCCATTTATCAAATCAAACTCAGGACATGAGTACGCGGTAACAATGGTATGTGACCTATCTAAATATTTGATAGCCGTCCCCATACCAGATAAATCCGAAAAATCAGTAGCAAATGCAATAATCATGAATTGTGTATTAAAATTTGGACCAATGAAAACAATACTAACCGATATGGGCACAGAATATAAAAATCAGGCACTTTCAGAACTTTGTAAACTACTGGAGGTAAAACAACTTCACTCTACAGCGTACCACCATGAAACCCTAGGTGCCGTTGAACGCTCGCACAGAACACTTAATGAGTATCTAAGAACCTATTTTTCACCAAACAAAACTGACTGGGATGAGTGGATAGCTTACTTTGAATTCTGCTACAATACAACTCCTTCTTCTGTACATGGTTACTGCCCATTTGAGCTTGTATTCCGTAAACCTCCCACACCGCTCAACTTTTTACTGAAAGGGGTGGTAGACCCAATATATAATATTGAAGCCTATGATAAAGAGGTAAAATATAGACTAATATTGGCACACCAGCGAGCTAAATTATTAATTGAGAAAACAAAGAATAAGCAAAAGGAAAGATATGACAAAATTACAAAATGACAAACCCACAGTACATCCAAGTAAATGACATCGTTCTGATAGAGAATACGCCCGGACACAAACTAAACCAACTATACACAGATCCTTATCAGGTAAAAAGGAATAAAAGATAACACCGTAGTAATAAGAGTAAAAAACAATAAAACGTCAACTATTCATAAAAATAGAGTATATTTTAGTGCTCAAGGGTCAAATATCATTTCAAGTGCATTGCCATATGCGATAAGTACCTATATAGGTTTAGTTATTTTATAAATATAAGTTAGTCTTTAGTCTTGAGTCTTTAGTTAATCTTCAATAAGAAAATAAAAAAGGTGTTTATTAAAAATAAAAAACAGTGTTTATTATAACAGGCTGGCCCGAAAGTAACAAAAACGTAAATTCTTTTATTTTGCCGTACTTTAACCGGAAAGATTCATTATCGATGTCAGATGGATGTATCATGTTTAACAATCGCGTCGTTATACCAGATATGTAACGTCAAAAGATTCATAAACAACTTTACAGAGGTCGTCTATCAGCATAACGATGCAAGTCAATAGCTCGAAGCTACGTCAACAGGCCAAGTATTGAGAAACATATTAAAGATTATTTCCGAAAATGCCAAAACTGTCAACAAGCAGCAAAGAATCCCGTCAAAACCAACCTTTGTTGCTCCTGGGCAATAACATCGCGACCACTTGAAAGAATACATATTCACTACGCTGGACCTATAAAAACTAAATATTCACCCTTATCGTGGATCTCAAGGGAATAAATTTTAGGGAATAATTTTGTATTTGTATGAACAATAAATTGGCATCGCCAATTGTTAGGTAATAAAATAGATATCTGTGCAATTCGGTCATCATTCTATTGTGAATTAATCCAATTTTATTTTGTACGCGTATTATTGTAAATTTTTAATAAATTCAGATAAATTTTTAATAAATTCAGAAAAATGCATAGTATTTCGCTCCGTCTTAAATTTTTAGAAGAAAAAAAAAGCTATTTGGAAAAAATAAAAAGATGAAGTTTGAGGGATGCGAGAAATCCATTGTGTTTAGCGGAAGTAATGCAAGTGAAATCATGAAAAATTGTTGACAGTATGTATTTGTTAATAATTTTTCAAAGGTTTCAATACAACAACCGTATAGTAGCTTTTGAACTGACGTCTAAAAAATTGTGCCTTGTATTGTGTGTGTGTGTGTGTTGAATATAATAAAGTGGAAAGAAAACGTGGTTTGAGTAGTTGGTTGCAATTGGGATTCTTTTTGGTGCGGGCTATAAATTCTTTTGGAGAGAGTGGGTTTTAATCTCAACATGGAGGATGGCGCTGGGGCGTCGATAATCCTTTCAAGAATAGATAATGACGATAAAGATTCGTATAGAAGGACGATGAACAGGAAATTAATGACGCGGAGTAAGGGGAAAAATAAAATAGACAATTTCTTTTTTGGAGGAAGGCGACAAATGATAACAGAAAGAAGTACAAACAATGGAGGTTTATGCAGTGGTAGTGGACAAGGTATGCTTGGTAACAAAATGGCTGACAACAAGAAAATAAGTGACAAAGTTGACAATGTAGCAACGACTTTAACAAAATGGCGGCAAACATGGAAGTTGAAAATGGTGATGTGGCAGGCTCTAGGCAAGTTGAAAAAGATGAAGATGAAGGTAAGCGTAGAAATGTATGATTCATTTATATTCTAAGGATCACATTGGAGATATTACGGTTTTAGTGGACATCTCCAAAGCTGATCCGGAAATAAAAAAATAAGAAATGGCTTATATCTTTATGAAAAAATAAAATATTTAAAGTTTAATGGCATTAAGAACATAAAGGCGGTTGGTAAAACTTTGTACAAAATTTATTTCGACAACACAGAGGCGGCAAATAATTTTTTCAAGAGTGAAAAATTAACAGAAAAAGATTTAAAAGCGTTCATTCCCAAAAGTTTTTTGGAAAGCTATGGGGTGATAAGGGATGTACCAAAATATTATAAAGATGATGTAATCAAGGAAAACGTGAAACGTGGTTTGGAAAACTATTTAAAGACAAAAACAATGAGTTTTGTTTGATCCCTACGTATTCAGTAAAGATTGGTTTTAAATCTGAGAAAAGATGTCTAAAATGTGGAAAACTCGGGGAGTGTGATCAGGACTGTGTTTCCACCAAGTGTATTCTGTGTGGTCAGATTGGACATAAAAAAAATTTGACAAAAAAAATTGTCCGAAATGGTTAAAAGAAGACGAAATTAATAAAATCATGACGGTGAAAAAAATGTCTAAAGTAGAAGTTTTAAACACATACAACCAAAAACGTGCAAATAGATATGATGAGTTATCAGATAATGAAGATTTTCCTGAATTACCTAACAGGAACACAACAATCAGAAGCAAAGATGCTGAAGTAAACAAAATTATTGCACCAAAGAAATACAGCTATGCTATGAAACAAACACCGAAGACCCCAGTAATGGTACCGCATTTCAAAAAACCCAACAGAATGTTTGAGGAAGACGCTGGTCCCTCTGTGCCAGTTTTTAGTAAGGAAGCATTTTCCAAGGTCTCGGAGCTTGAGAAAATTACCACTAAGATCCTTAAATTTATGCACGATCATTTCAACAACATTTCTAACTCTCTGGGAATGGATGCTGTCAAGCACTTTTCTAAAAGAATCAACAAAATAGGGATTGGTTTAGACCATCTCTATATATCTCAAAACATACAGCAAGATGAGAATTCTCCAATATAATTGCCAATCGCTAAAATGTAACAAAAACACCATTGAACTTTTTCTCAATACTAGAAATTACGACGTGATCTGCTCAAGCGAAACCTTTTTGAAAAACGACGAACAACAAAAATTAAAATTAATTAATTTCAATATTATAGCAAAGAATAGGCTTGATGGCTACGGAGGTGTAGCCATAGGTCTTCGGAAATACATAAAATTTGTAAAAATAGATTATGATTCAGATTATGAGGTTGTGATTGTAAGAACCAAACAAAACAAAACCTCTTTAATATTTTCAACCAGCTTTGGACGTTAATGAATTTACTTACAAAATCACCAAAATTTTAAAATTTCTAGAACCTTTTGAAAATGTACTCTTACTTGGCGATTTTTCGGTTTTGGGAGATTATGCTCGTAATTCGGTTTGGGGAGATTATGCTACTCTTCCCAAAGAAAAAAAAAACTTCAAGAAATAATCGCAGTATATAATTTTACCTGTCTAAACAATGGCTCATATACTTATGTCAAATCCCGATCCGATTCAAGAGGTACAGTTACAGACCTATCCTTTGTCAATACCAATATTAATTGTAAGTGGGAGGTTCTACTTTTTTTCTTGGGGGCAGCCACCACTATCCAATTTCAATTCAATTAACAAACATTAATTTAAAAATTAATTTACTACATCGTAAATATCTAGCAAAAAATAAACTTTTAACTGCTTTAAGTACCCTTGAATGCAATTCTGACATATATGAAATTCTTAGAAGATGAGATAAAAGGGGCGACCTACAGGATCAGGAACAACAAAACGCCGAAATTCTGGTGGGACGACAAACTTGAGAGTATTTTTAGATACCACATTGCAGCAAGGAAAAAATGCACAAAATATCCATCTATATCCAATTTTGACAGTGCCATAGAAGCTGCAAACGAATGGAAAAACGCTGTTAAGGATGCAAAAAAGAGAAGTTTTAAAAATGCACTTCATAATTTAAATGAAAATCCAACTTCGAAAGAAGGCTGGAAATTTGTCTGTAACGTTAGAAGTAGCTTCAAAACAACAAATAGATCAAAATGGAACGAAGAAAACAATGAAAGTTACATTCAGTATCTTAAAGGTCAAGTACCTACATATATCAACAGATAATGAAGAAGAAGTTAAACTTACGAATGTAGAACATTCTAACTTCAGTGGTTTCTCCTACGAAGAGTTTAAGATAATGCTGGATAATAAAACTAAACCTTCTGCTGCTGGCGATGATGGAGTTACCTATGAAATGGTAAGATCCCTAAATGACATTTCGAAGAGTTCCCTCTTAACAGCCTTAAACAACGTTTTCCTATCTAATAAACTAATAGAAAATTGGCGCGTTATAAAAATAGTACCTATACCAAAACCTAACAAAGATTTAAGAGATTTTCACAATTTTAGACCTATTTCTCTGATTTATGTTTTTCTAAAAATGATTAACCTTATGGTCAAAGATCACATCAACAATTTCTTTATGTCAAAGAATTTTTTTAATGAAAGATGTTACGCGTACAGGAAACATAAATCTACTACACTGTGCATTAACGAAGTCTTACATAGAATTGTAGTCCTCAAGGACATGGTTTTAAAGTCGTATTAATGGCATTAGACCTACATAACGCATACAATTGTGTAAAAAGCAAAACCCTGATTAAAATACTTGAAGATATACAACCTATGGATCAAGGACTTTTTGTCTAATAGAGTACTTAAAATAGGTAAAAATGAGGCAACTGCCAATGCTGGTCCACCACAAGGAAGTTGTTTATCACCAATTTTGTTTAATGTCTATACCAAATCCCTTCATAACTTTGAGGATGGAAAACCATTGATTTTCCAGTATGCTGATGATTTTCTAATCGTATCTTACCATAAAGTTTTCAATGAAGCAGTAAATAACTTAAAAACTAAAGTAAACCTTTTCAAAACGGAATGCAGTAAACTAAACTTGTATTTCAACCTAGAGAAAACTAATGTTATGTACGTTGCCAAAGGAAACAAACTGAAAATCGAAATTAATATAGAAGGTACAGAATTAAAGCAGGTTAACACAATTAAATATTTGGGCAGATACATCAAATCTTCCTTATCTGTAAATGATCACTACATAAACATTGTGGAACAAACGCAAAACCGATCCAAACTTATGAAATGTCTCACCACGGTTAAGTCAGGCCTGACCCCAATTGTGGCAGTCAACTTGTATAAAAGCCTTTTTAGATCAAAATTAGAATATTCTAGAACAACTACTTCAAATGCCCCTAAGAGCATTAACAATAAAATTGCTACCTTTCAAAATGGTATGCTACGCAGATGTTTAGGCCTTACTACGTCTACACCCAACCATATAATTTATGCCATTTCTAACGAACTGCCACCCAAAGAACGTAGTCTCGTCCTTACAGCCAAAGAAATAATTAATCTAAAACTTCACAACTATGAAATGTATAAATGAATAACTGATCACCCATACACCAACTCCAGTAACAATCAGGTATACTCCAAATTTGAAAATATTTTCAAAAGACTCAATGAAAAAACCACCTTTAAGTCTGATAAACGTATAAATTTACGTTATAACTTGTTAAAAAAAAACAAAAAAGTAACATTTCTAGAGAAGCTATAAAAGCCTAGAATTAAATGATTATGTTAAGGATGGATACCTGGTTTTTGCAACTGATGCTTCGTTATTATCAGATGCTGCAGGTGTTGCTGTGTTTAATGTCACCACAAAAGAAAAATTTTACTTTAGCATCGATTTTAGATCTTCAAGTATGTTTGCAGAACTATGGGGAGTCAAAAAAGCCTTAGAAATTGCCCAAGAAGCAATTTACGAGAAAATTGTTATCTTCACAGACAGTATGTCTGCCTGTAAAAGCCTTGCCAAAAAACATACGGATGACGACTGTGTTGCAGACATCCACAATATTTTCAATTCGTCAACAATTGCTAAATGCCACATTGTATGGACTCCTAGTCATACTGGAATATGATTCAACGAGGAGGTGGACGTTATGGCCAAATGGGCTGTGAAAGTAGGTGCCCCGTTGAATACTTATCTCACCCCTAAAGAAGTTTTTCGTATTATCAACTCACAAATAAGAAAAGAAAACAATGAAGATTTTATTAAAACCTCCAAATTGAAAGGAAGGAATTTTGCCCTTATTTTCCCAACAATCCCTGCCCATCTTTGGTACAAATTTACAAAGATGAAAGCAAGGGAAATTAAAATCATAAATAGATTGATGGCAGGTCACACCTATGATCAAATTTACCTAAAAAGAATTGGCGCTATACGAGATAATAAATGTAATATATGTCATGTGGAAGAGTCTGCACAACATTCTATTTTTATATGTGACAATTTAAGGATATAAGAAAAAAGTACAATTTTTTTAAAGAATTTTTTTTTTTTTTTTTTTTTTTTTTTAAAGAGAAGTACCACTCAGGCAGTTAATGCCTACATAAACTGTGGTACTTCCTTTGGAAAGGGATAGTAGTAGATAAGACAGATGGTTAGTGATAGTAAAGCTTCGATTCTGGCAACACTGCAATTGCACGTTATGATTATTTTTAGAACAGTATTGCAGCGCCTCTGGTGTTATTTAGGCGAATTAGTTTGAAGCTAGCATAGCCAATTTATAATTATTTTACTTCGCCGGCGATTTAGTGCTATGTGGTAATACCGGCGAAGGAGGGCGCTGTGATATGCATTATTATAAAGAAAAATTAATACATATCAGAAAAATTGATGTTGCCACGGCTGAGATTTGAACTCGTGACCATTGCTTAGTAGTCAACGTGCTAACCACTTAAGCTACAGCACCCTCATTTTAATTTGTGAATTAAAATACCCAAAATACCCACAATACCCAAAATATAAATCGCAAGCAAGCGTACTTTAAATAAATAAAGATGGATAGACAGCAACAACAACAACCCGTGGCTGTAGTTGTCAATGACAACAATAATAATAATAATGCTAATAATGATGGAAATCATTATAATAACAACAATCGTAGAGGAGGATTCCGAGGTAATGGTCGTAGACCATGGGGTTCTCGTAATAGAGGAGGAGGTAGACCACCTGTCAACGTTAATGGTCCAAGACCAAATAATCCAACTGGGGCCATACCCGTGGGTCAGCACCTGTCTAAGGTTGCTTCGCCGTTAACTAACGACCCACTGTCAGAAAAGGCGTATTTTCCTGGTCCATCAGAGGAATTTCGTGCACTCGCGACTCGCGAAAAAATCTATCCGACGTGCACTTTTCTTCCTGAATTACTCGAACAGAGTTATATTAAGGTTGCCAGTGTCAGTCCAAGCTTTGGGAAGACTGTTCCACGATCAGCTTATGATTACTATATAGCTGTAATCGTCGCATACCGACTACTTTTACTTCATCAAAAGTCGGGCGGTGATTTATCACTTGGTGAAATGAACTTCTTATCCCAGATGGAGAACGCAAATTTCTCTGTCCCAAAATCCGTCTCCCTCTTCCTGTCCGGTATGGGAAGTACTAATGCGCCAAAGTCACGTGAACTAGAATTCGGCCTTATAAAACCGACTTTGGCCACTGGCGAAATACACTTCGATGAAAATGGGATCATCGAAATACCGGGCTACTTCGGACCTATAACACAAAATTTGGGCCTCTACGCAGCATATCCATCAACAGGTGTTTTCGCTCAGGCGATAGCGATGGACCTGTTAAGAACACGACACCATAATCGCCCTCCAGTATGGGATTTACCCGATGGCTTAAATTATGAAAATCATACTATTAATCAGAACTAACTTTTTTGCAGAAGGAAGCTATCAAAAAGGTGTTTCCTTTTTCTCGGGATTTCCACACATTAATTCCACCAACGTACCCAGCTGTTGCTTGTTTGCATTTCCACTCCTTTTAAAAATCAAATTAAAAATGAAAAAAAACTATTTTTAAAACTAACAAGAAAGCTACTTGCATTGTGCTTTCTTTCGAATTATGAATGACAACGACATCATTTGCAACCACAAAAATAATGAATGAGTACTGGCACACTTCCGAAATCCAGAACAAATTGTTTCAGACAATGGGAGACAATTTTGTTCAGAAAAATTTCAAAATTGGTGCAAGAAAAGGGCTATAAAACACACCAGAACAGTACGCTTCCACACCAGTTCAAAGGGACAAGCAGAAAAGCTTACAGACACCCTAAAGCGGGATCTAAACAATATCAGAAGGGGAAGATATGCCTACAGCTTCACTTCAAACATTCTTAGAAGCCTACAGATAAACTCCTAATCCAAACTCGCCAAACGCTAACACTCCTACAGAATCATTATAGGACGAAAAATGAGAACAGTATTCGATATAATCCAAAAACCTAAACGTATTTCTCACAAAACAAATCTGGAACAAAGACAACCTGTTGAAACAATTTCAAGGTCACCGCAATTGTCTGAAGGAGAAAAATGTTACCAGATAAGGGTAACCCTTATCTGTGACGTGTACATATAGATGTGGCATCACCACATAGTTTTACTTTTCTTCAAAACTTCTCTTCTTGTCAACCGTCTCGATTATCTTACAGATTACAGAAAGAGAGATTACACAGGAGAGTTAACATACTTTTGGAGTGATAACCTGGCAATATAACTAGCTACAGTTAGCTACTAAAATTGAAAACCCATAACCCAACCCAGCAACAACAACAACCCGTGGCTGTAGTTGTCAATGACAACAATAATAATAATAATGCTAATAATGATGGAAATCATTATAATAACAACAATCGTAGAGGAGGATTCCGAGGTAATGGTCGTAGACCATGGGGTTCTCGTAATAGAGGAGGAGGTAGACCACCTGTCAACGTTAATGGTCCAAGGCCAAATAATCCAACTGGGGCCATACCCGTGGGTCAGCACCTGTCTAAGGTTGCTTCGCCGTTAACTAACGACCCACTGTCAGAAAAGGCGTATTTTCCTGGTCCATCAGAGGAATTTCGTGCACTCGCGACTCGCGAAAAAATCTATCCGACGTGCACTTTTCTTCCTGAATTACTCGAACAGAGTTATATTAAGGTTGCCAGTGTCAGTCCAAGCTTTGGGAAGACTGTTCCACGATCAGCTTATGATTACTATATAGCTGTAATCGTCGCATACCGACTACTTTTACTTCATCAAAAGTCGGGCGGTGATTTATCACTTGGTGAAATGAACTTCTTATCCCAGATGGAGAACGCAAATTTCTCTGTCCCAAAATCCGTCTCCCTCTTCCTGTCCGGTATGGGAAGTACTAATGCGCCAAAGTCACGTGAACTAGAATTCGGCCTTATAAAACCGACTTTGGCCACTGGCGAAATACACTTCGATGAAAATGGGATCATCGAAATACCGGGCTACTTCGGACCTATAACACAAAATTTGGGCCTCTACGCAGCATATCCATCAACAGGTGTTTTCGCTCAGGCGATAGCGATGGACCTGTTAAGAACACGACACCATAATCGCCCTCCAGTATGGGATTTACCCGATGGCTTAAATTATGAAAATCATACTATTAATCAGAACTAACTTTTTTGCAGAAGGAAGCTATCAAAAAGGTGTTTCCTTTTTCTCGGGATTTCCACACATTAATTCCACCAACGTACCCAGCTGTTGCTTGTTTGCATTTCCACTCCTTTTAAAAATCAAATTAAAAATGAAAAAAAACTATTTATAAAACTAACAAGAAAGCTACTTGCATTGTGCTTTCTTTCGAATTATGAATGACAACGACATCATTTGCAACCACAAAAATAATGAATGAGTACTGGCACACTTCCGAAATCCAGAACAAATTGTTTCAGACAATGGGAGACAATTTTGTTCAGAAAAATTTCAAAATTGGTGCAAGAAAAGGGCTATAAAACACACCAGAACAGTACGCTTCCACACCAGTTCAAAGGGACAAGCAGAAAAGCTTACAGACACCCTAAAGCGGGATCTAAACAATATCAGAAGGGGAAGATATGCCTACAGCTTCACTTCAAACATTCTTAGAAGCCTACAGATAAACTCCTAATCCAAACTCGCCAAACGCTAACACTCCTACAGAATCATTATAGGACGAAAAATGAGAACAGTATTCGATATAATCCAAAAACCTAAACGTATTTCTCACAAAACAAATCTGGAACAAAGACAACCTGTTGAAACAATTTCAAGGTCACCGCAATTGTCTGAAGGAGAAAAATGTTACCAGATAAGGGTAACCCTTATCTGTGACGTGTACATATAGATGTGGCATCACCACATAGTTTTACTTTTCTTCAAAACTTCTCTTCTTGTCAACCGGATCAGGATCAGGAACAACAAAACGCCGAAATTCTGGTGGGACGACAAACTTGAGAGTATTTTTAGATACCACATTGCAGCAAGGAAAAAATGCACAAAATATCCATCTATATCCAATTTTGACAGTGCCATAGAAGCTGCAAACGAATGGAAAAACGCTGTTAAGGATGCAAAAAAGAGAAGTTTTAAAAATGCACTTCATAATTTAAATGAAAATCCAACTTCGAAAGAAGGCTGGAAATTTGTCTGTAACGTTAGAAGTAGCTTCAAAACAACAAATAGATCAAAATGGAACGAAGAAAACAATGAAAGTTACATTCAGTATCTTAAAGGTCAAGTACCTACATATATCAACAGATAATGAAGAAGAAGTTAAACTTACGAATGTAGAACATTCTAACTTCAGTGGTTTCTCCTACGAAGAGTTTAAGATAATGCTGGATAATAAAACTAAACCTTCTGCTGCTGGCGATGATGGAGTTACCTATGAAATGGTAAGATCCCTAAATGACATTTCGAAGAGTTCCCTCTTAACAGCCTTAAACAACGTTTTCCTATCTAATAAACTAATAGAAAATTGGCGCGTTATAAAAATAGTACCTATACCAAAACCTAACAAAGATTTAAGAGATTTTCACAATTTTAGACCTATTTCTCTGATTTATGTTTTTCTAAAAATGATTAACCTTATGGTCAAAGATCACATCAACAATTTCTTTATGTCAAAGAATTTTTTTAATGAAAGATGTTACGCGTACAGGAAACATAAATCTACTACACTGTGCATTAACGAAGTCTTACATAGAATTGTAGTCCTCAAGGACATGGTTTTAAAGTCGTATTAATGGCATTAGACCTACATAACGCATACAATTGTGTAAAAAGCAAAACCCTGATTAAAATACTTGAAGATATACAACCTATGGATCAAGGACTTTTTGTCTAATAGAGTACTTAAAATAGGTAAAAATGAGGCAACTGCCAATGCTGGTCCACCACAAGGAAGTTGTTTATCACCAATTTTGTTTAATGTCTATACCAAATCCCTTCATAACTTTGAGGATGGAAAACCATTGATTTTCCAGTATGCTGATGATTTTCTAATCGTATCTTACCATAAAGTTTTCAATGAAGCAGTAAATAACTTAAAAACTAAAGTAAACCTTTTCAAAACGGAATGCAGTAAACTAAACTTGTATTTCAACCTAGAGAAAACTAATGTTATGTACGTTGCCAAAGGAAACAAACTGAAAATCGAAATTAATATAGAAGGTACAGAATTAAAGCAGGTTAACACAATTAAATATTTGGGCAGATACATCAAATCTTCCTTATCTGTAAATGATCACTACATAAACATTGTGGAACAAACGCAAAACCGATCCAAACTTATGAAATGTCTCACCACGGTTAAGTCAGGCCTGACCCCAATTGTGGCAGTCAACTTGTATAAAAGCCTTTTTAGATCAAAATTAGAATATTCTAGAACAACTACTTCAAATGCCCCTAAGAGCATTAACAATAAAATTGCTACCTTTCAAAATGGTATGCTACGCAGATGTTTAGGCCTTACTACGTCTACACCCAACCATATAATTTATGCCATTTCTAACGAACTGCCACCCAAAGAACGTAGTCTCGTCCTTACAGCCAAAGAAATAATTAATCTAAAACTTCACAACTATGAAATGTATAAATGAATAACTGATCACCCATACACCAACTCCAGTAACAATCAGGTATACTCCAAATTTGAAAATATTTTCAAAAGACTCAATGAAAAAACCACCTTTAAGTCTGATAAACGTATAAATTTACGTTATAACTTGTTAAAAAAAAACAAAAAAGTAACATTTCTAGAGAAGCTATAAAAGCCTAGAATTAAATGATTATGTTAAGGATGGATACCTGGTTTTTGCAACTGATGCTTCGTTATTATCAGATGCTGCAGGTGTTGCTGTGTTTAATGTCACCACAAAAGAAAAATTTTACTTTAGCATCGATTTTAGATCTTCAAGTATGTTTGCAGAACTATGGGGAGTCAAAAAAGCCTTAGAAATTGCCCAAGAAGCAATTTACGAGAAAATTGTTATCTTCACAGACAGTATGTCTGCCTGTAAAAGCCTTGCCAAAAAACATACGGATGACGACTGTGTTGCAGACATCCACAATATTTTCAATTCGTCAACAATTGCTAAATGCCACATTGTATGGACTCCTAGTCATACTGGAATATGATTCAACGAGGAGGTGGACGTTATGGCCAAATGGGCTGTGAAAGTAGGTGCCCCGTTGAATACTTATCTCACCCCTAAAGAAGTTTTTCGTATTATCAACTCACAAATAAGAAAAGAAAACAATGAAGATTTTATTAAAACCTCCAAATTGAAAGGAAGGAATTTTGCCCTTATTTTCCCAACAATCCCTGCCCATCTTTGGTACAAATTTACAAAGATGAAAGCAAGGGAAATTAAAATCATAAATAGATTGATGGCAGGTCACACCTATGATCAAATTTACCTAAAAAGAATTGGCGCTATACGAGATAATAAATGTAATATATGTCATGTGGAAGAGTCTGCACAACATTCTATTTTTATATGTGACAATTTAAGGATATAAGAAAAAAGTACAATTTTTTTAAAGAATTTTTTTTTTTTTTTTTTTTTTTTTTTTAAAGAGAAGTACCACTCAGGCAGTTAATGCCTACATAAACTGTGGTACTTCCTTTGGAAAGGGATAGTAGTAGATAAGACAGATGGTTAGTGATAGTAAAGCTTCGATTCTGGCAACACTGCAATTGCACGTTATGATTATTTTTAGAACAGTATTGCAGCGCCTCTGGTGTTATTTAGGCGAATTAGTTTGAAGCTAGCATAGCCAATTTATAATTATTTTACTTCGCCGGCGATTTAGTGCTATGTGGTAATACCGGCGAAGGAGGGCGCTGTGATATGCATTATTATAAAGAAAAATTAATACATATCAGAAAAATTGATGTTGCCACGGCTGAGATTTGAACTCGTGACCATTGCTTAGTAGTCAACGTGCTAACCACTTAAGCTACAGCACCCTCATTTTAATTTGTGAATTAAAATACCCAAAATACCCACAATACCCAAAATATAAATCGCAAGCAAGCGTACTTTAAATAAATAAAGATGGATAGACAGCAACAACAACAACCCGTGGCTGTAGTTGTCAATGACAACAATAATAATAATAATGCTAATAATGATGGAAATCATTATAATAACAACAATCGTAGAGGAGGATTCCGAGGTAATGGTCGTAGACCATGGGGTTCTCGTAATAGAGGAGGAGGTAGACCACCTGTCAACGTTAATGGTCCAAGACCAAATAATCCAACTGGGGCCATACCCGTGGGTCAGCACCTGTCTAAGGTTGCTTCGCCGTTAACTAACGACCCACTGTCAGAAAAGGCGTATTTTCCTGGTCCATCAGAGGAATTTCGTGCACTCGCGACTCGCGAAAAAATCTATCCGACGTGCACTTTTCTTCCTGAATTACTCGAACAGAGTTATATTAAGGTTGCCAGTGTCAGTCCAAGCTTTGGGAAGACTGTTCCACGATCAGCTTATGATTACTATATAGCTGTAATCGTCGCATACCGACTACTTTTACTTCATCAAAAGTCGGGCGGTGATTTATCACTTGGTGAAATGAACTTCTTATCCCAGATGGAGAACGCAAATTTCTCTGTCCCAAAATCCGTCTCCCTCTTCCTGTCCGGTATGGGAAGTACTAATGCGCCAAAGTCACGTGAACTAGAATTCGGCCTTATAAAACCGACTTTGGCCACTGGCGAAATACACTTCGATGAAAATGGGATCATCGAAATACCGGGCTACTTCGGACCTATAACACAAAATTTGGGCCTCTACGCAGCATATCCATCAACAGGTGTTTTCGCTCAGGCGATAGCGATGGACCTGTTAAGAACACGACACCATAATCGCCCTCCAGTATGGGATTTACCCGATGGCTTAAATTATGAAAATCATACTATTAATCAGAACTAACTTTTTTGCAGAAGGAAGCTATCAAAAAGGTGTTTCCTTTTTCTCGGGATTTCCACACATTAATTCCACCAACGTACCCAGCTGTTGCTTGTTTGCATTTCCACTCCTTTTAAAAATCAAATTAAAAATGAAAAAAAACTATTTTTAAAACTAACAAGAAAGCTACTTGCATTGTGCTTTCTTTCGAATTATGAATGACAACGACATCATTTGCAACCACAAAAATAATGAATGAGTACTGGCACACTTCCGAAATCCAGAACAAATTGTTTCAGACAATGGGAGACAATTTTGTTCAGAAAAATTTCAAAATTGGTGCAAGAAAAGGGCTATAAAACACACCAGAACAGTACGCTTCCACACCAGTTCAAAGGGACAAGCAGAAAAGCTTACAGACACCCTAAAGCGGGATCTAAACAATATCAGAAGGGGAAGATATGCCTACAGCTTCACTTCAAACATTCTTAGAAGCCTACAGATAAACTCCTAATCCAAACTCGCCAAACGCTAACACTCCTACAGAATCATTATAGGACGAAAAATGAGAACAGTATTCGATATAATCCAAAAACCTAAACGTATTTCTCACAAAACAAATCTGGAACAAAGACAACCTGTTGAAACAATTTCAAGGTCACCGCAATTGTCTGAAGGAGAAAAATGTTACCAGATAAGGGTAACCCTTATCTGTGACGTGTACATATAGATGTGGCATCACCACATAGTTTTACTTTTCTTCAAAACTTCTCTTCTTGTCAACCGTCTCGATTATCTTACAGATTACAGAAAGAGAGATTACACAGGAGAGTTAACATACTTTTGGAGTGATAACCTGGCAATATAACTAGCTACAGTTAGCTACTAAAATTGAAAACCCATAACCCAACCCAGCAACAACAACAACCCGTGGCTGTAGTTGTCAATGACAACAATAATAATAATAATGCTAATAATGATGGAAATCATTATAATAACAACAATCGTAGAGGAGGATTCCGAGGTAATGGTCGTAGACCATGGGGTTCTCGTAATAGAGGAGGAGGTAGACCACCTGTCAACGTTAATGGTCCAAGGCCAAATAATCCAACTGGGGCCATACCCGTGGGTCAGCACCTGTCTAAGGTTGCTTCGCCGTTAACTAACGACCCACTGTCAGAAAAGGCGTATTTTCCTGGTCCATCAGAGGAATTTCGTGCACTCGCGACTCGCGAAAAAATCTATCCGACGTGCACTTTTCTTCCTGAATTACTCGAACAGAGTTATATTAAGGTTGCCAGTGTCAGTCCAAGCTTTGGGAAGACTGTTCCACGATCAGCTTATGATTACTATATAGCTGTAATCGTCGCATACCGACTACTTTTACTTCATCAAAAGTCGGGCGGTGATTTATCACTTGGTGAAATGAACTTCTTATCCCAGATGGAGAACGCAAATTTCTCTGTCCCAAAATCCGTCTCCCTCTTCCTGTCCGGTATGGGAAGTACTAATGCGCCAAAGTCACGTGAACTAGAATTCGGCCTTATAAAACCGACTTTGGCCACTGGCGAAATACACTTCGATGAAAATGGGATCATCGAAATACCGGGCTACTTCGGACCTATAACACAAAATTTGGGCCTCTACGCAGCATATCCATCAACAGGTGTTTTCGCTCAGGCGATAGCGATGGACCTGTTAAGAACACGACACCATAATCGCCCTCCAGTATGGGATTTACCCGATGGCTTAAATTATGAAAATCATACTATTAATCAGAACTAACTTTTTTGCAGAAGGAAGCTATCAAAAAGGTGTTTCCTTTTTCTCGGGATTTCCACACATTAATTCCACCAACGTACCCAGCTGTTGCTTGTTTGCATTTCCACTCCTTTTAAAAATCAAATTAAAAATGAAAAAAAACTATTTTTAAAACTAACAAGAAAGCTACTTGCATTGTGCTTTCTTTCGAATTATGAATGACAACGACATCATTTGCAACCACAAAAATAATGAATGAGTACTGGCACACTTCCGAAATCCAGAACAAATTGTTTCAGACAATGGGAGACAATTTTGTTCAGAAAAATTTCAAAATTGGTGCAAGAAAAGGGCTATAAAACACACCAGAACAGTACGCTTCCACACCAGTTCAAAGGGACAAGCAGAAAAGCTTACAGACACCCTAAAGCGGGATCTAAACAATATCAGAAGGGGAAGATATGCCTACAGCTTCACTTCAAACATTCTTAGAAGCCTACAGATAAACTCCTAATCCAAACTCGCCAAACGCTAACACTCCTACAGAATCATTATAGGACGAAAAATGAGAACAGTATTCGATATAATCCAAAAACCTAAACGTATTTCTCACAAAACAAATCTGGAACAAAGACAACCTGTTGAAACAATTTCAAGGTCACCGCAATTGTCTGAAGGAGAAAAATGTTACCAGATAAGGGTAACCCTTATCTGTGACGTGTACATATAGATGTGGCATCACCACATAGTTTTACTTTTCTTCAAAACTTCTCTTCTTGTCAACCGGATCAGGATCAGGAACAACAAAACGCCGAAATTCTGGTGGGACGACAAACTTGAGAGTATTTTTAGATACCACATTGCAGCAAGGAAAAAATGCACAAAATATCCATCTATATCCAATTTTGACAGTGCCATAGAAGCTGCAAACGAATGGAAAAACGCTGTTAAGGATGCAAAAAAGAGAAGTTTTAAAAATGCACTTCATAATTTAAATGAAAATCCAACTTCGAAAGAAGGCTGGAAATTTGTCTGTAACGTTAGAAGTAGCTTCAAAACAACAAATAGATCAAAATGGAACGAAGAAAACAATGAAAGTTACATTCAGTATCTTAAAGGTCAAGTACCTACATATATCAACAGATAATGAAGAAGAAGTTAAACTTACGAATGTAGAACATTCTAACTTCAGTGGTTTCTCCTACGAAGAGTTTAAGATAATGCTGGATAATAAAACTAAACCTTCTGCTGCTGGCGATGATGGAGTTACCTATGAAATGGTAAGATCCCTAAATGACATTTCGAAGAGTTCCCTCTTAACAGCCTTAAACAACGTTTTCCTATCTAATAAACTAATAGAAAATTGGCGCGTTATAAAAATAGTACCTATACCAAAACCTAACAAAGATTTAAGAGATTTTCACAATTTTAGACCTATTTCTCTGATTTATGTTTTTCTAAAAATGATTAACCTTATGGTCAAAGATCACATCAACAATTTCTTTATGTCAAAGAATTTTTTTAATGAAAGATGTTACGCGTACAGGAAACATAAATCTACTACACTGTGCATTAACGAAGTCTTACATAGAATTGTAGTCCTCAAGGACATGGTTTTAAAGTCGTATTAATGGCATTAGACCTACATAACGCATACAATTGTGTAAAAAGCAAAACCCTGATTAAAATACTTGAAGATATACAACCTATGGATCAAGGACTTTTTGTCTAATAGAGTACTTAAAATAGGTAAAAATGAGGCAACTGCCAATGCTGGTCCACCACAAGGAAGTTGTTTATCACCAATTTTGTTTAATGTCTATACCAAATCCCTTCATAACTTTGAGGATGGAAAACCATTGATTTTCCAGTATGCTGATGATTTTCTAATCGTATCTTACCATAAAGTTTTCAATGAAGCAGTAAATAACTTAAAAACTAAAGTAAACCTTTTCAAAACGGAATGCAGTAAACTAAACTTGTATTTCAACCTAGAGAAAACTAATGTTATGTACGTTGCCAAAGGAAACAAACTGAAAATCGAAATTAATATAGAAGGTACAGAATTAAAGCAGGTTAACACAATTAAATATTTGGGCAGATACATCAAATCTTCCTTATCTGTAAATGATCACTACATAAACATTGTGGAACAAACGCAAAACCGATCCAAACTTATGAAATGTCTCACCACGGTTAAGTCAGGCCTGACCCCAATTGTGGCAGTCAACTTGTATAAAAGCCTTTTTAGATCAAAATTAGAATATTCTAGAACAACTACTTCAAATGCCCCTAAGAGCATTAACAATAAAATTGCTACCTTTCAAAATGGTATGCTACGCAGATGTTTAGGCCTTACTACGTCTACACCCAACCATATAATTTATGCCATTTCTAACGAACTGCCACCCAAAGAACGTAGTCTCGTCCTTACAGCCAAAGAAATAATTAATCTAAAACTTCACAACTATGAAATGTATAAATGAATAACTGATCACCCATACACCAACTCCAGTAACAATCAGGTATACTCCAAATTTGAAAATATTTTCAAAAGACTCAATGAAAAAACCACCTTTAAGTCTGATAAACGTATAAATTTACGTTATAACTTGTTAAAAAAAAACAAAAAAGTAACATTTCTAGAGAAGCTATAAAAGCCTAGAATTAAATGATTATGTTAAGGATGGATACCTGGTTTTTGCAACTGATGCTTCGTTATTATCAGATGCTGCAGGTGTTGCTGTGTTTAATGTCACCACAAAAGAAAAATTTTACTTTAGCATCGATTTTAGATCTTCAAGTATGTTTGCAGAACTATGGGGAGTCAAAAAAGCCTTAGAAATTGCCCAAGAAGCAATTTACGAGAAAATTGTTATCTTCACAGACAGTATGTCTGCCTGTAAAAGCCTTGCCAAAAAACATACGGATGACGACTGTGTTGCAGACATCCACAATATTTTCAATTCGTCAACAATTGCTAAATGCCACATTGTATGGACTCCTAGTCATACTGGAATATGATTCAACGAGGAGGTGGACGTTATGGCCAAATGGGCTGTGAAAGTAGGTGCCCCGTTGAATACTTATCTCACCCCTAAAGAAGTTTTTCGTATTATCAACTCACAAATAAGAAAAGAAAACAATGAAGATTTTATTAAAACCTCCAAATTGAAAGGAAGGAATTTTGCCCTTATTTTCCCAACAATCCCTGCCCATCTTTGGTACAAATTTACAAAGATGAAAGCAAGGGAAATTAAAATCATAAATAGATTGATGGCAGGTCACACCTATGATCAAATTTACCTAAAAAGAATTGGCGCTATACGAGATAATAAATGTAATATATGTCATGTGGAAGAGTCTGCACAACATTCTATTTTTATATGTGACAATTTAAGGATATAAGAAAAAAGTACAATTTTTTTAAAGAATTTTTTTTTTTTTTTTTTTTAAAGAGAAGTACCACTCAGGCAGTTAATGCCTACATAAACTGTGGTACTTCCTTTGGAAAGGGATAGTAGTAGATAAGACAGATGGTTAGTGATAGTAAAGCTTCGATTCTGGCAACACTGCAATTGCACGTTATGATTATTTTTAGAACAGTATTGCAGCGCCTCTGGTGTTATTTAGGCGAATTAGTTTGAAGCTAGCATAGCCAATTTATAATTATTTTACTTCGCCGGCGATTTAGTGCTATGTGGTAATACCGGCGAAGGAGGGCGCTGTGATATGCATTATTATAAAGAAAAATTAATACATATCAGAAAAATTGATGTTGCCACGGCTGAGATTTGAACTCGTGACCATTGCTTAGTAGTCAACGTGCTAACCACTTAAGCTACAGCACCCTCATTTTAATTTGTGAATTAAAATACCCAAAATACCCACAATACCCAAAATATAAATCGCAAGCAAGCGTACTTTAAATAAATAAAGATGGATAGACAGCAACAACAACAACCCGTGGCTGTAGTTGTCAATGACAACAATAATAATAATAATGCTAATAATGATGGAAATCATTATAATAACAACAATCGTAGAGGAGGATTCCGAGGTAATGGTCGTAGACCATGGGGTTCTCGTAATAGAGGAGGAGGTAGACCACCTGTCAACGTTAATGGTCCAAGACCAAATAATCCAACTGGGGCCATACCCGTGGGTCAGCACCTGTCTAAGGTTGCTTCGCCGTTAACTAACGACCCACTGTCAGAAAAGGCGTATTTTCCTGGTCCATCAGAGGAATTTCGTGCACTCGCGACTCGCGAAAAAATCTATCCGACGTGCACTTTTCTTCCTGAATTACTCGAACAGAGTTATATTAAGGTTGCCAGTGTCAGTCCAAGCTTTGGGAAGACTGTTCCACGATCAGCTTATGATTACTATATAGCTGTAATCGTCGCATACCGACTACTTTTACTTCATCAAAAGTCGGGCGGTGATTTATCACTTGGTGAAATGAACTTCTTATCCCAGATGGAGAACGCAAATTTCTCTGTCCCAAAATCCGTCTCCCTCTTCCTGTCCGGTATGGGAAGTACTAATGCGCCAAAGTCACGTGAACTAGAATTCGGCCTTATAAAACCGACTTTGGCCACTGGCGAAATACACTTCGATGAAAATGGGATCATCGAAATACCGGGCTACTTCGGACCTATAACACAAAATTTGGGCCTCTACGCAGCATATCCATCAACAGGTGTTTTCGCTCAGGCGATAGCGATGGACCTGTTAAGAACACGACACCATAATCGCCCTCCAGTATGGGATTTACCCGATGGCTTAAATTATGAAAATCATACTATTAATCAGAACTAACTTTTTTGCAGAAGGAAGCTATCAAAAAGGTGTTTCCTTTTTCTCGGGATTTCCACACATTAATTCCACCAACGTACCCAGCTGTTGCTTGTTTGCATTTCCACTCCTTTTAAAAATCAAATTAAAAATGAAAAAAAACTATTTTTAAAACTAACAAGAAAGCTACTTGCATTGTGCTTTCTTTCGAATTATGAATGACAACGACATCATTTGCAACCACAAAAATAATGAATGAGTACTGGCACACTTCCGAAATCCAGAACAAATTGTTTCAGACAATGGGAGACAATTTTGTTCAGAAAAATTTCAAAATTGGTGCAAGAAAAGGGCTATAAAACACACCAGAACAGTACGCTTCCACACCAGTTCAAAGGGACAAGCAGAAAAGCTTACAGACACCCTAAAGCGGGATCTAAACAATATCAGAAGGGGAAGATATGCCTACAGCTTCACTTCAAACATTCTTAGAAGCCTACAGATAAACTCCTAATCCAAACTCGCCAAACGCTAACACTCCTACAGAATCATTATAGGACGAAAAATGAGAACAGTATTCGATATAATCCAAAAACCTAAACGTATTTCTCACAAAACAAATCTGGAACAAAGACAACCTGTTGAAACAATTTCAAGGTCACCGCAATTGTCTGAAGGAGAAAAATGTTACCAGATAAGGGTAACCCTTATCTGTGACGTGTACATATAGATGTGGCATCACCACATAGTTTTACTTTTCTTCAAAACTTCTCTTCTTGTCAACCGTCTCGATTATCTTACAGATTACAGAAAGAGAGATTACACAGGAGAGTTAACATACTTTTGGAGTGATAACCTGGCAATATAACTAGCTACAGTTAGCTACTAAAATTGAAAACCCATAACCCAACCCAGCAACAACAACAACCCGTGGCTGTAGTTGTCAATGACAACAATAATAATAATAATGCTAATAATGATGGAAATCATTATAATAACAACAATCGTAGAGGAGGATTCCGAGGTAATGGTCGTAGACCATGGGGTTCTCGTAATAGAGGAGGAGGTAGACCACCTGTCAACGTTAATGGTCCAAGGCCAAATAATCCAACTGGGGCCATACCCGTGGGTCAGCACCTGTCTAAGGTTGCTTCGCCGTTAACTAACGACCCACTGTCAGAAAAGGCGTATTTTCCTGGTCCATCAGAGGAATTTCGTGCACTCGCGACTCGCGAAAAAATCTATCCGACGTGCACTTTTCTTCCTGAATTACTCGAACAGAGTTATATTAAGGTTGCCAGTGTCAGTCCAAGCTTTGGGAAGACTGTTCCACGATCAGCTTATGATTACTATATAGCTGTAATCGTCGCATACCGACTACTTTTACTTCATCAAAAGTCGGGCGGTGATTTATCACTTGGTGAAATGAACTTCTTATCCCAGATGGAGAACGCAAATTTCTCTGTCCCAAAATCCGTCTCCCTCTTCCTGTCCGGTATGGGAAGTACTAATGCGCCAAAGTCACGTGAACTAGAATTCGGCCTTATAAAACCGACTTTGGCCACTGGCGAAATACACTTCGATGAAAATGGGATCATCGAAATACCGGGCTACTTCGGACCTATAACACAAAATTTGGGCCTCTACGCAGCATATCCATCAACAGGTGTTTTCGCTCAGGCGATAGCGATGGACCTGTTAAGAACACGACACCATAATCGCCCTCCAGTATGGGATTTACCCGATGGCTTAAATTATGAAAATCATACTATTAATCAGAACTAACTTTTTTGCAGAAGGAAGCTATCAAAAAGGTGTTTCCTTTTTCTCGGGATTTCCACACATTAATTCCACCAACGTACCCAGCTGTTGCTTGTTTGCATTTCCACTCCTTTTAAAAATCAAATTAAAAATGAAAAAAAACTATTTTTAAAACTAACAAGAAAGCTACTTGCATTGTGCTTTCTTTCGAATTATGAATGACAACGACATCATTTGCAACCACAATGGAGTTACCTATGAAATGGTAAGATCCCTAAATGACATTTCGAAGAGTTCCCTCTTAACAGCCTTAAACAACGTTTTCCTATCTAATAAACTAATAGAAAATTGGCGCGTTATAAAAATAGTACCTATACCAAAACCTAACAAAGATTTAAGAGATTTTCACAATTTTAGACCTATTTCTCTGATTTATGTTTTTCTAAAAATGATTAACCTTATGGTCAAAGATCACATCAACAATTTCTTTATGTCAAAGAATTTTTTTAATGAAAGATGTTACGCGTACAGGAAACATAAATCTACTACACTGTGCATTAACGAAGTCTTACATAGAATTGTAGTCCTCAAGGACATGGTTTTAAAGTCGTATTAATGGCATTAGACCTACATAACGCATACAATTGTGTAAAAAGCAAAACCCTGATTAAAATACTTGAAGATATACAACCTATGGATCAAGGACTTTTTGTCTAATAGAGTACTTAAAATAGGTAAAAATGAGGCAACTGCCAATGCTGGTCCACCACAAGGAAGTTGTTTATCACCAATTTTGTTTAATGTCTATACCAAATCCCTTCATAACTTTGAGGATGGAAAACCATTGATTTTCCAGTATGCTGATGATTTTCTAATCGTATCTTACCATAAAGTTTTCAATGAAGCAGTAAATAACTTAAAAACTAAAGTAAACCTTTTCAAAACGGAATGCAGTAAACTAAACTTGTATTTCAACCTAGAGAAAACTAATGTTATGTACGTTGCCAAAGGAAACAAACTGAAAATCGAAATTAATATAGAAGGTACAGAATTAAAGCAGGTTAACACAATTAAATATTTGGGCAGATACATCAAATCTTCCTTATCTGTAAATGATCACTACATAAACATTGTGGAACAAACGCAAAACCGATCCAAACTTATGAAATGTCTCACCACGGTTAAGTCAGGCCTGACCCCAATTGTGGCAGTCAACTTGTATAAAAGCCTTTTTAGATCAAAATTAGAATATTCTAGAACAACTACTTCAAATGCCCCTAAGAGCATTAACAATAAAATTGCTACCTTTCAAAATGGTATGCTACGCAGATGTTTAGGCCTTACTACGTCTACACCCAACCATATAATTTATGCCATTTCTAACGAACTGCCACCCAAAGAACGTAGTCTCGTCCTTACAGCCAAAGAAATAATTAATCTAAAACTTCACAACTATGAAATGTATAAATGAATAACTGATCACCCATACACCAACTCCAGTAACAATCAGGTATACTCCAAATTTGAAAATATTTTCAAAAGACTCAATGAAAAAACCACCTTTAAGTCTGATAAACGTATAAATTTACGTTATAACTTGTTAAAAAAAAACAAAAAAGTAACATTTCTAGAGAAGCTATAAAAGCCTAGAATTAAATGATTATGTTAAGGATGGATACCTGGTTTTTGCAACTGATGCTTCGTTATTATCAGATGCTGCAGGTGTTGCTGTGTTTAATGTCACCACAAAAGAAAAATTTTACTTTAGCATCGATTTTAGATCTTCAAGTATGTTTGCAGAACTATGGGGAGTCAAAAAAGCCTTAGAAATTGCCCAAGAAGCAATTTACGAGAAAATTGTTATCTTCACAGACAGTATGTCTGCCTGTAAAAGCCTTGCCAAAAAACATACGGATGACGACTGTGTTGCAGACATCCACAATATTTTCAATTCGTCAACAATTGCTAAATGCCACATTGTATGGACTCCTAGTCATACTGGAATATGATTCAACGAGGAGGTGGACGTTATGGCCAAATGGGCTGTGAAAGTAGGTGCCCCGCTGAATACTTATCTCACCCCTAAAGAAGTTTTTCGTATTATCAACTCACAAATAAGAAAAGAAAACAATGAAGATTTTATTAAAACCTCCAAATTGAAAGGAAGGAATTTTGCCCTTATTTTCCCAACAATCCCTGCCCATCTTTGGTACAAATTTACAAAGATGAAAGCAAGGGAAATTAAAATCATAAATAGATTGATGGCAGGTCACACCTATGATCAAATTTACCTAAAAAGAATTGGCGCTATACGAGATAATAAATGTAATATATGTCATGTGGAAGAGTCTGCACAACATTCTATTTTTATATGTGACAATTTAAGGATATAAGAAAAAAGTACAATTTTTTTAAAGAATTTTTTTTTTTTTTTTTTTTTTTTTTTTTAAAGAGAAGTACCACTCAGCAGTTAATGCCTACATAAACTGTGGTACTTCCTTTGGAAAGGGATAGTAGTAGATAAGACAGATGGTTAGTGATAGTAAAGCTTCGATTCTGGCAACACTGCAATTGCACGTTATGATTATTTTTAGAACAGTATTGCAGCGCCTCTGGTGTTATTTAGGCGAATTAGTTTGAAGCTAGCATAGCCAATTTATAATTATTTTACTTCGCCGGCGATTTAGTGCTATGTGGTAATACCGGCGAAGGAGGGCGCTGTGATATGCATTATTATAAAGAAAAATTAATACATATCAGAAAAATTGATGTTGCCACGGCTGAGATTTGAACTCGTGACCATTGCTTAGTAGTCAACGTGCTAACCACTTAAGCTACAGCACCCTCATTTTAATTTGTGAATTAAAATACCCAAAATACCCACAATACCCAAAATATAAATCGCAAGCAAGCGTACTTTAAATAAATAAAGATGGATAGACAGCAACAACAACAACCCGTGGCTGTAGTTGTCAATGACAACAATAATAATAATAATGCTAATAATGATGGAAATCATTATAATAACAACAATCGTAGAGGAGGATTCCGAGGTAATGGTCGTAGACCATGGGGTTCTCGTAATAGAGGAGGAGGTAGACCACCTGTCAACGTTAATGGTCCAAGGCCAAATAATCCAACTGGGGCCATACCCGTGGGTCAGCACCTGTCTAAGGTTGCTTCGCCGTTAACTAACGACCCACTGTCAGAAAAGGCGTATTTTCCTGGTCCATCAGAGGAATTTCGTGCACTCGCGACTCGCGAAAAAATCTATCCGACGTGCACTTTTCTTCCTGAATTACTCGAACAGAGTTATATTAAGGTTGCCAGTGTCAGTCCAAGCTTTGGGAAGACTGTTCCACGATCAGCTTATGATTACTATATAGCTGTAATCGTCGCATACCGACTACTTTTACTTCATCAAAAGTCGGGCGGTGATTTATCACTTGGTGAAATGAACTTCTTATCCCAGATGGAGAACGCAAATTTCTCTGTCCCAAAATCCGTCTCCCTCTTCCTGTCCGGTATGGGAAGTACTAATGCGCCAAAGTCACGTGAACTAGAATTCGGCCTTATAAAACCGACTTTGGCCACTGGCGAAATACACTTCGATGAAAATGGGATCATCGAAATACCGGGCTACTTCGGACCTATAACACAAAATTTGGGCCTCTACGCAGCATATCCATCAACAGGTGTTTTCGCTCAGGCGATAGCGATGGACCTGTTAAGAACACGACACCATAATCGCCCTCCAGTATGGGATTTACCCGATGGCTTAAATTATGAAAATCATACTATTAATCAGAACTAACTTTTTTGCAGAAGGAAGCTATCAAAAAGGTGTTTCCTTTTTCTCGGGATTTCCACACATTAATTCCACCAACGTACCCAGCTGTTGCTTGTTTGCATTTCCACTCCTTTTAAAAATCAAATTAAAAATGAAAAAAAACTATTTTTAAAACTAACAAGAAAGCTACTTGCATTGTGCTTTCTTTCGAATTATGAATGACAACGACATCATTTGCAACCACAAAAATAATGAATGAGTACTGGCACACTTCCGAAATCCAGAACAAATTGTTTCAGACAATGGGAGACAATTTTGTTCAGAAAAATTTCAAAATTGGTGCAAGAAAAGGGCTATAAAACACACCAGAACAGTACGCTTCCACACCAGTTCAAAGGGACAAGCAGAAAAGCTTACAGACACCCTAAAGCGGGATCTAAACAATATCAGAAGGGGAAGATATGCCTACAGCTTCACTTCAAACATTCTTAGAAGCCTACAGATAAACTCCTAATCCAAACTCGCCAAACGCTAACACTCCTACAGAATCATTATAGGACGAAAAATGAGAACAGTATTCGATATAATCCAAAAACCTAAACGTATTTCTCACAAAACAAATCTGGAACAAAGACAACCTGTTGAAACAATTTCAAGGTCACCGCAATTGTCTGAAGGAGAAAAATGTTACCAGATAAGGGTAACCCTTATCTGTGACGTGTACATATAGATGTGGCATCACCACATAGTTTTACTTTTCTTCAAAACTTCTCTTCTTGTCAACCGTCTCGATTATCTTACAGATTACAGAAAGAGAGATTACACAGGAGAGTTAACATACTTTTGGAGTGATAACCTGGCAATATAACTAGCTACAGTTAGCTACTAAAATTGAAAACCCATAAAAAAAATAAATTAGTTATGCAGCTCATGACATTCCCAATTCTATCTTACAACTTGTGTTGAACGAAAACCTGAATATTATTAAAATAAAACATATTTATTAAATTAATATTAATAATAATCATTTAGTTGTGTTATTTATGTATAATAATTTAGTATTTTTATATAGATTCATAAGGAAAAGGCAGTTCAGATACTTATAATATTTTTTTTTTTTGTTCTTTTTTGTTTTTAATAACTTAAACATATTATAACATTAAGTGCATTAATTGTATATACAAAACTTTAATTAGCATGTCCCGTAAAAGTAACAATATTAACCCGATTAAAAAAATTCACGTTTTTTTTTGTAAATTTACGGGACATGCTTAATCGTTTTGTTATAATTAAAAATTTGGCTTTTTCTTTTAAAGACATGATTAATAATTTTCAAATATATTGCTGTGCATTCATTAAACTTTCTATCAAACAATTCGTTATTTTCTATTCATAAATAATTTCTTTCTTGTGTTTTGCTTATCTTGTTTCAAGAGGCTTTAGCTTTTTTTTTTTTTTTTTATACAATTTTTATTATTAGTTTTTGTTTTTAATTAATTCTTTGTTATAAACAATTCTTAATCATTAAAAAAAAAGAATTATTTATATAGATTTGTTATATAAAGATTCTTAGAGTCGCTATCCAAACCCAATCAAACAACAGAATCTTTACGTATCCTTTTAAAAAGATAATTTTTAAAAAGCTTCATTAATATTTTCAATTTCTTTGTCATATTTCAATGTTCAACTTACCACATATAATTTTCAGTTTGAGGAGCTCTCATTACACCAACACCACCACCCAGGCGTCTGTAATTCATGCAACCACAAAGACGCCACTGATTTGTTTCAGTATCATAAACTTCAATGGTTTTCAAATAGGCAGAACCATCGAAACCGCCAACTGCATACAATTGGCCATTGACAACAGCCAAGCCGACCTAAAAGATTTCAAAATAATAAAAAAATTAAGTCTAATTTAAAGCAAGAATTTTTGGGTTTTTTCTTTGTAATATAGGTTAATTGATCTAAGGACACTTTTATATAATTATGGACTAATAAATAAATAAAATAAATCTGGAATGGCCTACACTCAACTTTACCATACCCAATGGAAACAGATATTTGTATGGATATATTACATAATGAATAAAAAAAGTTCAAAGTATATTCGAATCGAAAATTTAATTATTTTCCGTTTGGGTTGTTAAATAAACTACCTTTTGCCCCTTCCCGATTATGCCCAAAATGTATACAGCTCTTCACAACTCTTCATCTCCATATCCCAAAGACACTTACTAAATTTCGTTTTAATATGTCATACGGTATGACCTGTAGAGCGTTTAAAAAATTTGGGAGTAAATAAACTATCCCTTGCCCCTTCCCGATTATGCCCAAAATTTATACATCTCTTCATCTCCATATACCAAAGGCACTTACTAAATTTCGTTTTAATATGTCATACGGTATGACCTGTAGAGCGTTTAAAATATTTGGGAGTAAGTAAACTACCCCTACTCCCAAAATTTATACAGCTCTTCATCTTCATAAACCAAACGCACATACTTAATTTCGTTTTAATATGTCATACGGTATGACCTGTAGACCGTTTACAAAATTTGGCGGTAAGGAAACTACCCCTTGCCCTCTCTCGATTATGCCCAAAAACTATACAGCTCTTCATCTCGATATACCAAAGGCACATACTAAATATCATTTTGATATGTCAAACGATATGACCTGTACAAACTCCACAAAAATGGTGGCATACACACCCACCCACAGTTAACATCGCGAAAATAGTCAAAATGGATTCAGGAGACCTCAAAACGTATAAATCCGTCGAAATCCCGACCTCGATTTTTTCATGATTACTATATAAAAATTTACCTTATAAAAATTAAAACATTTATATTTTCGAACAATAATTTTTTTTAAATATGTACTATTTTTAACAAGTACTTTTATAACAAGTAACCTGGAGCCTAATCACCGTATTCGATATCGAGTAAAGTATATATACGAGTCGCAAAATTATGTCATTCGACATGTATCGTATCGTAATTTTTATCAAATTGTAAGAGATTAATAAACATATGTTTTCATTTTGTAAACAAATGAACAAATAAAAAACACGCTTTAAAACATTTACGAAAAATAAAATAATATTTGAATGAATTTATATAATATTTGAATTAAAAATTCATATTCGTATAGTTTCTCAATTAATCAATTAATCAATAACTCTTTCCATATGTGAGTGTGATCTTTGCAGCAAAATCTTAACCAACACAAATAATTTCATTTCTCTATTGAAGCCTTCCAGCCTTGAAGCGACGTGTGCAACAAGACATTTACTACTCAGCATAGTTTGCAAGGTCGTAAAATTGGACACTCGGGGCAAAGGCCACTTATTTGTCGTATTTGGAAAAAATCTTTTGTGGCCATGAACACATTCACACCAGTGAAAGGATGTTTAAATGTCTTTTGTCCAATTGCATTTGCCCAGCGCACAAATTTGGTCCGTCGCAAGAATTCTACACATTTAAATTAAAAATTACATAAATGCAACATATGTTTAAGATCCTTTAAGCGTAAACGTTTATTAGACTAGTCAAACGGGAGAATGGCCACACAAATGTCAAGAATGTGGCGCTGGATGTGTCTACCAAGAACACTACACAGTGGCTAAAAACCATACGCCTGCGAAGTATGTAGCAAACAATTTAATAGTCGCGGCAATCCCAATGCGCACAATTTCACATTTGTCTTTAAGTTGCCAGTGTCTGGTTAATAATTACCTGGAACGATTTGGACAAAGCATAGTGTCGACAATTTTCTAATTCCTTAGGTATGGGTTAGATTTACACATATTGTTAAATTTAAAATTTTAATTTTTTGTATATTACATGTATGGAAATGATTTTTTGTATAAAAATAATTATTTTTGTGTAAAAATAAACTTGTAAAACAAAATATAATAACATTTTGTCGCTAAAGAATTAAATTTATATGCATACGATGAGCACAGACGTATCGAATGAAAACTCAATCGAACAAACTTTTTTATTACTCGATATCGAATACTATAATCTCAAATTACGATACTTTTTATTCGATATCGAGTGCCATGATATCAAAATGAAAAATTACGACAGAATTTACTCGATATCGAATGAGGTGATTAGACCCCTGAATAGAAATAAACAAAAATTTAATTAAAAATCTTATAAAAATTGCTTAAAACGTTAAGTCTTAAAAATATATTTGAAATCTATTTTAGAACTAATTTTTCATAAAAAAGTTATATTAAAATACATTTGAAATAACTTTTATTTTTTATTTTAATTTAAATATGGGGGTTAAGCCTTTAAGAAAATACTAATACTAAATGTTCCTAAAAGAAAATTATTATTTTTAAATACGAACATAAAATCAATCACCTTATAGAATTAGGTAGCTTTAATTTTTTTTCATAAATTTACAAATACAATTACAAATTATATTTTAACTTAAATTATCGAGCATAGTAGAAACAACCAGAGTCTTTGTTGGGAATCGAACCCACACAAAATACTTGTTACTAAAAAATATAATAAAAAATAGTACCCCTTTAAAGCAGAACCTTGGATCAAAAGTAGCCTGTTTAGAAAGTAACCTTTTATAAAAACAGTACTTTTGTAGGTACTTTAATGTACCTTATTAGAAAGAAAAATATACTTTAAACAAAAGTACTATTTGATAAAGACGATAAAGTGTACTTTTAGTTTGTTTTAATTTTTTATTAAATAAGTACTTTAGTAAGTATTTAATTTAATGCTTTTATAGCTTTTTGAAAAGCTACTTTTAAAAATGCCTACTTTTCGTATTAAGTTATTTTTGTAAAGGGTACTTTTTTAAGAAGATAAACGAATACGAGAACGAGTCATCAATCATCAATCGTCAGTTGGTGAGAACGAAGTTTACCACTACATAAAGCTTGCCTCTTGGCTAATATTTTTACTAATAATAATATTTACCGCCTTATATTTGTTGTTGCTGATGACGGACGTAGCTGTCTAGAAAATGAATTCCATTCTACTAATGTCTAAAATTCAATTTTCCCAAGTTTTCTTTCATATTCATCACCTAATTTGTAATTTAAATTATTCCTTCTTAGAGAGAATAAAACGAACTTAAGCTTGACTTCAAATTTCATCTGTATGTTTTTTTTAGTTCCTTAAAAAATGTTAACATGCAAATGAATTGTTTTATAATTGTCTATAGGGTAGAGAATATTTTTTTAAAATTAATTTTGAATAATTTTAAAGTAAATGGGAAAAAACTTGTTTTAGACACGACATCCTTCTTTCCATCTCTCTACTTTTAGTAATGTTCAGCTATAACCATTATCTATTTAACCAGATAATAGAATAAAAGAAATTTTAATCAAATCCAAATAATGAAGTTTAAAGAAAAAAAACATAGAAACATAGAACTAAAGGAAGCTTTAGACTTTGTTCTAACCAACTAACGATGGATGATTGAAATAACTTAATTACTTAATTAGCAATTCATTTGTATGTTAATAAATAGTTCGACTAATAAATTTAAATATTTAATAAAAACATTTTTTAAAAGTTCTTCCTTCAAACATTTTTTAAAATTAAAAAATCATTATAAAAATAAATTTTTATTAAAAAAAAGTAGCATTAATCAAACAACGTAGTTTTTAGCACAAAACACTTTAAAACTACAAACCGTTTTTAAATTCATTTCACTTAAAAATACTCTTTAGAATACAAAAAGGTATTTTTAAACGAGTTAGCTTAAAACTGTGGTTTGAAAAAAAGTAATGGAAGAAATGCGAACTCAGCCGTGATGTTCTCTTAAAAAAGTAATTTTAAAAACACTGCTTTTTTAAAAATGTTCTTTTAACAAAAGTTAATTAGATTTGCAAAAAGAAAAAGGAACTTTTAATTAAAAACCGTTCAAGAAATCTGTCTTTAAACAAAGTGGCTTTAAAACATTTAAAAACACTCTTTAATAAAGTACCTTTGAAAGTACTTTTTTAGAACCTTTTTAAAAAAGTACATATTAAGAAATGTCCTCAAAAAACGTTTTTTTATTACATTTTAATAAAGGAAATTAAAAAGGTACTTTTTAGCAAACAACAATATAAAAATTATTTTATAAAAATACCTGTTGAAAAGTACCTCTTTTGAAAGTACCTTTAAAGTGCCTTAGCTTCTGGGAAAAACACTTACAAACAAAACCTTAAAAGAAGAAGAACCATTTGCAAAAGTATCTAAAAAGAAGAAGACACTCGTTAAAACTACCTTCTTTTAACAACTAAAAACTTTATTAAAAAATAACTATGCCCGCCACGTCGTGGGCGTGTTTGACAATATTTTGTCCGATTTTGCTTTGAAAGTAATCCACGCTAAATTTTAACACTAACTTTTTAGTGTTTGAGTTATGATTTATATATTTTCTTTATATAGAGGTACCCAACCTTGGATATATTTCTAAAATTTGTATAAAGTTCTAATATTATTGTAGAGTTCTTTAAATAGTGTTTATAATATCCTGCTTTCAAAAATAAATGGTACTGTCAAGTTTGTAGTACCTTTAAATCGGTAAAATTGCCTAATTTTACAATTTTTTCTTTATTTTCTCTTGGAAATGAAATATTTTTGCGGAAAAAATATCCTATATTTGAATCCAAATACTAAGGTACCTTCTCACAAAATTTTATTAAAATTCTTCCAGCAGTTTTTACGTGTTGCGAACACAGACAGAGAGGCAAAAATTCTAAAAATTGTTGTTTTGTATTCCATTTTGAATTTTTGAAATGTTCCATTTACAGAAATGGTCCTCTTACAATTTATTATATGTATAGATTATTCTAAAACTGAATTTTTACCTTTAAAAAAAAAAATTTGTTTTAATTTTAAGTCAAACAAACAAACTTAAATAAATCAGACATGCGCGAGTCCGACTGACACATGTCAGTTCAAGAGTTTCAAGAGTCTACCTACTATAGTTCCATAGATAGAAGGCAGACGAAAAGACATTGTAGCGAAGACAATAGGGATACGTTTTTACTCTTTAGATGTGAAACTCCAAAAAAAATTACAGCAGATAAATTTATTTTAAAAATATCCCTAAAAGTGGATTTTATATAATTATATATTTTAAATAGATGTTATAATAAAACCTGTTGGAGTATAAATAAAATAAATAAAACTTTTTTACTTACGCCACTGCGTCGAGATGTCATTGCAACAATAGGACTCCAAGTATTTGTATGAGGATTATAACGTTCAGCGGAAGAAAGCTCCATGCAGTCATCACGGCCGCCAACGGCATAAATATAATTATTAAAAACAGCGCAGCCCAAGTGTTTGCGGCGTGTGGACATGGGGCTAACAGCCACCCATTTATTTTGTCTATAAAAAAAAGAACAAAAAAAGGTTTAAAAAAATCACTTTAGCAATAATAAGAAGCAAAAAAAAACAACCTAGGATCATAACGTTCAACAGTATTTAAAGGACATTGGCCATCAGAGCCACCAATAGCATAAAGATAGCCACCTAAAACAGCTACAGCCACACCTAATCGTCTGGTAGTCATGGGTGCCACCTTAAACAAAACACATATGTATTTTTCAGTTTTAAATAATAAAAAAATAAGCATAAGCACTTAACTAACCTTGGACCATTTATTTTCTTTGGGATCATAGCGTTCTACATGATTTAAACATTGTACACCATCTTGACCGCCTACCGCATACAAAAAACCATCTAAGACAGCGACGCCAACACTGGTGCGACATGAGGTAGTTGGTGCTACATCACAAGACCACTGATTGGTCTGTGGATCATATCTTTCAATACTATTTAAATAGCTCTGACCATCATGACCACCCACAGCATACAGTAAATCATTGAGTACGGCGACACCAACACCGCAACGTCTTTTACTCATGGGAGCTACCATTTTCCAATCATTAGTCTGTGGATCGAAACGTTCTACGGAGGCAATTGCATCTCCGGAACACCAACCTCCAACAGCGAATAAAACTTCACCACGGCGGGTAGGTTTACGTGGACGTGTACGTGGTCCTTGCATTAGCGGACGTTCTTGGGGAAGTAATAAATAGTTTTTGGCTTCGTCTACTAAATCGCGACAGGCTTCGTCAGAGCGCACCAATAAATCGGAGCCAACGGTGCCAACCAAAAATTTGGGAGATAACAGTGGAAGACGGACATGTTGTAAGACCTTTTGCAAAAAAACAGAAACAGAAAATCATTTAGAAATAGAGAATTATTTCTAACTCAAACTGAAAAGTACCTGAGCTAAATGTTGTCTTCGATCGGCAATATTATATTTTAACCATGACATGACAGCATTGAATACCTGTTCCTCTGAACGCACGTTCAACTCGTCACTGCATATAATATCGACCAACTGGCCAACGGGCAACAAAAGAAACTCTTCACTTTCCATCACTTCTTGGAAATTGTGCTGTGTAAATTTATCCGCAATACGCAACAATTCGCGACATGAATGGGTGTCAGCAAATGCTCGTATACCCAAACAATTGGTCGGATCTAGCTGACGTTTCAAAAATTCACAACATATATCCTGTATCTCGACAAGCTGCAACAAACATGCGGCTGGCAATAGTGTTTGAACATTTGATTCTTCCACGACAATATGAGCGGTATAACAAAAGTCAATTAATAGTTCCATGGCATTCTCATCAATATCCCGTATGGTAACCTCAGTTTGACGTGACTCCTCCAGTTCGCCCGTAAACATGGCACGAAAATATGGCGAACAAGCCGACAATATAACACGATGGGCAAATATTTTACGACCACCAACATTAAGAACAACATCACAGAGTTCACGATGTCGCCGTAGCATATTCAATTCGGATAGTGTCACTTTGGGATGTTTATCGGAGGTATGGGCCATACGAGCTGGCGATTGTGGCCTATCCACACCACTACCGCCCACTGAAGTACCTGTACCGCCATTGGCACCCGGCAGTAGAGGATCACCCATTCTATTGGCTGCTAAACGCAGCGGGGCAGAAGCCCAACCCCACACCGCGTCTATCTGTGAGGAAAAGTGAAAAGGAAAATAAAAATTTTATAAAAAAAATAACTATAACTTTATTAATAAACTTTAAATATGAAGTTAAAACTTTATTGTCTCTAATTTACAAAAGGTAGATTTGAGAGACCAAAAGTACTCTTTACAAAAAGCATTTAAAAAAGTACCTTTTACAAAAATTACTTAGTTTTTCCGAAGTAACTCGATTAATATCTCTAAAACTACTAATCAGATTCCAAAGCAGTGGGTATATCCATATATTAATAAATTAATTAACCAATAATTGCCAATTAGACAATATACGCATGTAGGAAAGCCATAGGCAAGACTTGGGGAATGAACCCAAGGATTGTAAACTGGCTACTTGGAGCGGTAATCAATTATTATTATGATATGATTATGATTACTCTACGGAGTTATTGTCTGGTGGAAAAAGCCACTCTTTGCCAAGCCCAACTGGTTACCAATAGACCAACTGTCCAGAGTGCTGGCATTAAGAACTGCTAGTCATGCCAGTATTTTAGGAATTACGAATGTTATTCCCGGACATATAGACTACTGCACCCCAAAACCCTTCTTCACAAGAAGCTTTGACTTTAACCTGATGGAGGGTCCTGCACCTCCAGTTGGATCACTCTGTGTGTTCACGGATGGCTCCAAAAGAGGTGTTAGGGTTGGGATTGAGTTTGGAATTAAGATGTGTTTCAGAATCCCAGATGACTGCATCGTCCTACAAGCGCAAGTGTTTTCTATCAAAACAGCGGCAAACTGGCTAAGGTACCACAAAATATCTAATAGGGATATCTGGTTCTTTACCGACAGTAAAGCTGCTATTCTGTCCCTAATAAGTGTGTTTACCAAATCAAATCTAGTCCTGGAATGCCGGACATCCTTAAATGCGATAGCGGAAAATTCATCAGTCACCCTTAAATGGGTGCGGTGCAACTGTGTTGCTAATAAACTGGCGAAAAACGGAACTCTGCATCACGATGGCGGCATTATTGTCTACTGTGGCATTCCCCTTTCTGCTTTCAGGCATCGAATAAACCGAGCCCTTTATAATCTGGCCCAGGTCAGATGGTCCAACGAGTCGATCTGGCCCCTACTGGATCAGAAAAGAACGGCTTTGCTATTTCGGCTGCCGAAAATGCAGCTACGTGACTTGATATCAACGCTCACTGGGCACTTTGGAACTCATGCAAGAAGAATGGGTCTCTATTATAACGACTTTTGCATAAGTTGCCAAGATGAGGAATAGGAGGAAACTTGCCATTGTCCTGCGTTAGAATATCAACGCCTCCAGCACCTTGGACAACGGTGCTTTGTAAGCCTCTCTTGTGTTTCACTATTGGAACCGAGCAGGATCAACTCCTTTCTTAGGAGCTGCGGATGGTTTTCCAACCAGCTCCCATTTGGCGAGGCATAGATACTCTCGTCGACAACTTGTCTCGACCAACCTCCCCTCAATGGCAACACCTTTTTCTTCTTCATCTCTCGTCTAAATCTGTTTTATATTTATCCTATTTTCTCAACGCTTTCTTTTTTCTACTTCTTTCATTCCTTTTTCCAAAGGGACCAACACTTGGACCCAAGTTAGGCTGCCTGCTTAACCTAACCTAACCAATTAGAATAAACCGTTATAACGTTATGCTAATATGTATGTTTATCGTTTGATATAACGGTATATCTCGATAACTAACACCCGAAGCAACTTAAGTAAGCAAACAAAAGCAACCTTGCGCTGTCGTCGAGGTCATATTACTAAAGTCGTAAAATAACTTTTGGGTTGAACTTTGATACTTTTTACCTGAGTTAAAAAAGAGGTTATCAATTCGGTTTTATGTTGCTTTTTTAATATAAGACAATTTTTAATTGGAACTATAACGAGTCTTTTTGTTTTCAAAATCTAAGAATTGCTTGGACTGCCTTTAATAAATTCTTTATTATTTATCACAAGCTATCATCACATTAGGGTTTTTCTGTATTCACTTTTACTTTTAGTAAGTTTCTCATATCCTTCTTTTGCGATTGTTCAAGTTACCGGGACCGATGGGAATATTGCTTTTAATATATTATTTATTTATATGTACGAGGTATGATAAAAAAATAACCGTTATTTTCAATTATCGTGAGGTACGTAAATGAAAGTAAAAAATTAAATTAAATGTGCAAGGACATTTGAAATGTTGACTGTGGCGTTTGGCGAGTCTACTATGAGCAGAACACAAGTTCAATTGTGGTATAAACGGTTTAAGAAAGGCCGAGAAGATGTCAATGACGATGCTCGTCTTGGTCGCCCGAGCACGTAAACAACCGATGAAAACATTGATATGAAATATCGTTCGGCTCATGCCAAGCAGTTTTTACGGATGTTTTAGGCATGAAACGTGCGTCAGCGAAGATTGTTCTAAAATTGCTAAATTTTGAGCAAAAACAACGTCACATGTACATCGCTCAGGAGATGTTGAACATCGATCCGTATTTGCTCAAAATAACTGTCCATAATGTCCTTGCACATTTAATTTCATTTTTTTACACAAAAATTAATACAGTTTCTTTGATTCATTTTTTGAAATAGTAAAAAATCGAAGAGCACACAAAAACACGACTAACCTTTTTATCTGTCAAAAACAAACTGACAATCCAAAATGGCTGATATTGTCAACATAAATAACAGACATGTGTACCAACATTAAAAAAAAATGCGAAATTCAAACATACGTACGTCACGAAAATTTAAAATAACGGTTATTATTTAATCATACCGTATGTCTTTAGGAATAAAAATGTATCTGGGTTGTTTTAAACAAAATTGAAAGTGGTACCTTTTTTAAGGTTACATTTAACAAAAAGAGACTTTTAACCATAAAACCCTTTTTTCCAAATTATTCTTTTACAAAAGTACCTTTTGAAAAAACTTTTGAAAAAAGAGACTTTTAACCAAAAAACATTTTTTTTCCAAAATAAAATTTATAAAAAGTACATTTCACAAAAGTACTCGTTAATGAACATCGCCGCAACAAATGGTTAGAAAACCTAAACCACTGCTCGAAAAAGCTTTGGTCTACTATTAAAAGTCTGTTTAGCGCAAACTGCAATAAGAATCTCGCAGCTATAGGATTCAATGACATTCAATATACAGATGCCGACAATTCGTCGATCATCGCAACTCGCAAAATCGGTACAAAAAAGCTATACTACGGAGAACCAAGAATCTTGAACGAATTCTGAGCCAATTTCCTTTAAGCTCGATGAAGTGAAAAATATAATCTCCAAAGCGGAACCCTTGGACCTGACGGTATCTCTATGTTAATGTTAAAGAAATTTGCAACAGTATCGCTGAAATATCTGGCGCGCCTTCTATAACTCTCGATTCATCAGCTGGAGATTACAGATATCTGGAAGGTTGCTCGGATAATTCCCATCCTAAAACCGGACAATCCCGCTACAAAAGGAGAATCGTACCGACCAATCTTCCTTTTATCACCCGTAGCAAAGGTTTTAGAAGCTGTACTATTGCCAACCCTGAAAGAGCACTTCTCGCTTGCCACTCACAACACGGCTTCAGGGAGTCCTTTGAATTTGACAGCTAATCAATAAAGAGACCGAGTCGCATAATTGTGGCAGTCTTAGACTAACCTAAGGCATTTGGCACGGTTAACCACTCTTTGATGATTAATGACATCACAAACTCTATACTTCCCAACGTGTCAAACGCTAGGTAGCCAATTATTTAAGTGGCAGACAAGCGGTTGTTGAGTTCAAAGGTCAGAAGTCAAAATATATCAAAATTAAAATGGTTGTGCCACAAGAAGGAGTTCTACCACCTACAATCATCTATCTTGCACAACTTCCTGTCCCGCGACAAGATGTCATGATCAGATTATTCATCTGATGTTAAAATTGAAGACATATGTATGTGCTAAAATCACACCATCTCCAAATTTGTACATGAACATAGACTTCAGCTTTCCCCCTTAAAGTCTTTGGTGTCCCTTTTCACTTTCTGAACTAAAGAAGTAAGGATGGAGTTAGACATCTCTATCGAACACCGACATATCCCTATGGTACAAAACCTCAAAATTTTAAGCTTGGTCTTCGACAGCCTCCTTTACTACGCTGCGCACGACACCTACATCAACTAGCAAGTGAGATCTCGGAACAAAGTCCTAAAAGCTCTTGCAGGCACCTTTAGGGTAATGACAATGGGTCGCTCTCTCTTTAATTATGCTGCCCTAATATGGACCTCGTTCTTCAGCGACACCAAATAATGAGGAGACCAGGATACTGCCGATACTGCTACTGACTAGGTAATTCCTGGTGGCATATCACCTACCCACCCATCCTAATCATGAAGTGATCATTCAGGAATCGTCTCGCCATCACATCCGGAAGGACTTTCTCATAGACCGTGTGGCCAGTGCAGACGCCAAAAAACTATTACATCAGCAGACGGTTTTAGAAGCGATAAATGGCTATAGAAGTAATAGGGTCCTTGCCTTTCCAGGCAAGCAAGAACTACCCTAGCGCAATTAAGAGCCGGATGGTGCAGTATTATTAACTCCTACCGTGAGCGTATAATTCCCGGCCCTTTAAATTGCTGCCCAGCTTTTCAAAAAAGCCCTCATGACTCGGTACATTTATTTCAATGTAATAACAAGCCTACCGATTGAAGTTGCGCAAGCTCCGAGTTCCACCCACGTCACACTTTAACCATAATTAATATATATGTATATCGTCCTAGTAAATGCAAAATTCTCTATCTAACATTACTTTCCTATGTAGATAGTGTGTTTTGCATTTTTCATGGCGATATACAGTGGATCAATAAAGTTTAGGCACATCATGATTTTCAAGAGTGATCTGTTAATAACTTTGCATCTGATATCGTTTTGATATCGTTTTAAAGATTGAGAGTTATATTGACCATTTAAAACAAAAAATATTTTATTTCTTATTGTTTCTAATATACAACGCTTTAAAAACTAAAAAACAAGCTATGTCTATCTAAAAAAAGTTTAGGCACTTACTGCATTAATGCCCTTTAATCCCTTGTATAACGGTAAATTTTCACTTTTTTATTTCAACTCATGTTTATGCACATGTTAAATCCTCAGTAGGCGAGAGTTTTAAATGTAAAAAATATTCTTAGTATTTAATTCGTGACGAAAACTGCAAAATGAGCAATCGCTCAGAAATTTCCGTAGATGTCCGTAAATTTATAATAAATCTTCATGCACAGGGAAAATCCTATCGCGAAATTGGTGTTATTGTACAGAGGCCCTATACCAGTGTAAGAAACATCATAAAATATTATGAAAAAACCAACAAATTAGAGCGTGAGAGGAGAAGAGGACGTCCAAAAAAATTTACATCTCGTCAGGAGCGTATCATTGTTGCTGCAGTGGCTGAAAATCCAAAGATTTCAGCTGTAGAATTGTGTCGGGAAATGAAGAAAAGTTTTGGTGAAGACCTTAATCCACAAACATTAAGAAATAGCTCGCACAGAGCTGGATATCATCGAAGAGTTCCCCGTCGCAAACCTTGTCTTTCAGACATAAACAACAAAAAGCGGTTAGAGTTCGCAAAACTCCACATTAATCACCCTGAAGCCTTCTGGAACAGTGTGATATTTAGTGATGAATCAAAGTTTTAACATTTTTGGTTCAGATGGTCCACAACAAATTTGGCGAAAAGCAAACAAAGAGCTTCAAGAAAATAATATTATTAAGACTGTGAAGCACGGTGGTGGCAATGTTATGGTTTGAGGATGTATGGCGGCATCTGGAGTGGGAAATCTTGTCTTTATAGACGACAAAATGAACAATCACTCTTATTTAAATATTTTAAACTTATCTCCAAGTGTTGCGAAGCTGGGCTTAAATGGGAAAATCTTGTTCCAACAAGATAATGACCCAAAACATTCTTCATATCTTGTGCAGGAATGGCTTATATACCACTGCAAACAATTAAAAACCCCTCCGAAATCGCCAGACACGAATCCTATAGAGCATATTTGGCACTTACTAGAGAAAAAAATACGGAAACATCACATTACATCCAAAGAATCACTTAAAGCGGCACTTCGCTTAGAATGGGAAAAAATTACTCCTGATGAAACATCTAACCTAGTAAGAAGTATGAGTAGACGTTTAGAAGTAATTATCCAAGCTAAAGGAGGTTCAACCAAATACTAGACATGCAAAAACCCCGAATATTCTGAAAATTTTCACATGTGTGCCTAAACTTTTTTTACATAGACTTACCTTATTTTTTAGTTTAAAAGCCATTGTATATTAGAAATAATAAAATATGAATTATTTTTCGTGTTAAATGGTCAATAAACATATCAATCTTGAAAATAGCATGAAAATAATTTTATCAAGTTATGCAGATGCAAAGTTACTGGCGAAACACTTTTAAAAACCATGTTGTGCCTAAACTTTATTGATCCACTGTATACATACATTAACTGGCAGTTTCACAATGTTTGAAATTTTTGAATTTGTTTTTGTTTCAAATATAATTGTAAGAGAGAACAAACTCTGTTGACATTGTGAAACAGGCCCTAAATCTTTTCATGAAACAACTTCCGACCGCAGCAGCGCTGTCACATCAAAAAAAAATATTTGCGTTCCTACGACAATTGAATCTTGGCTCCGGAACGACCCGAGGCTCACTCGGCCAAAGATTGTCAACTCAGCAACAGCTGTATCAACCAGAATTATTTTTCCCTGAAAGAACTTCTGACAGCAGCAAAGCTGTTACAATAACAAATATTTTTAGTTAAAAACAGGTTTTTACAAAAAAATACCTTTTAACATAGGTGTCTTCAAAACAGATAATTTTTCAAAAAGTACCTTCTGAGGTACTATTTACAAACAGTAACTTAAAAAACACTCCTAAAAGAGTTGTTATAATTACAAAATGTAAGTTAAAGAGAAAACTACAGATGATATTTGAAATCAAACTCTAGTTCGTTTTATTCTCTTTAAGAATAATTAAATTTACAAAATAGGTGATTAATATTAAAGAAAAATTAGAACAAATTTTAATTTTAGACACCAGCAGAATCAAATGCATTTTCTAGGCAGCTAAGTACGTTCGTCATCAGCACTCTTCGTATCTATCTACTTTGGGTAGATAGTTTAATTGTAAGCATCATCTATTTAACCAACCAAACTCAGCTAAAGGAATACCAGAAAACTGTATTCAATCATCAATCGTCAGTTGGTGAGAACGAAGTTTGCCACTACCTTAAGGTTCCCTGTGGATTCTTTTACAAATTTTCTTTAATATTAATCACCTAATTATTAATTTTAATTATTGTTACAGAGAATAAAACGAACTTGACCTTGACTTCAAAATTCATCTGTATGTATAATAAATATGTAGTTCGACTAATAAAATTTCAAATATTTAATGGAAAAAATATATATATTTAACAGAAATACTTTGCGCTTTTCACGCACTGCATACAACTCAACTACTGAGTTAGTATTTAAAATGTCATCACTACAATGCTTATTTACTACAGACGACAGCCTTTACACATATTTTAATTTATTTTAAGAAAACAAAAAATCACGTGTGTATAGAAAACAATGGTTGGCTTCAGATGAATATTAAATGAAAAAAAAATTTAACAGCCAACTAAATAATTAATTTATAAATAGATTAAAAACACATATGCAATTAAAGCACAAAGTTAATAGAAATATATGTACATATGTGTAAGTATACATATGTATGTATACATACATATATGTATGTATACATAATTTTATACCCACACTAAATGAAAGCATGGAATTAATAGAAAAAAATTTTTCCTGTGATATTTTAAAAATTTAATTTTTTTTTTGTTTATAATGTTTATAATTTTTAATTTTAGTAGGTGCCATTTTATGCGAGTATTTTTTTTTTCTTAAAATTAATGATGATTTAAAACGTCAACTTCCACAAAACAATGTTTGGATACTTCTTTGAAATGAGGGGTTATTTTGAACATAATCTAGGTGAAACGGGGCACGCTGAGTGTTAATCCAACCAAAACCGAACTTGTATTATTCTCCATGAAATACAAGATTCCATCTTTCAGGTTACCGACTTTGAACGAGATACTACTTACTCTATCTGAGAGCGCGAAATATTTAGGCACAATCATAGATAGTAAATTATCCTGGAAAATGAACATCCAGGCGAGAGCCTCTAAGGCCATTACGGCAATATACGTATGTAGGAAAGCCATAGGCAAAACTTGGGGAATGAATCCAAGGATTGTAAACTGGCTACTTGAAGCGGTAATCAAGCCGATCTTACTCTACGGAGTTATTGTCTGGTGGAAAGAACTAGACACTAGAGCTAACATATCTATTATAGAGGGAGTATTACAAACTATTGCTATCCTTATAACAGGAGCCATTAGGTCAACACCGACGAAGGCACTCTTTGCCATACGCAACTAGTTACCAGTAGACCAACTTGTGAGGGAGATGGCTTTGAAAACAGCTATAAGACTGAATGTCACAAATGCATGGAACCATAAGCCGGTATTCTGGGAATCATGAACGTCATTGCCGGACTTATTGACTTCTGTACCCCAATACTTCACTTCTGTACCCCCTTCTTCACAAGAATCTTTGACTTTGACTTGACGGAGGGTCCTGCAACTCAGGCCCAGGTAAGATGGTCCAATGATCGAACGTTCTGGCCTCTACTGGATCAGAGAAGAACGGCTTTGCTATTTCCGCTGCCAAAAATGCAGCTACGTGACTTAATATCAACGATCACCGGGCATTGCCTACTTGGAACTCATGCAAGAAGAATGGGTCTCCATCATAACGATTTTTGCAAAAGTTGTCAAGATGAGGAAGAGGAGGAAACTGGCGAACACGTCCTTTGCCATTGTCCTGTGTTAGAATATCAACGCCTCCAGCACCTTGGACAACGGTGCTTTGTAAGCCTCTCTTGTGTTTCGCTATTGGAACCGAGCAGGATCAACTCCTTTCTGAGGAGCTGCGGATGGTTTTCCAACCCACTTTCACTTGGCGAGGTATAGTTACTCTCGTCGACAACCTGGCTCGACCAACCTGCCCTCCGTGGCTACTTTTCTGACCTTTATCTTCTGCCTGAAACTTGTTGTGTTTTTATCCTATGTTTTCTCAACGCTTTCTCTATTTCTATCTCTCCCTTTTCCTTTTTCCCCTCTTCTTTTGAGGGAACACAAAGGGACCAATACTTGGACCCAAGTGAGCTGTATTGAAGCTGCCTGCTTAACCTAACCTATGTGAAACTCGGAACCCTGTTCTGTGAATCGATTCGTGTCTTTGAAGTGGCACCTCCACTTTGAGACCCAGAGGGTCCATTGTGAATCCTTGCAGATAGCTAAACTAAAAAAGGAACGAATTTCCGTTCAGTCCGGCCAACGTAATCTTTCAGATTACACCGAGCGATGGCACTTAGACCCTTAACTTTTCTAATGATTCTTGCCATAATGGTGCAATAATAATGGTGATCACACCTACAGCGACTCTTAGAACTTATCTGTCCAAACCCAGAAATAGTTTAGTCTTTACAGCGAACAGACTAAGCCAAATACCCCGTGAAGCTCTGCGTCCGAGGAATGATTAGTTCTTCCTACTACCAAATTATATAGAATCCTTTAGTAGTAACTAATCACAGGCATCACCGATTCTACTTTTTCTGAATTAAACTCCTATGCGTAATTTGACAGCGCTGTTAAACACTTAACAGTCGTCTTTTTTGAACTTTCCATATTTAGGAGCTTATACCAAGGAAAGATGATTAGGTCCAACTAAAAAATCCCACATTGTGTGTCGTTTTTTAAAACCAATTTTCTATGTTTCTAAAGTAGTTTTCTATATTCCACTGTTATAGTACCATTAAGCATGTTTTGGAGCAACATACCCTTTCGGTTTTTTAGTTCGACCAGGTCATCTTTCCCTGGTATAAGCTCCTAAATAAGGAAAGTCCAAAAAAAGAGATTAACGCGCTCTGCTAAATGTCAAATGTTTTTTTTTTCTCTGCTAGTTAAATACGTATTTATCATTACACACATTAGGTCTGTTCAGTAACTTTCCTAGCAGAAACTAGCAACGAGAGAGTAAAACAGAAATTTACAATATTACTCTCCTAAATATGAAAAAGTAACGCTTTACTAGCAAAAGTTAGCAAGTAGACTACGGTGTCGTCAGGAAGGACTTAAAACTTGTACCGATTAGACCATAAAATAGTACCTTTGAAAACGTAATTGTACTGAAAGGGCAAACATAAAGTAATCTGCCGTTGTTAGCCAGAAATGTTGCTTTAAAGAAGATTAAGCTGATAATTTTTTTTTTTTTTTTTTCATAACTTATTTATTGTATCTTCAATATTTTTGAACTAACAATAATTACTCGTATCTTAAGTCTAAAATAAAATATTCTTTTTAAGTCCAGCCAGTGCTAGACAAAAATAATGTTTGTTTCACGGATTTTGCAATCATTTGCGGGTAATCCCTCTAATGTACGGCCGAGAAAAGCAGTATCTCTTCTTTTTAGTCGAATATAACCAGGTTCATTCAGCATGTTACGCGCCAAAGGGTTTGGATGAGATTCAAGCCTCTTTAGATATGTGACAGCATGTTTCGCATTTCTGCTTTAACTGATGGCATGTTTAGGTCTTTGTAGATGTTCGAATTTTTTATATACCAGGGAGCAGATGTAATAATACGTAGAATCTTATTTTGGCGCCTTTGAATTTGTTCTACATTGCTAGCTGAGGCAGTGCCCCATAACTGAATCCCATAACACCAATTTGGTTTGAGGACCGACTTGTACAGTAGAAGTTTACAATCTAAGCTCAGGGTGGAGTTTCTGCCAATAAGCCAATTTAGTTGTACTGCTTTTAGTTTCATTTATGTTAACTTGAAATCAATGTGGCTTTTCCAAGTAAGGCGGCGGTCAAGATGTATACCCAGGTATTTAACGTCTGAAAGCTGAGGTATCATTTGGTTATTTATGCGAATAGGAGGGCATGAGTCCCTACGCAGTGTGAAAGTTATGTGAGTACATTTTTGTTCATTCACTTTTATTCTCCATTTTTCTAGCCATTTTTCCAAATTGATTATGTGGTCTTGTAAAAGTTGTGATGCTTCTTGGGCACTTTCATGAATACTTAAAAAAGCTGTGTCATCTGCAAAAGTTGATGTGTGGACTAGGGTGCTAATTGGCATATCTGATGTGTACAGTAAATATAAAATTGGTCCCAAAATACTACCTTGGGGAACTCCGGCTTCAATGAGCTGTGGCGAGCTTAAAAAGTCACCTTCTTTTAGTAAAAACTTGCGATTCGTTAAATAATCTTTTAAAAGCTTATACAAGTTTTCGGGCAAGTTCAGCTTTAGCTTAAATATTAGGCCTTCGTGCTAAACCTTATCGAATGCTTGAGAAACGTCGATAAAGAGCGCAGAACAGTATTTTTTTTTTTTTTCTTCAAAGGTCGTTTTAATTACATTTACTAATCTGTGTGTTTGTTGGATCGTACTATGTTGTTTTCTGAAGCCGAATTGATGGTTCGGAATGCATCTGATAATAGTAATCAAGGATAATAGAATCAAGGAAACCATAGAAATAAATCAAACAACGAAAATAAAAGCACAATAATTTAAATAAAATTATTGTTTTAAAATATTGGGTAGTTTTTGAAAGAGTTTATGATGCATTTAAGCTTTAGATGTCAATATTTTTGGTTAGTCAGTGCTAATAAACATTCTTATATCAAAGAAACTTCTTTACATTAATAATATTCCAAAACAGAAATATGTTTATTGTTCAAAATATATTAAAAACTGTATAATACCAATTTTAAAATCAGAATTGTACCGAAAAAAGTACGATTGCAATAAATGTGTCATCCCTGATTTGTTTACTATTTATTATTTTAAAACAAATGGACCTAAAATGAAAACCTAAAATTAAAAGGAAAAATGAAAAACTAAATTTTATCGTTTGATATCCTCGCTAAATTAAACAAAAACAATATACCAACAAAATTGTATTCACTTTTATATTATTTTCACTACTAAATACTGATATTTTCCTTAATATTGCAAAATTCTCTCACATTTTTATTCTCTTGTTTTGCTCTCTCGTTGCTAGTTTTTGGAGTTAATGAACGCTTTTCCAGTAACAATTAGTACTAATTTGCAGTTACTGAACAGAGCTATTATTAATCAATTTTAAATGGTTGCTTGTTCTCATAGGATACAAATTCGTAAAATATGCGCGATTAATTAATTCGAGTTATTCGAGTAATTTAAAACCCTACGTCGATTTTTCGAAGAAAATTTAAATTCCAAAATAGATTAATTGTTTGCTTAAATAAAATCAATCCCCGATTAAATGGATACTGTAGTACATAGCCTCTAGTTTTCATTCAACAACTCTGATTTTAGGTGATTGGAAAACTACCATCTTATACCTCCTGGTGAAAAGAACTAAAGTGTTTTTTCAGGTTAGCTCCTAGTTCCTTGAGTAAGGCCCAGGAGGAAAGTTCTTCAAGCGCTGTTTCGATGACTTCTCTGATTGTGAAGAGATATTCCCTCTTTACCAGCATCAAAACATTGTCTGCATAGGTCATTATCTTATTCCTACGCATTTCGAATTTACGCAAAATGTTCTTCTACACTAACAATTATAAATTATGTATAAATAATATATTTTAATGGTCAAAGCATAGAAGTATGTAGAAGATAAATATTTAATAAATAAAGTTTTAATGAAACAAATGAAAATTCATATCGAGTAAAACGACGTGGCTACGATTATGAAAACAGCACGAAAAGTGATTTCGTTTTGAAATCCAAAATGTTACTATGATTCGGATTACGGAACAGGTTAAGGAGTAGGAAACGATACAATTCCTGTGGCATCGTTAGGTTACAAGACTATTCTTTGGCTTAACAATCGAATTATACAACATGTACTTATTTCTTTAATAGGAGCAGTAATTAGTTCTACTACTCTCTACCATGAAGTGCCAAAGATTCTTTCTTAACTCCTGCAGTTACCCTATAATACTGTCCTATCCTATTGTCTTTCACTTTCTATTGTCCAACATTTCTCTTTCTATTTGTCTTTTTTTCTTCTCAGCTACATAGCTGCGTACCAAACCCAGACTAATCTAAGACTTGACAAGAATCTAGCAAAGATTATCACCTCTAGATTGTAAGGGTATTAAGTTCGAAAGGTCATTGTTGTTATAGTCCATTTTTCAGCATTCTTTTAAAGAAAGCACACATATTACCGAGATCTCAAAATCTTAAAATTAATTTTTTATTATATGGAAACAAAAAATAGCACTCATTGGCATTGCGATAACTCGTTCAATCTCAGCAACTACCAGTTTACTGCATCTTAAAGAAAAATCAATGACTGGGAACAAAAGACATGGCAAACAAAGCATAGGTATCATCTAACAAGGCATAATAACAACTACTATACCTATTCATCAACAAAGGAATTCTTGTATTTACAGATAGATTTTTAAACTATGTACGTCAAATTACAAATAACTTCTGTCAAATTACAAATAATTAAAACCATTTCAAGATATCTATCTACATTGCCCAAGGGGTCGATTAGCGCGAAAGAAAAGGGCAATACTGTAGGTTAAAAATATTTACTTAAAAATAACAAAAATCTATAGTGACATAAACTTTAACCTTGACAACGCTAATTTATTATAAAGGTAAAAAACTCATACACATGCATGCATACATAAAAATAATACTAAAAATAACCTCATATTTACAAATGCCCTTCCCTGACCTATATTTCAATAATTAAACAAGTGGGCTGAAAACACAAAATGTTTTTCGCAAAAATTAAAAATAAACTTATAAAACTATCTGCTTGGGAAATCTCATGAATGTATAACATAAAAACTCCCAATTAAAGCAAAATACACACACCCATTTGCCCTTAAGCGTTGTGCCTGTATAAAAGTTGTACATAAAAGGAACAGCTGTAGACAGCATGTTTTTTAAACTATTATTTTCAAATAGTTGATATATCGTAAGAAATATGTACTTTGTACAATGATAATTATTAGTTTAAAATATTTTAATTTTCTTATTATAGAAACTTACCTTTGCGTCTTTTCGTTCCACAGAAAAATCAACAAATCCACAGCACCACCAGCTCGCCCAATAGGCTGAAGCTTTCGAAAATGCAATTTTCGTTGCTTCCTCTACTAGACTTTAAAGTAACATTTGTCTGTATTATAAAATTGCCTCAAGCGGTGGGTATCTAAGAAATTGTCAACAATTCTTATTTTCTTTAATTAAAAACAAAAATCTTTCCAAATTTTAAGTACGTTGTTGTAATATAACAAAATCTATAATTTTCGTTTCCTTTTCTCACTACACCTTAATTTTTATGTACACAATTGTTTTTTCTTCAGCACGATTTTAAAATGTTTTGCCTTTAGCAATCTTTTCTTATTTTATATAACTTTCGTGATTTAAACATCTTATTTTAGTTTAATAAGAATTTTAGTGGTAATTACTTAATTTTATTGCAAAAAATACAAGAAACCCGAATTAAGTTTCCAATTTACATTTAGTTTTCCTCTTCTTTTTATTTTTTTCTCTCGTTACACTTCATTTGCCAAAACAGAGTTGCATACGATGGTACATAGTTAGCCCAAAATTGGCAAGGTTGCTCAAATGAGATCCACAAGGAATTTTCTGTAACAGTTCCAAATTTCATGTTTGAAATTTTTGAATTTTTTTCTAAAAAAAGCATGTGAACGTGTATAGAAATAAATCATTTAATTATTTAATGAAAAACTTATAATAATAATTAAATATAAATAATAATCATATGAATTTTATTTGAACTATTTTTGAATTAATATATTAATTATTTAGGCCTAAGTTCTTAATTATAAAGAGATAAAGAAAAATTAGATACCAGCAAAGCAAAATAAATTTTCTAGACAGCTACGTCCGTCATCAGTACTCTTTGTATCAATCTACCCGGTAGTTTCAATTGTTATTAATTTTCTATTTAAACAATCTTATCAAAGAAATAGAATCTGAGAAATTTTAATTTTACATTATAATTCATAGAAGATAAAGCTTTTTTTGAAATTGTTTTACACTTGTAAACTCTATTTATTTTTCATATTATACTACCAAGCAAACATTTTTCTTTATTTTAATTCTCTTTATATATTTTTCTTTTATTTGAAAATGGTATATATCTGTCTTGCTATTAGCTATCCTTTGGTTAGCAATTAACAACAATTAGATATTTTTTATTTTACAAATGTATATTTTGATTATTAACACAATAGTGTTGAAGTTAACAATGTCAATGAAAGTGTTTAAAACAATTTCAAAAAAAGCTTTATCTTCTATCAAATATAATGTAAGATTAAAATTTCTCAGATTCTATTTCTTTGATAAGTTTGTTTAAATAGAAAATTAATAACAATTGAAACTACCGGGTAGATTGATACAAAGAGTACTGATGACGGACGTAGCTGTCTAGAAAATGCATTCTGCTTTGCGGGTATCTAATTTTTCTTTATCTCTTTATAATTAAGAACTTAAGCCTAAATAATTAATTTATTAATTTATAAATAATAATTAAATATTACAAATTTAAAATAGACCACTAGCTACCAAGGCTTGTAGAAAAAAATGTAGGCTGTTATAAAATTTTTTTCAAAACACTTTTTTAATTTATTTATATATTATTTAATTATTTAATTAATTTAAAAAACTTTTTAAATTAACAAATTATAATTTGAGTATGTGGCATAAAATATTATATTTATCGGACCCTATCTGATCTAACTTTAAAACATCCACCTATATTAGACATAAAATAATAAACATTATCAGTAACATCATGTAAGTGTTATCCACCGTCTATATAACCAATCAATTTATTTTAACATTAGCCAAACTTCATATAAAAAACATTATTTTTAATACAGTTTTTTATTTTTTGTATGAAGTTTGACACATATAAATTCAGATGAAGGAATACGAGCAAAATCGCATTCATTCATCTATCGTCAGTTCTATCAAACATCGCCATCTGTTGCTTAACCGTACTGCTACCATCTGCTTTGTTATACACCCCCGTCTTAATTTGCTTTCAACATGTCTTAACTAAGGTCAAATTTCAAATAAAAAAATCAGTATTAAAAATAAGTTTTTTTTTTTTTTTAATATGAGTTTGACTTTTGTTAAGACATGTTAATGTCTAATGGAGACGGGGGGTAAGTATTCAAATATCATTGATAGAAAACAGAAAATTAGCATTTAGAACATGAACATAGACACGTATTCGCCACCTGCATATAATAACATAAACAAATTAATACCGTTACTCTGCCAGCGTTATGTTTTCGTATTGTGCAAATCGATGGCTAGTGATGATGTGATATCCGTTTTCAATTTTTCATAAGGTTTAATCACTGAAAATATTTGTATAGGTTTTTTAAGTTTGCTTTATTTTATTTATTTATTGTTTTACTTAGAAATGTTAAATTATTTTTATTTGCGAAAAACGAGAATTTTATAAATATAGGTCATGTCTACAAGTTACTTCTAGGTACTTACTATTCCAAATAATTTATTATTATTATTATTTTTAGTGGTTTAAACCATTTCTGAGGCCCATAAATTTAACATATTAAAAATAACAATCACCTAAACCCAAGGCGAATTCATACCAGGTGGAGTTGATAGCCCAGCTGATTGTTTTTTGCTCTCGTTTTTTTGCTAATGTCTTGTCAAAAATACATTGTTTTATATCTGCTAATCTAATGTCAAAGTTGTTGTTTTGTTGTACTTGTTGCTCTACTGCTTACACCTGGTATGAATTCGCCTTGCCTAAACCTAAAAGAAAACTTCACTTATAATTAGATACCAGTTTTTAACGCAATCCTTACAATTATTATACTATAAATTGTCAGAATATCATATTTAAGGAAACCCGTATATTTAATTTTATTGAAATGCTACGCGTAGAAAAGAAGTTTACAACAAATACCAATTTTGTTTAGTTGAATATTGAATTTTACAATAAACAAAATTCTACCTCTCTACATTTCTAGATAAATGATATTTTCTAGAAATAAATACTTATCCTTTTGAATTAACCTATTACAGGGTAAAATAGCAAATAAGTCCTCGTCTTAAATTTCCGTAACCTAGTGTCTATACCTGAAAACAATTTGTCTTAATAAAAGTCGAACTTCACATAAAAAATATAAATAAAATACTTTTATAGGCAGAATGTTTTATACATGCTAAAGTTAAATACAAATATTAAAATTTTAAGTTAAACGGTTTAAAATAATTCTGAACCGCCCTGTGTTAGTACTAAAAACAGTTGTTTTACAAACATATGAAATATATACTATTTCTATACAACCATGTTACAAAACACACAAACAATTAGAAAGGAGAAATTGAGAAAGTAGATTAAAATTAGATATCAATCTTTGTATTAGATTTCTCTATTAGAATAAAGGAAATATATTTAACTGGAACTTTAAAACATGCAAAGTGTTTTAAACAGCGTTAAGGGAACAGCCCTAAATGTGGCTGAATATTTGACACCAGTTTTAAAGGTAAAAATATGGGAGAAAAACGAAAGTTTTTGCAGACGGACAGAATTCAGAGGGTGGTTGTAGTTTTTGGGTGTCAATGATGAGATGTTGGCTGGATGAAATTTGATACATATACATAATCTTTATACACTAAATATGAGTCATTGGAGTAGATAATTTTAATAGAAACATTTTTCTCATCTGTAGGAATCTAAATTTCGGGAAACTGGCGTATTGACACCTGAAGAATTTGTTGCGGCCGGTGAGCATTTAGTGCATCACTGTCCAACATGGCAATGGGCAGCTGGAGATGACAATAAAACTAAACCATATTTGCCGAAAGGTAACATTGATTTTCTAATTTTTGTTGTTGATAAAAAGACTTGAAAATTAATTTTAATAATATTTTTATAAATATTTCGAAATTCCACTATGATCTTTCACTTTTTAGACAAGCAATTCCTTATTACCCGTAACGTACCTTGTTATCGTAGATGCAAACAAATGGAGTATGTGGGTGAAGAAACTGTTGTCGAAGAGGAAGGCGGTGATGGTGGGTGGGTAGAAACCCATCAACTAAATGAAGATGGGACAACTCAGGAATTAGATAAAATATGTGAATTAACTTTGGATGACAGTAAGGTAAAAAAAAAAATTAATTCCATAAATATCTAATTTAATAATTTTCTATTAATTTAAAGGACGAGATGCACACACCGGAGAGTGATGAACCTGCTGATATGAATGATGCTGCTGCTGGCGATGAAGATGATGATGAAGCTTTAGATATGGATGAATTTGAAGAAAGTGGAATGTTAGATTTGGTTGATCCAGCAGTGGCCCTCACGACCAGAAAATCTGACAAAGCAGATAATAGTAAAACAGATGGTGCTTCAGCTTTAGAATCTGGTGATTCTGTCCTACATACACGTACCTATGATTTACACATTACCTATGATAAATACTACCAAACACCTCGTCTGTGGGTGGTGGGTTATGATGAGGTTAGCTCAATATTTATTAATTTAAAAGAATATACATAGGTATTTAATATATTTTCGTGTTTAATTATAGAACCGCAAACCTTTAACAGTTGAACAAATGTATGAGGATGTTTCACAGGATCATGCAAAAAAGACAGTTACCATGGAATCACATCCTCATTTACCCGGTCCCAATATGGCTTCTGTCCACCCATGTCGCCATGCCGATATTATGAAGAAAATTATACAAACTGTTGAAGAGGGTGGAGGCGAATTGGGTGTGCATTTATATTTGATCATATTTTTAAAATTTGTGCAAACTGTTATACCAACTATAGAATACGATTTTACACAAAATTTCAATTTATCTTAAGATGGATTTAGAACAAAACAAATACACACCGGAGCCTGCAGCTCCAACTTTTAATTCATTCTCTTTTTTTCATTCTCTTAAAATGCCATAATTTGTTTTAAATAATACAACAGGATACATAGATTTTCTTAAATTTTAGTGTATGTAAAAATTTGTGTTTGTTTTATATCTAATTTTTATTATAATTAAGCACATAACCACATTCTTTTGTATACAATCATAATTAATGCTTTAAGAGAAATAAAATATTTAGTTTAAAAGATAAATGTTATCGATTATCACTTTTGACATCAAATTGGTAACTAGAATACTTATAAAGCATTTGTTAATTATAACTATAATATTTATTAAAAGAAAGCTTTTTGTTGTAGATATCTGATATTTTCATAAAAAAATCGATAACTGAAGTTTTAATAGAAAATTTTTGTTATCGACAAATTGAATTCACAAATTTTTTTCACAGATATTTAGAATTTTAACGGAAATTTTGTTATCTATATCACATTCCTTCTTCTGGTATTCAAATTTCTCGTTTCCAGGAAATAAAATAATATACAGGAATAATACATCAGCCACGAATTTTGCAACATGAAGAAACTCAAATAACTTTTTATAAAGATTGTGTAATTTATTTTTTATGTTGAAATCACACAGAGTTAAAAGGGATTCTCTTTCGGCGTAGTTCTGGAAAGAAAAACTCATTTAACATTTTAAAGTAAGTCTCCATTGACGGTAACAGTAAGACCGTTTTCTTCGAAAAATTAAGGCCCGACAATAAATGAACCTTTATGAAACTGCACACCACACTATGTGCAGTTTCATTGATTGATTGTTTAATAGACGAAATTAATGTACAATATTAAAAATTGAATAAATATATAAAAAAAAACATTTTAATGGATATTTTTTCCTAATTTACTTTATGCCAACCTACTACATCAAGAACTGAGGGCCCAAACGGATTTACGGTTTTATGACCTTCCGAAAACCTTTAGCATAAGCGGGATGTTTTTCCATTTAAGAAAATAAAATTTCGAATTTAATGTATTTTTTTCATTTTAAACTTTTTTCTTGTATGTAGTCGTTTAAATTTCGTAATGACGATGACGACAGAGAAACAAGTGTTTTATTGTCCTTTCTATCTACGTTTCAAAATAGAGAATACCGATATATTTACGACGAATGTCGTTAACGCCAACGATAATGCCAAATTGTCGTTTTTAATTCGTTTTCAAACTACAACGCCAACGGGAATAGGGCCGAATATGACGGCAAACGCCGTCTCAGTTCTATTCGCCTAATTTTTACTATTAAATTCACACCGGGTTTTTTCATAAGCATATCTCCTTCTAATATGTTAACACACCGGCCATTTTATTATAAAACATCTATAAAGGCTTCATTAGTCTTCAGTTTCCTTGTCGTTCTGTTAACTTCTGTTCTGTAAATGCATTTTCTTTCTTTTAAATTGTTACTTTCTTTGATAGGCACATTTTCAGTTTAATATGTTAATATGTATGTTAAATAAACAGTTTAAACAAATTACAATAATATGATAATACATTTTTGTAGATAGATTATCAGCCGTTTCTAGCTTTTACTTAAGAACGTTATCAAGGTTTTGATTTTAACAGGTTCGTCCCCAACAGAACGAAAGGAAATAGAATAACTAACACAATGTGCACATTTCTATTTATCAAAATAAGATCAGCTGTTTCGTAACGGCACGAAAAGTAAAAACTAATTCTACCTTTACTTTAGGGCAGTTTAGACAGTAAGACTTTACGTACGTAAAATCTAAGAGAAAATAAAATGAAAATCAATCCGTATGAAAATATAGAGATTAAAAATCGTATGGTTTTTTTCTTACGTTTACACCGTTGGTGTTGAATAAAATGAAGTAAAATTGAAACAGCTGTTGTTAAAATAAAAAAAAAGTGTAAACAAATAAATAGTGCGCATACTTGTAAAAAATATGCCAAATTTTAAAAAAAGTAACAAGGAAAAGGTTCTTGGTGTTGTACTAGCCATTGCCATAATAAAAAAACTGGAAACCAACAACTAAAACAAAATTAAAAATGTTTCACGTTCCTTTTCAAGTTTTTTATTGTTTACAAACTTATTTGTGATGCCAATTGGATCTATTTTGCACTATATTCAGCGGTTTTCTGCTATTTTGACGAGTTTTGCTTTTGAAAAGTTAGCATTAATAAGAAAAACGCAACCCTGATCTAATGAAGTAGAATAGTTTTTGAAAAATTTCAAAACATAAAGAGAGCCGTAAGACTGTCAAATTTCCATCCGTATTTTCTCTCAATGTCGGACAGTTTCATTACATATTATGTTTAGACGATACTACTTGTACTCTTCTACATAAAAATTTGACATGTCGTATTACTTGTAGTATAATGTAAACCGCCCTTTTACAATATGCTTTTTTCACATCTGGCAACATTGCCTTGAGTTGTAAACAACGTGTTATTTTTTGCTCGTGTGTGATTTTTCTTGAAAATTTAATTTTTCTTTTAAATCGCTTCCAATATGGCTAGCCAGAAGCGAGGTTACTTTGGGAATAGTCCCAAATTTAAGACGATAAGGATTGATCCTGGCTCTAGTAACAGGTTTCATTTGCTAGCAAATGAAGAAGAAGAGGCAAGAGCAGTCAAAGAAAGGGTTCCACCAATAGTGGTAGACTCGTGTCACAGTTTCTCAAAAGTTTGGGAAATACTTGGTGAGGAGTACTTCTTCAAGAGAATAACAATTGGAACTAAGGTTACATGCAATACAATTGTCCTGTATGAAGCAGCGTTAAAAAAGCTGAGTGAACTGAAGTACAGTTTTTATACACACGAAGTTAAAGATGTAAAGCACTTTAAGTTAGTGTTATTTGGTTTGCCAAGAACAGACGCAAAGCTTTTAAAGGAGGAATTTGTTAAAATGCACAACATAAACCCAGTAAGTGTCAAAGAAATAGTAACCAAAAGGACTACAGCTGATGACGCTATATACTTGATTGAGTTTAACAAACAAGAAGTGTCAAAAAATGATATTATGAAAATAAAGTACTTTTGCAATATTGCTGTTTACTGGAGAAGACCTCTTAAAGGGGATAAAGGGACTACGCAATGTACGAAGTGCTCTATGTACGGACATGGAGCTAAAAACTGCAATAGAGTTATCGTCTGCGCAGTTTGTGCTGGCAATCACGACCAGACTGAGTGTGTATTGGCCAAAAACACTCAAGGGAGTAATGTTGTTTATAAATGCCACAACTGTAGCCAAAAGAACTTAAGAAACTCGAATCACAGGTCCGACGATCCTAAATGCCCTTGCCGTAAAGATTATTTAGAAATGCGCCTACGATTAACTTCTAAGTCTAGACCAAATTTCAACAAGTCGAGAATTAACCATGTGTATGATGAGACTGAGTTCCCACACCTGTCAAGTCAGAGTCAACCAACTGATTCACGAGAGCACACCTTCCAAAGGAAAAGTTTGTACTCTGAGGTTTCGAAAAACAGACCCCGCGACAGCAACAACGATGATGACTTATCTAACGAGAGATTGTTAGAAATCTTCTTTAGTGCTGTGGATGCACTAGAAAAATGTCGAAATAAATTTGACAAATTAAGAGTGCTTGGCATGATGCTCAAGCATGCTATATAAAATCATGGGTAGTCAAAATGTATACGTTATGCACTGGAATGCTCAAGGCATAACAACTCAGTCAGCAGCTGCACAGCTCGAAAAAGTTCTCCATGAGAAAAATATTGATATTCTACTTCTTAACGAAACGTTCGTGAAGCCGTATCATAGGTTGAAATTTGGAGGCTACAAAATATACAGAGAAGACCGTCAAACACATGGTGGGGGTGTGCTTATAGCGGTTAAAAATTACATAGATCATAAGTTGTTACCAAAGATTAAAACAATAACCATAGAAAATATCTCTGTGGAAGTTAAAATAAGTGGACGTCCCGTAAGTTTTATCTCTGCTTATAATCCAGTTTACACTTCTAATTTTAAAACTGACTTAGAACTTCTTTCCAATTCGTTTAGTGACTATTTTATTTTTGGTGATTTGAATGCACAACATGTGAGTTGGAATTGTATTTCAAACAATTCAGCTGGCAAAGAACTGTACAGACATCACTTAAGTTCAAGTTATTATGTATATCATCCGGATACACATACTAGATTCGGCCAAAATATAATTCCAGTCCAACCATCCACGGTTGATATTTTACTTACTAACTCTAATATTTCATTTTCGCAGTTACAGTCACATCCAAATATTTTACAGTCTGATCACACCCCAATATCTTGTTACATTTTTGGAACACCACAAAATCACTTTGTTACAGTTCCGTTGTATAATCAGGCTGATTGGCCAGCAATTAAATACTGGGTCGAGAATGAAATTAAGAATCATAATATCGGACAAATAGAGCTTAACAATATAAACCTAGATTCGTCATTAAATCAATTAGTTAGTATAGTTAAAGGAGCTTTTTCCAAGATTCCAATTGGCCACAAAAATCCTTGGCAGAGGGAAATTTCAAATACGTCTAAAATGCTGATTACTCAGAGGAACAAGTATAACCGTAAACTTAAAAGATGTAGAGATCCTAGTTACAGAACTCAACTAATCAGCATTTTAAAACAGTTGAATCACTTAATTGATTTTCATTTGAAAAGGGATAGAAATGAAGCGTGGGCTAAATTCATTTCCAAACTGCCTTCCGGCTCTAAAAAGTTTTGGAAACTAACAAAAGCTTTAAAAGGTAAAAATTCTGCAATCCCCGATCTAAATATAAATGAGGAAGTTTTAAGTACCGGTGAAGCAAAAGCAAATGCCATTGCGGAAGTTTTTAGATGCAACAATAATATCACCAACAACAATTCATCACCTTTAGATAATGTGGTTCTAAATTATGTGCAGGAACTTAACAATGTAAATCTCGCTGACAGTGACAATTTTGAATTCACAGATGCAGTAGAGGTAAAGACATTTGCTTTTTCTTTAAAAAATAATAAAGCCCCAGGTTTAGACGGAATTAACAGCATTATTTTAAAAAATATGCCCGATTACTTTTTTGAAACTTTGAGCAAACTATTTAATTACTGCTTGAGAAATGGTCATTTCCCCATGATATTTAAAAAGGCCAGGGTTATACCTATTTTCAAAACTGGAAAAGATCCAAAATTGCCTTCCAGCTATAGGCCAATAAGCATTTTGAGCTTGTTGGATAAAGTCTTTGAAAAAATAATCCACCAAAGAATCGTAGAGTTCTCAGAACAGAATAACATTATACATCAGCAGCAGTTTGGATTCCGAAGAGAGCACTCTACGGTACATCAAATCAAACGGGTGGTTAATATTATTGAGAATAATAAAAGAAATCGTAGAAGTACAGGTATTATATTTCTTGACATTGAAAAGGCTTTCGATACAGTATGGCATAATGGCCTATTGTATAAACTTAACTCTTTTAGTTTTCCTTTATATTTACAAAAAATCATACAAAGCTTTTTAGACCAACGTTCATTTGTAGTTTTCGTGGAGCGCATCTCATCAGATGAAAAACACATATTCGCAGGTCTACCGCAAGGTTCCGTTTTGTCACCTACGCTTTATTCGTTATACACGTCAGATATCACTCTACGCAGGGATCAGGAAGCAGCATTTTATGCAGACGATAGTGCTTTCATTTGCAGCGGTAAGGTATCTAATTCATTAGTTAGGAAAATGCAAGAGAGCTTAAATTCAAGCCAAAAATATTTTAATAAATGGAACTTAAAGGTCAATGATGATAAAACACAGGCCATTATTTTTCCATATAATAAGTCGCCAAAACGCATACCTTCTCAATCTATGTTGTGCCGTGGGAATGTTATACCTATAAAGTCAGAAATCAAGTATTTGGGCATTATATTGGATAAAAAACTAACATTTAAGCAACATGTCAACCAAATTTGTGAAAAAGCTATAAAGTGTGGTCGGGCATTGTTTCCCATACTCAACAGAAGATCTAAATTGAATATGAAAAACAAAATATTGTTATATAAAATGTGCATTCGACCAATTATGAGTTACAGCTGTCAAGTATGGTTTCATAAAACTGCGAAAACTCATACCAAAAAGCTTCAGATTATACAAAACAAGAATTTGAAAATAATTCATAATCTTCCTCGTAGGTATCCGACAATTTTACTTCACAGTAACTTTGGACACAAGATGATAAACGATTTCACTAGAGAACTGACACTGACATTTAATGAAAAATGCAGACTGTCAAACTTTGAATCAATAAGGAATTTACAAGGTAATCACTAAGATTCGTTCGTTAAGAATGAATGTATTAGTGATTATCCAAACAAATTTCTTTATAACTTCCATAGAGATCAAAAAGGTTTTTGTGAGCTATTTTCCTTAAGGCTGTATATTTATTGTTATTAGTTTTGTAAATTTAATTATAAGACTCTTATTGTTGTAGTACTTATAGTAAAATCTCATACCTCTGTACCTTTTATATTTTAAACTTGTAAATAAAGATTTTTATTAAGAAAAAAAAAAAAAATATGCTTTTTTACATCTGGCAGCTCTTGCAATCCCAAACCATGATATATGTACCAGTGTTGGGATCTGACAATGTTTAAATTGTACCATCCCAGTGATAAAATTGTACCAAATCAGAATCAGTTGTACCAACATTTGACAAAAACAAGCAAAATATATGTATGTATGTACATACAGTAGCTCGACATTAAGAGATTCTAATGAAAACTTTAATACCAGGGTTTGATTCCTTAAATTCCTTGATTCCTTGAATTTCTTTTCTGTGGATATTAGTCAACGAAAATCAAAGCATATACAAATTTTTAAGATGAATGTAAAGGAAATCCCGCAATATCTAAAATAATTACCAAAAATTCCAAAGTTGAAATTTTTAGGCTTTGACCCATAAAATCCACTGAAATACTTTCAGCAATATTTGGGAATATCTTCTTTTTCTGATCCCTTTGGTATTTTAGAACATATATGCTAATGTCAAAATTTCGATGTAAAACAGATCAAATTGAAGGATCTCCATATTCTACATCACTTTTACACGAAATATAGTTTAAAATATAAAAATTTTTACATTTAGTTGTTAACTCAGAAAAGATATCATTTTGAAATTTTACCACAATATCTTAAAAAGATGTACAAATACTAACTAGATCTTCAAGACGATGTAAAATTTTGAAAAATAGAGCAAAAAATTATAAAAAGTGTTAGGAGCTGGCTACACTACAATTGCCATCAATCGCTTGAAACTTCACCAAAGTCATCGGATCTTAATCCGATTATGTATGCCTGAAGTTATTTGTAAGAACAATTGAAAAATCATGGAATAACCAAAAAGACTTTACGATTTGTCACTAGCAAGAATAGAAAATAATATCAGCCGAATAATGCCGGAAATCAGTTTCCAATTCAAAAACGTAACTAAATTACCTATCACTTATACATAATAGCAGAGTAAATAATAAAAATCCTGAGCATAAATCAAGAATGTTGCAATTTAGTTAGATCTAGACAGGGTCGGAGAACTATGAAGTTAGAAATGTAAAAAATAAAAATAAAAAATTGTATTGAAAAAATTTTATATGAAATTGTACCAAAACAGCATGAAGTGTACCACTGATGTGTCGATTGTACCAAATTTTGTACATTTCTACCACAAATCCCAATACTGATATGTACGTATATTGAAATTTCGTGACTGTTTAAAACAAACAACAACAAAAACAACGACAGAAAAAATGTTTTATATCCGTATCTCATTATAAATATGTATATATTGCATTTTGGCCGACAAATATTGTTGTAATTTGTATTATTGTTGAGTATGTATGAGACTGAAAATGTTGTTTTTGTATGACGTGCCAGTTTCTCTTTTAATTTTTATTTGTGTTATTTGCAGGGGTCGTAGCCCTTGTTTTAATAAAAAAAAATACTTTTTAATGACTATTTTTTAATTTTTATTTTTTGCTTGAAAAATAAGTGTTATTTTTTTATTTTTTTGCTTGAAAAATAACAGTTATTTTTCGATTATAGTTTTTGCTTGGAAAATAATACCTACCTAGTTGTTTTTGGAGTTTTATTTTTCGCTTGGAAAATAATAAAACTATTTATTAAGCTTTATTTTTTGCTAAGAAAATAAATCAGTTAATATGGGTTCTAGGAGTAAAATTTTTTTACAGCAACTTGTGTTGCATGAACATTATGCAAAACTTGTGCAAATCCATGTATGAATGTACATACATATGTACATATGTATGTAGGCATATACATATATACATTTGGATAAATACATTTTAGTTTTTAAACAAAAAATAAAACTAAAAAAATAGCTATTATTTTCTAGTAGAAAAAAAATATTTATTTTTCAATAAAAAAATAAAACTTGAGAAATAACTAGTATTTTACAAGCTAAAAATAAAATTTAAAAAATAACTTTAATTTTGTAAGCAAAAAATACAACAATAAATAATTTTTAAATTGAATTTTTATAATAAAACTTAAACAAATAAAAATCAATGCAGGCAAAGGTAGTCCTCCTAATAACGATTATGTTGCCGTACTTTTTTCATCGTATAGCATTTCTCATCTATTATGGTTTTGTTGGTTAAAATTTATAAAATAATAATTATTTACGATCCCTGATTATTTGTGCACAACTTGTATATGAGCGAGCTTAAAAGTTTCTCTGTTTAGTATGATGGGGCTAAAGTACTGTAGATTTATTAATGGATTTTTCTTGTTTATTTGTCAGTCGCTTCAACTAATACATTCGTAAACACATTCTCATTTTTTATATGAATACGAATTAGGTAGATCAAGGCATATTTAACCAGGTGACTGCACAAGGCGGAGCTAATATTAAAGAGAAATTTTATACATTTTTTTATATGGAGTTTGACATAATCAAAGAGAGAATAAAATAGATATTATCTATTTTATTAAAATTCAAAAAATTGTTTGCTGAAATATCCTCTCCCTTACGCTATCACCTTGTTAAATATGCCTTGAGGTAGATGTTTGAATCACGTTTGAATACATGATAAGCAGTGTGGCTATAATGGTGCTTTTGCAGCTAAATTTTGCATTGAAATTCAATTTAGCAGCTAAATTTTTATTTTGCAGTTTTCAGTAACATTTCGATTTTTCGCATTATTTCATTTTAGAAAAATGATTCGATCATTTTATTCTTACTGAATTCCTACAAATTATGACCTGACGGAATTACAACAATTACAATCAGTTTCCAAGTATTAAAAAAGTTTTATAACTTTGTAGACCTGAGTCAGTTTTTGGTTATTCAGTCATAAAAAGGAGGAAATATAAAAATTAATTTCATAGGTATTAAGTTAAATCAGCGTCAAAATTTTCTATCGCATGATGAGAAGTATGGATATGGAATAACAGCCCTTAAAGCTGGATTCACCCATTTTGTCCGGACAGAATTTTTGTGAGAACAAATAATTTTTTTTCTGAGAAATTTCTACAGCACGATTCAACCATTTATCTAGATAAATATGTAGTTTGAATTTTCAAATTTCTTACTAAGGAATTTTCTGATCGATTGTAAAGAAATCTAAAAAATTTCTTTAAAATACACTGTATGAATTATTTTTTAGCTTATTCAAGAAAAAAAAATAGGTATTTGATAAAATATAGACCTGTAAAACGTACCAACTAAATTAACATGTTTAAAATTGCTACTATATGCTACTATATTATATAAATTGCTACTCATTGTGACTGTTTCACACACAAAAAGCGATTGGTGGTAATCGTAAAGTGTTGTTATACTACACAATGGGGGCGCTAGTCTACACCTAAGTTTCACTGGGTGGTAAGACCTCCGTGAGGTTAGGCCGAGTAGGCAGGTACTCACGTTAATCTTGTTCCACAATACACCTAAGTTTCACTGGGTGATAAGACCACCGTGAGGTTAGGCCGAGTAGGCAGATACTCACGTTAATCTTGTTCTACAATTGTATGTGTAGTCGAATATTACTAAACAATAAATACAGAGAACAAGAGAGCAAACAGTGCAAAAATCAGTGCACCTGATTTGACCGGACAGTTTTATCAAGTGCAATAAATATGCTGAGCATTTCATATTGTTCACTAGTTCATTTTACTTAAAATTTCTTGAGAGTAAAATCTCTGATTTTTGAGAGAAAAAATTAAATTAGATTTTTTTATTCATTAATAAAAGTTAAAAAAAAAATCAATCTACTACAGTTTTCTATTTTCAACCACTCAACAAGCAAATTAATATGTTATTTTATATTATTTTATATTAATACAGAGTACAAACCCTTGCTTTTAACATCATACATTTACATACATGTTGTCTGCTATAACAGTATTTCATATCAAGAGACACTATTGAAACAAAATATTCACTACTGAAATTTAATTTCAAACAACAACAAATATTGCATTGGTTGGAAGGAGAGCAAATGCTATTGTATGTTTTTATTTAAGAGCACAACAATATTTGTATACACATGAAATCAAGTGCAAGAAAAAAGAGACCAATTCATTATTGAACATTATGAAGTTAGTCTAACAAGACGTTTTATGCTCACGTTTAGTACACACGTGCTTTAGTAGTCAACGTGTTAATCACAAACGTTTATACAGTAAATACCCCTTAATTCAGTTTTCAAAAACTAAAATTTTTTGTTGCAATTAACCGAATACTCGGTTAATTGAGTCAGTGAACCAATTAACTGAAATAATTGATCCGCTGACCCAATTAAAAAATCCTACTTAATTACACGAAGTGCCCAATAAAATAAAATACCTGGTATTGAAGTTTAAAAACTTTATTTTATTTATTTATACAATGAATAGTTATTATACGTAGGTATACAAAAATCGCAAATTTTTAATGAAAATTAACCGTCATAAATTACAAAAACGGTATGAGTCAATTAAAAGCGGGAGTTTTCCTGCATACTTTAAATAGGAAAATATTCAATTATTTATTTTTTTTATCAATTAACTATGTAAATCTATTATGCGGGGATCAATTAAGCGAAAACTACTGTATAACTTTTAGCCTGTGGTAAACGGTGTTATAACATATCATCGTATTAGTAAAATCACAGATTTGCATTTTAAAACCGCGGAAGCAAAACTTACTTTTTATTTTAGTAATACCAGCATTGTGGAACTAGTATCCTAATTTATTCCATTTAATTAGAAGTTTTGGAAAACAAAACAATTGCACAAAAAAAAACGCTAGAATTGATCTCTACAACTTAAGTAATCCACACCGTTTGTATTTACCGTCAACTGCTGTTGTACTGCAACACTCACTTTTGCAAAAATACAGAACAGCTTTTTTGCTTAAATTTTCATTTTTTACGTACATAAGTATTTTGCACTGGCTGCATTGCCGCCGTTTATTTAATTGTACGTGATTTTCAAGTTAAGAGCTCCATGTTTCTAAATAAATCCCAACGATTACATCGAGAATTCAACAGAAAACAACAATTGATGAGTTGTTGTTTTCTATTGAATACATGCTTACATATGTACCTACACTCATAATCAAAATAATATGTACACCTTATACCTACATATCTATTTTAAGTAAAACTAAAGAGCTTTGATGATATACATACATAAACTAAAAAAACCTTTAACATTTATACTACATTATGGTACTAAAAACATAAAAGTTTGATAAATAACATCAATAATACTACAACAAAAAAAAAATCCGGTCATCTTCTAACCAAGGCGAATTCATACCAGGTGGTGTTGATAGCCCAGCTAATTGTTTTTTGCTCTCGTTTTTTTGCTAATGTCTTGTCAAAAATACATTGTTTCATATCTGCTAATCTAATGTCAAAGTAGTTGTTTTGTTGTAGTTGTTGCTCTACTGCTCACACCTGGTATAAATTCGCCTTGCTTGTAACTAAGGGCAATTCAATTGCTGCTCATAATAATAGGTACATTTCAATAATACTTAAAAATTAATAACATAGGTATCTACTTCGATTATTTTTCATAAATTATTTTAGAATATCTAAAATGGACTAGTACCAAGTATAGCCGCCTCTATTCTGTGCCACTTTCTTGATTTTAGTATTTGGCATGTAATTTAGGTGTAATTTCGTACCATGATTTCTTGTTTTTCTCCCATAGATCGTCTTTATTTCTGAGAGGTTCCTTCGACAAATTTTATTTAAGTTCACCCCAAAGATTTTCTATTGGGTTCAAGTCGGGAGATTGATTAGGCCAACTTAAAAGGTGAACGTTGTTCTCCCTGAACTAATTCGTGAGCAATGAAGAGGTATGCTTTAAATCATTATCCTGTTGGAAACCCGAAAGCAATGGCATTTCTTCACGAGCATAAGGAAGCATGACGTTTTGGAAAATGTTTCTGTACGCCATGACATTCATTGTATTTTCTATGCGATATATTGGACTAACCCCACTCAATAATATTACCGCCGCCATGCTTAACAGCCTTCTTTGTAAATCGAACGTAGAAATCTTTTCCTTTTGGACGTTAATCAGAGCTGCAATGCTTATTTCTACCTATTTTCTACTAAATTTGTTAATGTTGAAAATTTTGGACTTCGTCACTTTGCACAAACCGTTAACTGACAAAATATAAATAAAGCAGCACTTGCCATATTTTTGAAATTAGTAACGTTGCCAAATACACTAAGTTTATAAAGTTAGTATATTTTTCATTAAAAAATAGGAATTTGTATTTATTATTTATAATCACATTATAATATATCACATTATATTTCTGTACTATAAAATCTAGAATGATAAGTAATTTGCACATTGTGTTAATAGTGTTGCGGAAGCTAGAAAAACCTCCCGCAAACTTTTCAATGAGGCAAAAAGACTAGGTAACTGGTCAGCATATAAGGCCTCAGTTAATAGATTTAAAAATCTGATAAGAAATGCGAAGAAAGCGTCATGGAAATCCTTCTGTAGCGGCGTAGAAGGGGCTTCTGAGACGAGCCGACTTCGAAAAATCTTATCAGTGTCGCAAGTTGTACCAAGTTTCATTAAGAAACCATGTGGTAACTGGACTACCAGTGGACGTGAGACCCTTGAGGTACTCATGGACACGCACTTCCCTGGTTGTATTCCTCTAATAGGGGAACACTCAACCTGCTTAGACTGCCACCCGCAAAATTCAATCCCTATTAGCAGGGAAGGACTTTTGTGGGCTATAAAGAGCTTTGACCCGTTCAAATCTCCGGGTCCTGATGGCATTATACCTGCTGACCTGCAGCATAATGCGGATCTTGTAATACCATGGTTAACCCGAATATACACAGCATGTCTGTCATGGGCGTATATTCCGGAACTGTGGACTAGGTGCTCCGTTGTTTTCATCCCGAAAGGAGGAAAAACGTCGCACACCTCACCGAAGGATTTTAGACCTATCAGTCTGTCATCCTTCCTTCTGAAAACATTGGAACGGATAATTGATCTCCATATGAGAACAACAATTAATCCAAACCGACTCTCAACATCTCAACACGCATATACCAAGGGTAAATCGGTTGAGACGGCACTGCATATGCTCGTAGGATGTATTGAAAAATCTCTAGAGCATAAGGAATATGCATTGGTGGCGTTCCTTGATATAGAGGGGGCGTTCAACAACGTGAAACTGGAGGCCATAATTAGGGCTCTGGAGAGACTGGATGTTAATCAGTCGATTATTAGCTTCATTAGGAATTTACTGACCTATAGGGTCATCATATCCAATATGGGGCGGGCTACTGTCTGTAGGATAGCCAGACGAGGGACACCACAGGGAGGGGTGCTATCACCTCTTCTTTGGAACCTCGCCTTAAATTCATTGCTTACGGTACTGGACTCTATGATGTTCACAACCGTGGCATATGCGGATGACGTTGCAGTAGCTGTGTCAGGCAAACACCTGGACACTATATCGCAACGTCTGCAAACAGCGCTTAGACAAATTAGTAGGTGGAGCACCGAAGGTGGTCTAAGTGTTAATGCGCAGAAAACGGATCTTGTATTATTCACTAGAAGAAACAAGATTCCCACATTTTCGCTACCACAACTTAATGGAATGGAGCTTAAACTGTCTGACAGTGCGAAATATCTGGGTGTTATTCTAGATTACAAACTGTCATGGAACCCTAATGTACAATTTAGGGCAAACAAGGCTTTAATAGCCATATATACCTGTAAGAAAGCCATAGGTAAAAACTGGGGCATTAGCCCCGGAAATGCCTACTGGCTCTTCAATACTGTGATAAAGCCCATACTAATGTATGGAGCGCTAGTATGGTGGCCTGCACTAGGCAAGCCTACATACTGTAGTATAGTCAACAAAGTACTACGAACTTCAGCCTTGATGATCACAAGTGCCTTACGCACGACGCCATCAAAGGCTTTGTTTACAATGCTGCACTGGCTGCCAGCCGATCAAATGGCCAAACAGCTGGCCCTGAACTCGGCAGTAAGACTTAGTGCAGCCGGGACATGGAAATCGAAGAATTTCGGCCATGCGAATATTTTGGGATGTGTGCGCATATCGACCATCCCGGAAAATATTGATTACTGTGCACCCTCAGCCATGCCGACCAGAAGGTTCGAAGTATCAACTTCAGGCACGTCATCCATGATGACACATGAAAGTCATCAAGAAAACGTGCTTGAGGTTTACACAGATGGATCTAAAACGGACATTGGAGTAGGGGGAGGCGTTTTCATTCCTTACTTTCAAATAAGGATGAGTTTTAGGCTACAAAATCATTGCAGCACTATTCAGGCTGAAATTTCTGCCATAAAAAGAGCGGCAAATTGGCTAAGGTATCACAGGATATATGGTAAAGATATCCAGTTCCGTACTGATAGCAAGGCTGCGATAAATTCCTTATCGGGCGTTTATACTACGTCCAGTTTGGTTCGTGAATGCCGGACATCTCTAGATGAGATGGCGAGACATTCCAACCTGGAACTCTTTTGGGTGCCAGGGCACGCGGGAGTGCCCGGAAATGAAACTGCGGACGAACTGGCTAGATCTGGAACCTACCTTAGGGACCAGGAGATAGATCAACTAGTCGGTGTTCCGCTAAATTGCTGTAAGGATAACATACAGCAGGAATTACTGGGGGCTGCGCAGACCAGATGGTCGAACGAGCCCACCTGCACGACCTCGAGGCTTCTATGGCCTCAGTATGACTGCAAACGTACTGCAATCCTGCTGAGAACCCCTCGAGGTCAAATAGGCACATTAGTGGCTGTGCTGACAGGGCATTGCATTATAGGTGCACACGCTAGGAGATTGAATCTACCGCATAATGACTTCTGTAGAAGTTGTCAGGATGAGGAGGAAGAGGAAACAGTGAAACACCTCCTCTGTCACTGTCCGGCCTTATCTATGGAAAGGGCGGCGCTGCTAGGCAGCTCGATATTACAGGACCTCACAGACCTATCGGGTTGCGATATAAACAGGATAAACTCATTTATCCGGCTCTCCGGTTGGTTTTTGCACCAAACCTAAAGTGGGGATCGGTAGGTATCTATCCTGCTCATCCCTCTTTCGGGCGTCACAACGGGACCTAAGGGACCCAAGTGAGTCGGCTTTTCCCCTTTTGCGTAGCCGGCGACCCGTGCAACCTAACCTAACCTAATAGTGTTGCTATAAAAAAATTATTTTATTAAATTTGTGTTCCCAGTTTTTGTATAAAAAATTAGTTATACGAGAATACTCGTATAACGCGCTTTCCTTTAACGCGGAACCAATCCACCGTGTTATAAGGGTACATAATAGTTAGCTTAAAGTGCATTAAAAGTTAGTTGAGTTGCTTATAGGGTACAAACAGAAATATACATATGTACATACATATGTACATATTAATATGAATATATCTAGAAACATGCGAACATTCATCTAAACGAGAATGGAATAGACGGCATACAATGCACGTTGCCCTCTAAACTGACGTTTTTTGGGTTGTATTTTTAAATGCACAAATAAAATGATGGTCTGTTTAATTGAATGCTCGCTCAAAGAAACAAAAAATTCTTATAAGATTTCACTTCTTGAGAGTTGAAATGCCATGTTTCCTCTTAAATTTTCTTTGTTGAATGTATGTAGGTATGAAAGATTTATTCCACATTTTTTTCTTTTGTTCATTGGGAGAAAAAATGTTAAATGTTTCTGCTGCCATTCAACCAGAGCTATGAACCCTCTTTTATTTAAACCTACTCCGCACAGTTATTGTTGTTGTCGTGTCTGATTCTCGATTCTCGTTAAATTGTGGTGAGTGTAGGATGATTTGACTGAATTTTTTTTGATTTTATATTCATTCCTCAGAAAAGTGTTTGTCGTATGAAAAAGCAAAGTTAAAAAGAAGAGTTTAAAAGAAACTCAAATAATTCCATGGCATAATCAAATAGAGCGACGTGTGTATTACAAATTAGTTTTGTTTGTAAATATGTATGTACATATTTCGAGGAGATTGAGATGCAACGAGAACAACAAAAAATACCACCTCACAATGAGATTCAAATAATAATAATAACAAAAATAAACCTCTTACCTCATGCGAGCACTAAATACTCGTTCATTCAATTTAGAATTGGATGATAAAATAAACATTTATGAGTTTTGGGTGAAATTGCACACACAGTTTATTTTTGGTCTTGGCTGGGCATCCAACCAATCAACGCAGAGTTTCACAGCGGAATCTCTTAAAAAAACATAATTTTTAGTTAAACTAAAGTAGAATCTTACGCAAAAATTTTGGAGGGAAATGCAGATCGTTCTTTAAGAAATGTGCTAAAGTATAAGAAATTATATATGTACCTACCTATGTCATAAAAAATACTTTATCATGAAGCTAGCGAAAAATTTCTTTAGTAATAAAAATTGCGGCAAATGATTTCCTTAGAAATCATGAAGCTAGTGAAAGATTTCTTTAGAAATCATAAACGATTTCTTTAAATTTCATTCTTTAGAAATCATGAAGCTTGCAAAAGATTTCTCTGTAGTGCTGGCAATTTCAACTACTTTTAATTGCTCGACACTATTCAATATTTATCAATACTTTTTCTTACATAATAAAAATCCACTAGCGGAGTTCAGTGTTCAATGCAAAAGTGCAAGCGCATAATATCACAGCTTTTTTGTGAAATCCAACAACAAACTAGGTATCTATTTTTTTTGTTAAATTTGAATATTATAACGCATTTGCACTTTCGCAAGACCATTTGCATCAAACACTGAATACCGCTACTGTTAATCAGAGTTTTAAAGATGTCGTTAATTTTCTAATTAATTTGTTTCCAAATATATAACGCTAAAAGTACCGAGTAACTACTTTTGAGTATTGAATACTCAACAAAAATATCAAATACTCGGTACCCACTACTCAATACTTTGCCAGCACTTTTTTTTCTGGACATCGTAAAGCTAGAGAACTATTTTTTTTTTAGGAATAATGAAGCCAGTGAAAGATAGCTTTAGAAATCATGAAGCTTGCGAAAGATTTGTTTAGAAATCATGTACTAGCTAGGGAAAGATTTCTTTAGTAAACATACAATCGGCAGCATAATTCTGCTTACAACCTATATTTATATAGTTTCTCATGATATTATAATAGTAAGTAATAACGGAGTCCATTGAAATACCTACTACAGATTTAGAAAAAATCTGTCCATGAAATTTATATTTTATTTGTAGTTAATAAAACGTTCTGCGACCATAAATTTGTTTTTAATAAACACAATGATTTTTTAATCAATTATACATACATATGTAGGTACATAAGTAGGTAATTAGTAATTATACGATTTCATTACCATTGGTAGAATTAAAAATATGTAAATCAGTAGTAGTGCTGGCAACTTCTACTAGTTTCAATTACTCAATACAACTCAATACTTTTCAATTGAGTACTCAATACTTCCGTTTACATGATAGTTGTCAAATATTTTTATAAATTTATTTCTAAAAATACCTACTACCGTTAAAGTATCGATTAACTACTTTTGTGTATTGAGTACCCCAAAAAATTATCGAGTACTCGGTACCCAATACTTTGCCAGCAATAATCAGTAGCATTAAATCATTGTAACTATTTGAAATAATGCCAATGAAAAATCCCAAGTGTGATAGGTAGATACTATGTACCCAGTTCGGAAGTAATTATTCTTTTGAGTATGTAACTACCTACATACATATGTATGTAGTATATAAGTATGGATGTACATATACATACGTGCGTTCATACATAAATACATACATATGTATGTATGTATAAAATTACTGTTAACCTAGGCATACATATGTATGTATGTAGATACCTATTGCAAAATAATTTAATTTTGAAAAAAGTCCAAGTGCTTTAAAAATGTAAACAGAGATTTTTAAATGAATTGAGATACCTACCAACACTTTTTGAATTCACCGGCTTATAAAAATTTATGACAAATTTCTCCTGTTGCAATTGGATTTTTCCACCGATTTCTATCAAAGCAAACTGAACCGAATAACAGAAAATCATGCATGAAATCTACTCTCTCCGGAAAAGTAAACAATAAGAGATCTAATTTAATGGCTCTATACAGAAACAATAAGATACCTATTAAGCAGATTTCTAAAAAGAATCTAGAGCCAGAGTCAGTCAGTCACATTTAACCTAATAAAACTATTTACACTCTTCTCATGAATTCAACAATAAAAATTTCAATCACTTTGAGGCTACAAAAACAACAATCTAAAGTCTGTTTAGAGTTGACATTAAAAAAAATTTCTCTTTAAATAATCCATTCTGGCAATACTGCAGTTTAGTATAAAGAACAAAAACAACAATATTATAACACAAGAAAAAACACGAGTACAATATGGATGGCTGACTGACTGTACCTCTTTTATTTTACACACAACCACACACAGGGAATTTATATTATTTTCAGCTATTTTTGTTGTTGCTTATGCTTATGAAGAGCGTCAGCCATCTTGCTCCCATTAAAAATACAATACTTATCACAACAACAATGTGGTTGGTATATAAAACAAAAAACGAAATACATACAATAGAGTGACGATGGTGAGACGATAAACGAGCACAAAATCGTATGACTTTTCAGGGAATTCATTAAAAACTCAATTTTTAGTAGAAAATTTTCAACGTTGGCGAGTAGTTGTGAGCGCACATTAGTGAAATCTCTGATGAGATTGGCTTTTTTTTAGCAGAAGTTACAAAAAGAAAAATATTTCAAGATATTTTAGTGAAGTGATTTCTGAGTACTCATGAGAATAAAAAAAGAATAGACAATTTGGTTTTTAATAAAGAAAAAGTATAACATGAATTTAAAAAAGCGGGAAATTCTTTTGAACTGTATTAAATAAAGGACTTAAAATTTATAAAAAGTGTTATACATACATATAATTTTTAAGTAATAAAGACTTTAATAGCGATTTCGTAAGCACGTAGTGATACAGCCACAAAATTTTATAAAAAAATATTTCTTTGCTGCAAAAAATTGTTTCATAATACTTTTTAAAATTATACCTATTTATTTTGTACAAATCTATACTGTTAAAATTTATTTAAAATATTAAAGATTTTTTTTTCTGCTGCAACACTGCGCAATACCATACTTCTAGAAGGAAAATTTTTGCTAAAACATTTACTATAGAAACTAAAAGAAATTCCCCCACTCCCCCCAAAAACACAATAATAAAATAAATGAATACTCTACTTTCTCTTTCTCTCACTAGCTCTTGTTTTAGTTGTTTGTTTTTCATGTTAAAGGTTTTTGCATAGCGTATTAATATGCCTTGGGTTTTTGTTAAATACTCACATAATAATAATGATGGAGTACATAAATTTTCTTGCTCAAATGAGTAAGAGAGAAAGCAAGAGTGATACTCGAATTGTCTTACCCCTCATAAATAAATCCTTATTTGTGTTTTTCTTATTTACAGTTCTTTACAAATGTATGAGTGTATGAAATAGAAAAAAAAACTCCTCATATCGTGTGTGTATCTACACGTACTCACAAGAAGAGTGTAATAAAAGAACTTATAAAAAGTGACTAAAAAAACCTTAAAGCAGCCACGGACGCTTGGCTTTAATTAAATATAAACATTTTTTGAATAAATATTAAACATATAATATAATTGTTAAAAAAAACAAAAGCAAAAAGTGCCAGTGTGCACCCGTTTTGATTAAAAAAAAAGTGAAAAACAATAAGTGCTCTTTATACCCGCGGTGTTAAATAAATTTCGCCACCATTACCCACTATTACCACCCAATTCAACAACAGCAACAGCCCATTGAGGACGTTTGTGCTGTTGGTGAATCGGTGGACTCAATGATGGCATTGCCCATGAATTCCTTATACTCCCTTACCTGGGGTGACTATGGCACCTCACTGGTATCGGCCATACAACTGCTGCGATGTCATGGCGATCTTGTGGATTGTACTTTAGCAGCTGGTGGCCGGAGTTTTCCCGCACACAAGATAGTTTTGTGTGCGGCTTCACCATTTCTATTGGATTTGCTAAAGGTAAGTGAAGTTTGTTGCAAGTAGACAATCTTTTAAATAAAAATTTTGATAAGAAGAGTGGTCCAAGGCGAATTTATTTTACTACGTGGCATAACAGAGAAGTTAAAATTTGATTTTGTTGTGTGAAACAATAAACAAAAAAAAAAAAAAGAAAAAATGTGAGAATTACAAATTCTTTAATTTAAAGCCATGAGGAAAAGTTAGACGCCAGCAGAATGTATGCATTTTCTGGATCTACATCCAAATACATAGTTTCAATTGTAATAATTATTCTATTTAAACAACTTTTACAAAGAAATAAAATAGGTAGGTACCTATCTATGTATAAGAAATTTTATTTCTTATAATAAAGAAATTAAGCCTGGAAAGTTATGCTTACTTATAAAAAAAGTTCAAACTAAATACCTACCTATAATTATTTCAAATAATGTTTTAAGACATACATATGTACCTACGAGGTGTGAGACTTCTTTTCTTTTTTTGCGAGAAAGGTTTTTTTAGTGCGTTCAAAGAATGACTGACAACAATTTCGAACAACGTTGTGCTATTAAGTTCAGCTTCAGACTTGGACACAGTGCAACAGCAACATTTGGAAAACTGCGTCAGGCCTATGTTTTTCGAGAGCCCAGGTTTTAAATGTTTAAGGCATTTTCAGAAGAAGACGAGTCTCGCAGCGAAAGGCTTTCATTTTCAAGAAACGATGTAAATGTCGGCAAAATCCGCGATCGCACAGCAGTTCATCAAATTTTGAATTGAAATAAAAAAATTTTTTTTGTAAAAATAGTTCAAAAAAAAACCTTTCACATGAGTTGATGGACTCGATTTTTTGGCCAGTAAAAACATTCCTGTGGCTCCTCAGCCTGAATTGAAAATTCCTCTGAAATGACGTAATTTTCGAACAGAGGAAAATACTCGAACAGCAGTAACCCACCAACTGAAAGCTATTTTAGTATCCAAGTTTCAGCACTGCTACGAGGAATGGAAGAATTATCTTCAGCGTTGTGTAGCTTCCCAAGGTAGTTACTTTGAAGTATACAATGTGAATTTTTTTTAATTTCAATAAAAAAAATTAAACAATTTCTGCCTCATTAGTTAATTAACACATCTCCTAGGTAGGTACATATATGTACCTACTACACAAAAATTTACAATATTGTACTAAAAAGATTAGGCTAAAGCATTTTTAGTTGTTTGGTTATTACCTACAAGAGTTTTGGAAAAAGGTTATTTTTTCTGATGAGATCAAGTTCTGTATAGGTATCTGGAATCAAGGGAAGACAAATTGTATGGAGGGAAAAATTTCCTCCCAACGGTTAAGCAGACATGATGACGGTTTGTATGGGAACAGTTATCGTAGACAATTTTGAATTCATGGATTCAACAATGGATAGATTTGTTTACTTTTCTATTCTGATAGGGAATAGTTATAAAGCAAAGTTCTTAAAACTTAAGACTGTCTACTGATTTTTACTTTCAGCATGACAACGACAAAGGGACACTTTTCAGATCTTTAAGTTTTGGCTTCTAGTATACCGACCTATAATGTGCCAAAAATGATACCTTTTAGCCATAATCTCCAAATATAAATCCAATATAGCACTATGTGCATTACAGGAGAAAAAAATTTGCTAGCGAGAGATAACGGGTAAGATAATGCCAATGGACTTTATCAAAGAAGAGTTTTCGAAAGAGATTTCGTAAACAAAACAGCCTTAGAGTGGCTTTCAAAGTTCGAGGTCATAATAAATAAAGAAATAGTAATCGAAATTGTAAAATAATTTTAAAAAGCTACACCACCTATGAAATAGGTATAATAAAATTTCAAAGTTTAGACAAATTTCTCATATCCCATTTCTTTGTTTAAGTTGTTAAAATAGAGAAATGATTTTAATTTGAAACTACCTTCTAGATACTTAGATACTAAGAATGCTGAAACCGGATGTAGCGATCCAGAAAATGCATTATATTCTGCTAGAGTCTATTTTTGCTTTATCTCTTTATAATAAAGGACTTCAGTCTAGGGCTTAATCACCGCGTTCGATATCGAATAAACTAACGTATCGAATAACCAATTCGATACGAGTCGAGTAAGCTAATTATGCCATTCGACATGTATCGAATCGTTATTTACATCAAATTGTAATAGATAATAATAATAATAATAATTCAACAAGTGAACAAGAAAACATGGTTTAAAAACATTTCCTTTCGAATGAAATTATGATACTTTTTATTCTTTATCGAGTGCCATGATACCAAAATGAAAAAATACGAGAGATTTTATTCGATATCGAATGCGGCGGGCGATTAGACCCCTGTATAAATAATTAAAGCTTTTTCAAAAAGATATTGGTTGGTATTAATTTAATAGGTATTTTTTGTTTGTTGTTTTTTTACCTATTAAATATAAAACACTGAAAGCGTAGACTTACATACATATATGTCTGTAAAAACGTGAAATAATTAAAGTAATTAACACACATTTTTTTCACATTTACACTTTTTTAAGTCTTGTTGGGACATGGAACATTTTCCACTTTTTCACCGGTTTAAGTTGACACGTTTTCTCATGTTAACTAAATTATTGTTTGTAAACAGAGATAAATGCATATTTGTTTTTACAAAAATAGGTCTCCTGAAAATAAAGTGGCTGCTGAAACCAAAATGAAAATCGAGTAGGCAAATTCTCAAAACAAAAAAAGGAAACTCTCATTTGTTTTTTAACAAAAACAAGAAAACTTAGTAGGAGCAGCAGTGAATGAAATAAAAATAAAAATGTTTTAAATTCATGACCAGTTTTGATATTTTTTGTTGGTAGTTTGATACTAAATAAAAAGAGATCTAAAAAAACAACAAACACAGATTTACTCTCATACATTTACCTTCATAAATACTGTTATGAGAACTTTTTTTTATCGAGTGCTAAATATGAACATCTTCATGCAAACATACATACTTACATGCATCTTCAAACTAATCATTTTTATTAATCATTCGATTTTAGCTGTTTCACAATATTTATGGTAGATTGTTGTTGGTGTTGTAGGTTTGTGTGTGGAGTGGGAAGGGGGTCATAATACTCTGCCAAGACAGAATTTTTGAGATTTCTTTTAAAGATTTCAATTGACAATTGAGGCAAATGAGGAAATGTCTCCCTACTAGAGCTCTTAACGAAAACCAAACTCATCTAAATATCACTCTTTCTTTTTTTTATAGAGTGATAAAAAGAAAAAGGGAGGAAGTTTTTATACAAAAATCATTCTTTTAAAGAATTATAACTGACCTGTGTTAATTTATACAAAAAAGAGTGTACCTATCTACTAAAAGCTCCTGAATTAAATTGGATTTTGAAAAAACTATTAGTTTTTATTAAATTAAGTTAGGTTTCATTTTTAATTTTAATTATAAAAAAGTTGATTTTCAAAAATTTTTATTTTCTGTATACCTACCTACCTTCATATTGACTAAAAAAAGTTTTTTTCCATTGAATGAATCGAAATATAAATACGAAAGTGTGTATCTGCACACGATGCACCAACACTTACTTAAATTTTATATATTTTCTTACACGTTTTATATTTGGTTTGCTTCTTGGCAATGAGTGCAACAGAGCACAATTTATAAGGCTGTTTTAAATACAATGGAGCGTAAAACATTAATAAGATTTGAAAGAGTGAGAGAGAGAGAGAGAGAGTAGTAGTTGTTTTCCCCTATGAAACTATAAAAAACCTACGCAAAAACAGAAAATTTACCCTTACCAATATTTTTGTTACAAGTTTTGCTCATGCTCTGTTGATTTTTTTTACAAGCACCTTCACTCCCATGCATACGCAAGCCTTTGTTATAAACCCAGCAAACACATAGGTAATAGCTTAATTACACGACATTTTTCATAAAATCATTCTCTGTTGATTTTTTTTTACAAGCACCTTCACTCCCATGCATATGCAAGCCTTTGTTATAAACCCAGCAAACACCTAGGTAATAGCTAAACTACACGATATTTTTCTTAAAATCAGTCGCTTGAAACCGGTTTTGTGTTGGCAAGACAACACGTTGAGAGAGGCAAGGAAAAACAAGAAAGTTCAAAAGAGTACTAAAGAAATTTCAAGAAACGGTTTCATGATATAAGAGCTTAACCTAAAAAAGTGCGTAAGGCGTAAGTCCCGTTTCACACTTGCAATTTTTGTGTCTGAAACATTTTTTATACTATTCTCTTTTGAAGTTGCAATAGTGTCCATACTTTAAAAATTGTGTTTCTGACGACTGTATACTTTATACAGTCATTCTCATAACGAAAAGGTCAAACAACAACAAAAATAGAGAGTCGCAGCAGAGTTCCAAGAACATGAAACATTTTACCGCAGTCATTTTTATTTCCTCTCCCAACAACAAATACATGTGTAGCAGAAACAATAATTGCAAGTGTGGAACGGGACTAACGACTTCTACTAGCTTTGAACAAACCTAAATAAGAACGCAACCTTTTTTTAATAAACAGTAATGTTAACATATATTGTTTAGTAAAATCTAATAAATCTAGATAAAGCAGAAAATAGCTAAAAATGGCACTACTCTTGCACAAAAAAAAACTAAATTTTTTTGCATCCAACTTCACAACCTAACGTCTGTCAAAATTGGATTTTGCAATTGCGTTCACGCCGCTATTAAGGTTTGCGTCATAAATGTTGTATATACATACATATGAATTTTTGACAGTTATTTTACGCCTTGTTTAGGTTGAGCAGTAAATTGCTTATAAGTTTGATCTCAAATTGAGAATGTTTTGAAATTGAAACTAAGGCTGACTTTCAAAACGTCACTTATTTTGTCTTAGAACAAAGTGTAGTGTTACAAAATTGACAATGTATACCTATCATCTTAAAACGCCTTCATCAAGTATTAGTAACGCAGTATAAAAGCAAATCAGAAGTATATAAGAAGTCAGCATAACCACAAGGTACTTTTTAAAAATTAAATAAACTTATTTCTTTTGGTAGGTGATTTTTTAGAAACAATGTTTTGTTCGATTTTGCTTTAAGAGTAATAATTTTAAGTTTCTTACTATTGAGGCACCCTTTTCTGTATAATTTCTGTATGTTGCAACATACATTTGATTCAGAAAGTGTGTGTGTGCTCAACCTAAAAAAAAATTGTAATGCACTTTTTAAATCAAAATAAAACATAATTTTTGTATAGTTACATCAAGGCGAATTCATAACAGGTGATTGCAGTGGCTCATCATATGATATAAAAATTTGTTTACCCCCGTCTACACTAGACATAAAATAACAAATATTAACACTAACATCATGTTACTGTTAAGTGTTGACTGCTGATGTTAATGTTTGTTCCACGTCTTAACATGATTGTAAAATATTTGTTATAAAATCTGTTTTATAACATAACAATGTTGTAGTTATATTTTATTTTAACAGTTTTATTTTCAAGCAGCGGCATCCGTTGCTTAACAGTACTTTATATTAATTAATTATAATTAAATTTTATAAATGTTCCCTTCACAAAATTGTAGAAATGGTAAAAAAAGAACTTTCTCAACCATAAACTAAATGTCGATAAATACAATAAAACTAAAAACTCCCAAAAACGCCAAGATGTGACTCTTATAGCTGTTTTTAGTGCTAAGTTCTCGCTTCTTCGAGAAATAAAGAATAAGTCCCAAAATTCTGGCAACAGAATTGAAAAAAAGAACTGAATAAAAACATTAACAAAGCTTTTGCCCAAAAACAGTTCTTCATGAAGCTGGTTATACATAATATTGATGTAAAAAACATTAAAAAAGTAAAGATGAGCAAACATTTTTTAAATGAATTGTAGTTGCTATATAAAATTATAATATTGTAGAGTTCTGTAGTGTCTAGAATTTCACGTTTACAAAAATAAAATATGTTGCCAATTTTGTTGCATTATTAGTTCGGTTAAATTCAAACTTATAATTTTTTATCTCTATTTAACCCGATAAATATAAGCACCAATTGGTTGAGTGTTACTTCTTGAAAAAAAAAAAGATAATTCACATATTCAATTCAGACCGCTGTCTATATTTGCAAAAGCTTTGACTAGGCTTTAGTTCAAATGAAAAATTTTCACTTCAAACTTTTGACTTTGTGGCTGCTGGGTTGTTATATTACAGAGCTCAACGATTGTTGCCAACTCAGCTTTTCTACCATAAGATACAAATTACTGCTCCATCTCACTCTATTAATAAGAGCCATTTGTGTGAGAGAGTGAGAACTAATAAACATCTGAAAGTTTGATTTGTACAAGCAAAAAATTCGTGATGACGTTATACTCTGGGTTTTTCTTAATTATTTAACTCTCTTTCCATCTCTTTCTTTTTTAACTTAAGTACTAAGGAGAAACGTTTTTTTTTTCGTATTTAATACTCCCACATATTTCTTATTGTTGCTGTTCAGTGTACACAACAAATTGTTGGTGGAAATAAAAAAATACACGTTTATGTTTAAAAATAAAGCGTTTTTTAATTCAATATTTTTTATTTAGTTTTAATGTTGAAAATCTTTAAAATTTGATTTTAATTTTTTTATAATGACAGATAAGATAAGATCAGCCATAGGTATTTTAATCCAAACAACAGGTAACGAACACCAGAGACCTGCGCCGAACGCCGAACAAATTTTGGTTAGCCGCCGCCGCCGACTACAACCCCTCGGCGCAGGTCTCTGACGAACACTTCACACTTGCAGATAATTTCGATAAGCATACATACAAACATACAGTGGCACAGAAAACTCTACATACACCCCCTATTTATTTCAATTCTAAGAAGAATAAGCAAGAAGCAGAAATTACTTTTTAATCAAATAAACTGGCATTAGGAACAGGTAATAATAGTGGATAAAAAAAATCAATTTAAAAATTCATTTATTAAAAAATCAGAAAATAATAATCATTTTTAAGGCACAGAAAAGTCTACATACCTACTACATACATATACCTATGTATATAAAAAATGATTTAATGTCTATATTAAATATTTCCAAAGTTCCAATTAATATTTTGTGGGTACACAAATATGCGTTAAACCGCCTCCAGCCTATTTTTCATGAACAATTCTTAAAATGTGATTCCATTCTTCAGTTAGTGAATTCTTTATTATTTTGCTTATTTTTTATAAATTTTTTTAATCCGGCGATCTAGTTTTTCCCATAAAAAATTTAAAATATTATTTCAAGGTATAAAAAAATCACGTTGGTAACAAAGTAAAATATTCAAAAAAATAAAGAAGCTTAACTATTTGAGATGAGAGGTTAATTAAGGCAAAGTGAAAACAAATCCGGGAATAATGGCTCAAAATAGCTTTAGAAGTAAAAATCTTTTTAAATAAGGTTTCCTATAGGTTATATTGATATACATATTTCAAAATTTGTCATAAGATGCTTAGGAAACTGTATAACTACATAAAATGGTATCGAATTTACAAGATTTTGGCATCTTTCCTTTGGAATTTTATTACAGATTTGCTGGACAGCTGTCCAGCGCTTCGTTGTTAGTTGGTTGCATTTGAGGCATTGTTTTTTATATCTGCCCATAAATTCTTAATTGGTCTGGGCTCTGAGCGGGCCATTCCATTCCATCACATTGACTTTATTGTCCCGAAACCACTTTGTCGTAGGTTTGCTGCTTGTGTGCTTCGGGTGATTATCTTGCTGGAAGACCCACACCAATGGCATTGCTTAAGAAGCATAAGGGAACATTACTTCCGCGAGTATACCAACATAAATGTTCTAATTATGACTTTGTAGTTTCTACAACATAGCAAGAAGAACTACCCCATACCATTACGCTTGTAGATCCACCGTGTTTTATGGTTTTAGTTGTAAGTTTTGGGTGAATTCTGCGTTTGGGGGTCTTCTTACGTAGGAATGTGATCCCTTGCTTCTAAATAATACAATTCTGGACTAATCTGCCACTTATTTTTCCGTTGGAATGAGAAAATACATTTTGTCGTTGGTGCTATTATTTTTGACGGGCACTGTATGTATATTCTTGATTATTATAACAACATAGATATGTCCATCGGTCCGTTCGGATTGGATTAAATTTTCTTAACGAGAGATCATCAATTTTTGTTTTTAACATATTTTAGTTGTTTTCCGGTATGTTATTATTTTTTTTGCTTCGTCGTATTACAAATCGAAAATTCTTAAAAACTCTGGATTGTAATGTCACCAAACTATCCTATCGTATTTTAATCAAAATTTCAGCTCAAAATTTAAACTTTACCAAAAAAATTGTAATTCCGATCAAAATTTCTTATTTATTTAAAAACCCGAAAATACAAAAAATAACTATTAACAATTTAAAAGTTGCCTTAAAGATCAGTTTCTTAAAAAATCAAATTTTCAACCAAATATTTGCGAGAAGGAACTTTTAGTTTGGCAAACCCAGGCAACTCCATACAATTAATTTTGTTTTAGGTCGGTGATTGTTTATTATTAATTTAAATAAATAGCAAAGTCATTTTTAAAATCGATAAACCTCGATGGCAACATCCATGAATGTTACTGGCGATTATTTTTTTAATTCACATCTAAAATAAGAAATTAAAATTTTTTTATTATAATTATAATAATATTTATGCTATATTTTACGCTGAATTTGGCAAAAAAAAAAAAAAAAAACTGACAATCCTGAACTCACCTGATTCAAAGAATATTATTCTTCTAATCTGTTTTTTTTAGTTTAAATTTAACGAAATCTTCCCACATGCGGCCTTGTTTTCTCACTACTTTAACAAAATGTAAACAGAGACACAGAATTCCTAGACAAGAGTTCGAATATTAAACCACATATAAACAGAGAATAAATTAATTTACAGTAATTTAAACTCAATTTTTCCTTTAATGTTTACTGTTGTTTTTACTCGTACTTGTTTGTTGTACCTTTTCAAATATGTATGTATGTATGATTTAGATGAGTATCTAGGTACATAAGAATGTTTATAAGTATGTAAATAATACCATTCAAATCCTCTTAACACTACTACTCATTTAACTACACTCCTCCTTGGTACTCACACATTCTCTTCCTGCGAATTATTAGAGATAAAAAGTATATTAAAGTATTTCCAATATTACAAAGGCATTTTATATAGGGCCACCAACTATTTTTAACCCTCTTCTCTTCTACGCTCTTTGCAAAATTAAATTTTAGAATGCTCTTGTTCCTGTTTGTAAAATAAAAACAACAAAAAAACTTTTACTGTTCCTTGATTGAATGCAATGTGTGGGAGTGTAAATGGTGTGCATGAGAATAAATATTCATAATATGCAAGTCAACTTTTTGTTTTTATTTTATGAAAAATAAGTTTCTGTTGCGTAGAAAAAATATTTTCAGTTAATACCTATTTAGAGAATGGTTGCCATATTTGACGACTAATAGTAATTGCGACGATTTATAACTCGAAAAATAGTTATTAAAAATTTGATAAGTTTGGAGATTTTTTATCTATATTACAATGAAAATATGAACTGATTTAATATATTTTGCTTTTTGTTTTAAATTTTTGTGTAATTAAAAAAGTTTATTAAGAGACAAAATAATACAAATGAAGCAACCCAATTAAAACTCGCATAACAGCACATACGACATAGGTAAATACCATTTAATGAACATGTGTTGCTATAGAATTGCAGTTTCTAAAAAGATTGAAATTCATAGTTTTTTTGTTGATTAAATGCTATTAAATTATGTAAATAATTCAATATAGGTACCTACTTACATAATCTTAGATACGGTTTTTATAAATAAAATATTTTGCTTTTTCCGTTCCTTCCAAAGAAGGGCTTTTAGAAGGCCTTGGCTCTTTCTTCTTAAAGATCTACTACACATCAGGGATGGTAAACTAAATTTTCAAATTGTACCAGCCAACTTTTTAAAATGTACTTTTTGAACAGATATTATACTAAATAAATTTTGTTTGTGAATTCAAATTTTAAGAGCCATATCGAATAATTTTATCATCTGTGTGCATGGACACGGACTCAATTAACGAATCGAAATAAAAGAGATTTGTGAAATCCCAATCTAAGCATGCAAATATTAATGAAATTAATTGAAGGACATTGGTGCTCTAATTATTAGTTATTACATTAGGACTGTATAACAGAAGTTGTCATAGTGATGAGATTGAGGATAAGACGTTTCATCTGTCTGTCAAGGTTGTCCGGTATATCGTCCTTTCATACCCTCTCTAAACTATCGACAGAAGAACTGGATCATTTAAATATTTTCTTCAATTGTAATTCTGGTTTCAGTAAGAAACCCAGGCAGAGGGATTTTTGGGGTAAAAATATTTTTAAAGCTTTTACTCGCTATTTTCTTTAATTCATCATTATTTTTTAACGATTCAAATCCAAGTTTAAGACAGTTTTCCTATTTTTGTCACAGTAATACAAGGAAACCGATATGCTAAAATTTTTCGCTTAAAAGTTGTTTGTAATAAAAAATGAAAAGGGTAAAACTACAGTTCTTTAAAGTTAAAAAAAAAAAACAATAGACATTTAAATGTAAAGCTATCAAAACTTATTGGTGTACCATTGCACTTTCTAAGTTTAAAATGTACCAAAAAAGTACCTTTACTAACCCTGCTACACATTCCTACTTCCCCTCCTAAAGTAAGCGCGATGTTTTACATGTTTAATTAAGTGCCTCTTGTCATTTAAAAGAGTGCCTCCATATACAACCATGCATAAAATAAATTTAAAACAGATACTAAATAAAATTAGAAAAATTATAATTTTGTCTGAAAATATTCTGCCAGCAGAAGCGAGTATGAGGACTGCTTTGACAACTTGTGTAAAAATATAAGGTACACATCGCTGGATAAAATTCTAAAATCTATATAAAATTATAATTGCACAAAGTAAAAATACTAATCATATTTTATTCAAAAGGCTATTTGGCAGTAATTCATATTTTGTGATAATTTTAAAACAGCGCCATCTATATACCGTTTCAAATACCGCTTTCAAATATAAAAGATGCCTTAAAGTATGCAGTACCTTTAAATTAGTAAAAAAAAAATCGGCTTAATTTCACTGCCATTTCTCCACCTTCTCAAGGTAATAAGATATTTTATTCCTATATTGGAATCAGGATACTAAGGTATATCCTCACAAAATTTTGTTAAAATCTATTCATTACATTTTACGTGATGCGAACACAAAAGAAGAAAGACAAACAGACAGACATTATAGTTTCGTATAAAAAAGGTTTTAAGTTTTTCTAAAAGTAATAATTTGAGATTGAAAAATTATTTATTTGTATAAAACGTTGTTTTTTTAATTATTTAAATTGCGAAGACAATTTCGCTAAGTTTCATATACATTGTTTAGAAAAATTAATGATTTTTAAATAGTGATAAACATGCTAAATTTTAAAAATCAGTTGGGTGTAAAAATAGTCTCGTTAAGTTATTAAAAAATACCGTCTAAATGAAATTATCTTTAACGAAAGATACCAACTTTTCTACAAAAAATGCAGTTGCTTGAAAAATAAAGATTCGTTAAGATTGAAATTTTCAAAAAAGAAAACAAAACGGCTTTATTTGCATAAATTTTATCAAAATTAAAAATTTTGTTGGTTTAAGGTTGACTGAAATATACGTTTGTTTTGCGCGAATACTGTAAAAAATAAAACAATTTAGCCACTTCCGAAGTTTTTTAGACTTTTTGTTATTCCGCCGGCTTATCTACTCATGTACTTGTAATATACTATCATCTACAATTGTTTTTAAAAATAATACATAATTTAAACTTGACTAATATTTAACATCTGTATTTGTTTATTTATTTTCCCAAGTTCATTCAACTCTCCCAGTCTATGTTTTTGCGGTCATGTTTTTCTTCTGAGGTTTTACTTTTCGCCAATTAGTGGCTCTTCTATATTTTGCTTACAAATCTCTAAACCCATTGCTAGACGTTTGGAAATAAGCTGTGCTGATATGATGAGTGCGGGAGTAACAAACAAATCTTTTTTATAAACCCTCTTTCTTTACTTGTTGGAGTACAATAACAACAACTGCAATCATTTCTAAATCTCTTGTTAATAACAAAAAGAAAATAACCCAACTAAACAGAAAAGAGCATCATGATACTTTCATTCAATTGTTGCTGTTGTATATGTCGTTTCCATTCATTGATTACATTTTATTCTAAAAGTGAGTCTTTAAAATTTATTAAAATTTTTTTTCTACCTCTGAGCGTAAAATAATGCTTAATTAGATTGAATTTAACAGTTTGCATATTTTCCCTTCTAAACTGCGTGCGTATGTGTTTCATCAATGTCTTGCTGGTTTTCATTTTTGTAGTTCTCTAAAAGTCAGTGAGTGTGTGCTATAGATTTTATATCTTTTGTAGAGTAAATCTCAGTTTTGATTTAAAAAACATACTCTTGTTGTTTGCAAGAGGAGGAAATATTGGGGAATCTTTTGGGTTTTATTTTATTACAACAACAAAAAAATAATAATTTTTAGAGAGATGAAGAAAGAACAAGTGTGTCTTTCTGTGAGCTTTAAAATGCCGGCAGTATTTTTTGTTTTAATTATGACTCTCATAAAATTGAATGTCATTAGTCTAGTAACACGTGCAAAACTGTTATAAACAAACTTTTAACGTATAGACTTACATACATACATACATACACACATACATACATACATGCATACATACATATGCACAAGACTAGGATTATAGTGCAAGCTACTCTTTTTTTAAATTCAGTACAAGCTACTTTTCTTTAAAAAACTTTCCCACTGTGCCAGCAATTTTTCTTCGAAAACATTCCCACAGTATTAGCTACTTTTTATCTAAACACTTTCCCACAGTGCAAGCAAATTTCTTAAAGAAAACTTGCCCACAGTGCAAGCAACTTTTCTAAAGAAAATTTGACCACAGTGCAAGCAACTTCTCTAACGAAAATTTGCCCACACTGCAAGCACCTTTTTAAAGGAAATCTTGCCCACAGTGCAAGCAACTTTTCCAAAGAAAACTAGCCCACAGTGCAAGCAACTTTTCCAAAGAAAACTAGCCCACAGTGCAAGCAAATTTTCCAAAGAAAACTAGCCCACAGTGCAAGCAACTTTTCCAAAGAAAACTAGCCCACAGTGCAAGCAACTTTTCCAAAGAAAACTAGCCCACAGTGCAAACAACTTTTCCAAAGAAAACTAGCCCACAGTGCAAGCAACTTTTCCAAAGAAAACTAGCCCACAGTGCAAACAACTTTTCTAACGAAAATTTGCCCACACTGCAAGCAACTTTTCAAAGGAAATCTTGCCCACAGTGCAAGCAACTTTTCCAAAGAAAGCTACCCTACAGTGCAAACAACTTTTCTAAAGAAAACTAGCCCACATTGCCAGCAACTTTTTTAAAGAAAACTAGTCCACAGTGCAAGCAACTTTTCTAAAGAAAATTTGCCCACAGTGAAGCAACTTTTCTAAAGAATATTTGCCCACAGTGCAAGCAACTTTTCTAAAGAAAACTTGCCCACAGTGAAAGCAACTTTTTTAAAGAAAACTAGTCCACAGTGCAAGCAACTTTTCTAAAGAAAATTTGCCCACAGTGAAGCAACTTTTCTAAAGAATATTTGCCCACAGTGCAAGCAACTTTTCTAAAGAAAACTTGCCCACAGTGAAAGCAACTTTTCTAAAGAAAACTTGCCCACAGTGCAACAACTTTTCTAAATAAAACGTAACACAGTTAAGAAAAAAATTACACGGAGCAAACAATTTTGATCAGAAAAAATTTTCCACAGTGCGAGCAGTTATTCTGAAAAAGAAACCTTCCCATAGTGCGAGTAATTATTCTGAAAAAAAGACATCCGTGTAACGCAACCATGTTTCTAAGGAAAACTTTTCCAAAAAAAACATGCCCACAGTGCAAAAACCTCTTTCTAAAGAAAACTTCATTACAGTGCAAGCGTTTTTTCTCTAGCGAACTTGCCCACATTAGAACTTCTAAATAAACAATTTTTTTAATGTTTGCGTTATCAAAGACATTAACATTTTATCATATTTCTTTCTATTTTTAGAATACTCCGTGCAAACATCCAGTAGTTATGTTAGCCGGTGTCAATGCCAACGACTTGGAAGCTCTGCTTGAGTTTGTCTATCGTGGTGAGGTGAGCGTTGATCATGCCCAATTGCCCTCATTGTTACAGGCAGCTCAATGTTTGAACATACAAGGATTGGCGCCTCAAACAGTGACCAAAGATGACTACACCACGCATTCGATACAACTCCAGCACATGATACCACAACATCATCACGTAAGTTTAGTAAACGACTAACAAACAAAGTTTTTTTTTATAAAAATGTTTGCTCTTTTTTAGGAACAAGACCAACTGATTGCTACCATTGCCACCGCTCCTCAACAAACTGTACATGCTCAAGTTGTCGATGATTTAAGCCAGGCAGGACAAATCTTACACACCACTACGCAAACCAACCCGGCTACAGGACAACAGCAAACTATTTTGACCACAGATGCTACCAAGGATGTCATACAACAATATTTACCGGCACGTAAACGTAAACCCAGAGTAAAGAAAATGTCACGTAAGTTGTTTTTTTTTTGTTGCTTTCAAAAAACAACACAATTTTGATGGTTATTTTTAAATTTAATTTCTAGCCACGGCTCCCAAGATTACCAAGGTTGAAGGCATGGAAACGATTATAAGCACACCTACATCTTCGCACACGGTCAATACGGTTCAAACCACGCAACATCAGCAACAACAGGTTCAACAGCAGCAACAGGTCCAACAGCAGCAGCAACAGGTACAGGTACAACAGCAGCAACAACAGCAACAACAGCAGCAACAACAACAACAAATTGAAAATGGCAATGAACCGCAAATAATCACCTCAACACCGATTATCAAGAGTGAGGTAACAAAGGTGGACACCATTGTTACCATAGATGCGAATTCAGGCGGTGAAGTTACCATGGTAACGACACCCAATAAACCCGGCAAACGTACTAAAAATGTCAGCGGTGAAAGTAAGTGTAATTTGCAAATTTAGGTTTTTTGTTTTAAATTTATAAATTTTTTCATTTGTAGAACCACGCTCTCGTTCACAATCCGAACAACCGGCCACTTGTCCCATCTGTTATGCTGTCATACGTCAATCTCGTAATTTACGCCGCCACTTGGAATTGAGACATTTCGCCAAACCGGGCGTTAAAAAGGATAAGAAAAGTAAGTCGGCCGCTAATGCCGTTAATTCAAGTGCAAACGATTCCGATAATGGAACAACAACACTATTAAACTCCACACTAAACAGTGACACAAGTTCGCTCTTAGAGACTACACAACAGGGAACTGTTGTAGTTTCGGCAACGGCAGCACCCTTAACAACCACCAGCAGCACGATATCTACACCCATAATAGTTAGTGGAGCTACCCTGAATATGGGAGGCACAATAACACAGATACCTGTAAAACAGGAACCGGGTGTTGTTGGTGGTTGTATAGTGGGCACTGCTGCCAATGGTCAACAAGTGACAGTGACACCAAATCAAATGCAAAATGTTATACATATAGTTAGTGAAGAAGTTTATCAACAACAACAGCAACAACAACAGCAGCAGCAGCAGCAACAGCAACAGCAACATCAGCAATAATCTTTAAATAAAAAACTATGCCAATAATACAATTTTTTCCACTTTCTCTCTGTCTCTCTCTCTCTCTCTCCTCTTAAAGACTACAAATTATTTTTTTATTTAAATTTAATCGTTTCTTAAGTTTGTTTAAAAAAGCATTCCTTAACCAATGTTTTGTTTTGTTTAATTAGTTTTACTTACAAAAAAGTAAAATCAACGCTTTAAGAACAAACAAATTTACTTTAATTTTGTACATACAACTGATTCATATAAAATTTATAAATATCCGCGTAATTATTTTTTTAGTTATAATTATAATTTTCTCCCTTAAATCGTATAATAATTTTATTTAATTTTTTATTATTTGTAAAACATAATTATATGTTAAATACTAAAGTTAAAGCTAAAATGCTATAAAAACCAACACTTTATAGAAAAAAATACAAGAAACAAACAACAATCACCTAAGAAATTAATGCAAAGAAAAAAAAAACAGTATTTAAAATATCCATAATTTAAACAATTTTGAGAGCTGTCCTAAAATTACCCCACCTGGCAGGAAATACACCCAACAAATTGGAAATAATTTTGTTTACAATCAAACTTGAGCTTAAAACACGTTTTTCAATGGTATTCAATAGCCTTTAATTAGTCCTTATAGAAGCGACAAGTACCTCTATATATTTACATACGTGTGTATCTATCTATATGAATCGCAGAATCTACCACTTTTTCGTTGAATTTTTTTTTTAAGCAGAATCATATTTTAAGTTCGAAAAAGGGAGAACTACGTTTGATATTCGACTGTAGTTCATAAAAGAGATGGTCGAACGAATTTTTATTTGGTATTATAACGCGCATTCGAGGAAGAATATCGCTATTGGGAATTTCACGAATTCGATTTATTCACAATAGTGTATCAGCCGAAACTTAAAATAAATATCGAGGTGTCTGCAAATTGAGCAAAAGAAAGCAAACAACTCTACAGAGGCATTTTCTGACAATCTCATATCGCATATGCAATGCGAGTTGAAATCGCATGATAGGTATTATGTAGTTCACAATCGCAAGAAATTTGGCAACCTCAAATCGGAAGCACATATTTTTCTTAAAATGAACACAAGAAAATTAATTAAACATTTTTTTCTTTTATTTTCGCCACATTTATGTATTTGATGGAAAACGATTTTGAAAAAACGAATCGATTTTAAAACGATTTTGTTGTTTTGTATAAAAATTTGTTTTTATTAATTTTAATTTTTTTTTAAATATTTTTGTATAAATTCTTAATTATTGTTTGGTTTTTATCTTCTGGTATTTTTTTCAAACCCAAATGTTAAGAGATGGGTTCAAAAATAATTCTCAAAATCGATCGAAATTCTTCACACTCTTTGAAAACGATCGTTTTCCATCACACACCTGAATATTAATATTTTCAATTAATTGCGAATTGATACTACACACAGCAGGCGGTTGCTGCGTATTTCGCTTTGAAAGAAAACATTTTCAAAATAAAATGTATAAGTCGCACAAATTCCAATAATTTTCCTTACGAATCGAAATACGCAGTAACCCCTCTGATCAAAAATTTGGCGATTTCAAATTGTATACATTTTCAAAATCGTGCGAATAATTACTCTCATGAAAAAACTTCCAGATTTTCTATCGTGAATGAATTCTATTGTAAAATACAAGTAGATTTGTTATTAGAATCATTCACGATAAAAAATGTAAGTTTTTTCATGGGAATAATTATTAGCTCATAATTCGAATTTGTCATCATTCCATGTTCTAAAGAAACGTCGAAAACAACTCATAATTCGGGCAGAGTAGATAATCTCAGAAAAAATATCATTAAGTCTATGAAAGCTTTTAAACTTGTCCTTACGTTTGCACTAGAGAATTATTAAAGCGAATTAATTTACCAGCAGGTGTTAATGGTGAATTCGTCAATTTTCGCCTTGACGCGAAATGTGGAATTCCATTCATAAAGAACTCAATGTTTTGCGATGCGAAATAGTGAGTTCTTTGCAATGCGAAAATGAACGAATTCGCCGTCGTCATTACCTGGTAATTTAATTGGCCTTGGTAAAGTTTTAAGCCTAGATAATATTTCTTAAACGAATTGCTTTGAAAAGCAATTCTGGTGATTATAAATCATTTCAGTGATTAATTTTTCGAACATAATAGAGGAAAAAATTAATTTATTCTTTCGTGGCATTTTAAATGAATGTTTTTTTTTTTTGTTAAAAAATACAAAACAGAACAAAAAATTCCAATGCAGTGATAATTTACCAATAGGATGATTCAGCTGTGTTTTTACCAACATGAAAGCGGAAAAAAATTTGTCTTTGTTAAAACAAAGAATTTAGGAGCAGTTAGACTGTACCGCTCTCTTTCTCTTATTCTTTTTTATCTCACTATCTCTGTGTATCTCTCCTATAAACTCAGAATAATTGTGAATATGTAAAGCGAAACTTTCAGTTTTAGTAGAGCCATAAAATTACTTTCCATTTTGGTATTTTAAACTTAAAATAAAAAATCGTGTTTTAGTACCTCAATCGGGTAATTTTGGGATTGCTCTCGTTTCAACCAGCCAGCCAGCATTTACATATCTTCTCTATCATAATCTTAATCTTACAAAAATCTCATTATTGTGTTTTATTAATTTTAAATATAAAATTATGCTTTTGTTAATTTTCTTTATCAAGTACTCGGAAAATTTTTTTATTTGTTTATAATTTACTTAAAAATATTACTATTTTTTTACAAATAAAGTGGACATTACGAAAATAAAACCAAACTTTTGTTGTTATGAGTTTTTTTCTTTTTATTATTATAAGTTTTTTTCTGAACAAAAAAAACTTTATTGTTTTAAACAAAATTATTAAAAAAAACTAATTTATTTATTCTGTAGTTAGTTGTTTTCAGTTAATATTTTATTTATTTTATTAACAACTTTCTAAATGAATTTAAACTACAAATTCATCTGCAATTGTTTGGTTATTTTTTTTTAGTCACTTTATTTTTAAAACATTTATTTTTTTGGTTTCAGTTATTTATTAAAATGTTAACTTGTTGTTTAAAGAATTTAAGTTTAATTTTTGTTTTTTAAATATTTTAAATATTTCACATTACACATCTTTCTACAATATATTTTCAATTTAATTTTAAACCCTCAAATTTAATTATATCTAAAGCTCTTGCTGCTAAAGTTGCTGTTGTTTGGATGAATTTGTAGTTTTAAATTACTTTCTGATTAATTATACGCTCTTACCTCGATAACAAAATATATCTGGATAATCAACTTAGCGAGTATCATCTAGTTTTCCCAAGAAAAAACTGTCGACAGAGCTGTTGAAACAGCGACGATTTATTTTAACATAAAACAAAAGTCTCTAAGAGAACAAAAAAAGTTGTAGTATTGGGTAGTATTTTCTTCTCAAAAAGTTGATATAGATTACTTTCATACAAATTTAGAGTTTATAGAGTTTTTCACTGTACTTGGCAAGTCAATATGGATTTGAGACAGACGAATGTTGATGTTTCTGTACCCTTTACTGTCGGTGGAAATTGTATCTATATGTGAGGTTTTAATTATTTTGTAGTTTCTACAATATTAATTACGACCCCATAAGTATATTTTTTATAATTTGGATTTTTATAGGCGTTAGAATTGATGATGCGGTTGCAATGGATTTTTAGGTTAAAATAATGTTGATTGATTTCGTAGCACTAAATATTGACAAATTTAGGATTTGTAAAAAAGCGATTTTGTTCAATCGATAACAAGTTCGAATGAATAAAATATAAATAAAAAGCTTTAAGTAGAAGTAAAATAAAACATAAACATTTTTAATCAAAATAAGCAAGGTTCGACAAGGTGCCTACACTTAAAAATAATAAAACGAGCAACAAATATATGCGATTTTTGTTGAAATCGTAAAAATTACTCTGATTCGGTTTATAGAGAACATCAGGAGTGATAGTTTTAAATATTTTGCTGATACAAATCACCAAAATCGAGCAATTACCAATAAAAACTAAGATGTAGCAAAAACTACAACTGATTATTTTTCCATGTTAATTTTAATCTTTTGTTTGACATGTATGTATAAAGTGTTTAGGAATAATATGGAATCACTCGACGTGGCCTTATCGTAAATTTACCACAAAACCGTGATTTTTACCAAAAAAATTATATTTTAAAAAATTTCGAAAATAAGCCGAAAGTTCCGAATTCAATAAAAATATGAAAATTCAGCAAAAAAAACTTGATTAAAAAAAAAAAATTAAAAATTGTCAACAGTTTTAACAAAGAGCCTAGCCGTAAATTTACAAAAAAAAACATGATTTTACAAAAAAAAATTTAAATTTTAACAAAATTTCGAAAATTAGCTGAAAATTCCAAATTCCATAAAATTAAGAATATTTAAAAAAAAAAACTTGCTAGTTTACTAAAGAATTAGAATTTGCCACAAAATTTTAACAAAAAGTTGTCAAATTACCACAAAACCATGATTCCAAATTCCATAGAATGGCGAAAATTCAGCAAAAACTGTTAATTTACTAAATAATTAAAAGTTGCACATATTCGAGAATTCAAAACAATTTTAAATTACAGATAATAAAAGAAGATTCACAAAAAACTTCATCTATACATATATATAATAAAACAGTAACTCATTTCCTGTCTGTCTTTCTGTCTGTGTTCGCATCACGCATGTAAAAACAACTGGATGGATTTTATCAAAATTTTGTGAGGAGTACCTCCCCCTAGTATCCTGATTTCAATAAATTATACTTTTTTCTGCAAAAATATCTTATTTCCTAGAGAAAGTGGAGAAAAAGCAGTGAAAGTACTGCATACTTAAATTCATCTTTTATTTTTAAAAGCGGGATATTTTAAACACGGTTGCGTAACAGATGGTGCTGTTTCAAAATAATGACAAAAATGAGTAAGATTAGGTTAGGTTAAGCAGGCAGCTATGAGTATATAGCTCACTTCGGTTGACGTGTTGGTCCCTTTGTGTTACTTGCAAAAATAAAGAATGTGAATTACTTACTGCCAAATACCCAATTGAATAAAATTTGTATTTTTACTTTGTGAAATTACATTGTTATTAAAATATTTTAAAGATTTTTTACAAAGCTTTACAATAATTTTTACAATTTTATAATTTTATATAAATTTTAGAATTTTATCCAGGGATGGGTAAATGAAAATGTTAAAGATTCACGAAAAAAATTTAAGTTTAACCGAAAATTAACAAAAAAAAAAAAAAAAAAAACGTAAAAAAATTAAGAAATTAAAGTTTTAACCAAAAAATCAAAATTTTATCTTATATCATCGGAATTTGGGAAAAAATCGGCATATTCGGCACTTTAGTTTTGAAAATCGGCATAATTTAACCAACTATTTCACATATTATTTTAAAATTTGAAAAGCTTTTGGGGAACCTTCTCGCTTTATTTCAGAAATTCGTTGCCAAAAATTACATAAATTAGTTGCAGTCTGAAAATATTTGTACAAATTCATGAAATGGCAACTGTCGGTACTCAGAATCTAACGCTTGTATTTCATTTTTATTTATGACATTTGGAAAATCCTTAAGCATATCAAAAAAAGCTTTAATTTTGTTATTCATTATGACATATGAATTTATTAAACTTAGTGATTTCGTTTCCGTATTTGCAAATACTAGCTGTGCCAGCCGTGCGCGTCCTGACAATATTTTGTATTCCACACCAAATTTAAGATTCTTACTTGAGTTCTGGTTAATATATTTTCTTTATATGGAGGTACACATCTCTAGATAAAATTGTTATAAAATTAAAAGGTGTTGTCAAGTGTGCAATACCTTTCAATCGACAAAACTGCACACTTTAAAACTGCTTTTTCTCTATTTTCTCTTGGAAATGAGATATTTTTGCGGAAAAAGTATGGTTTCCTAAAAATTGCTGTTTTGAATTCGATTATTAACTGAACCAGCAACAAAATTTTCAAAAAATATTTCATGTACAGATATGGTCCTGTTACTTTTTATATTATATGCATAGTTATTGTGAATTTCAGGTTTTAATATTAAATATTTTGTATAAACACTGGAAACAATTGATTTGATAAAATCTGCATTTTTTTTTTACCAAAAATCGGCAATCGGCATTTCGTGACTTTTTAGAGTAAAAATCGGCAAAATGCCGAAAAATCGGAAGGCCTTCACCCACTGTAAGTAATAATTTATCCAAAAACTTCGGTATATTTAGGGAAATAGTAAAATTTCGACTGACAGATGACAGCCTAAGCATACTGTGAAAAAAATTAAAACTAACGCCTAAACAACGGCTACACAGTAAAGGAGAATGTCCTGATCAATTCAATCAACGAAATCTCGAAAACTGCATTTTACGACGCAGCAGCATAAAAAATATGCTCATAGAACTGAAATTGAATCTACCATCCATCCACTTCGTTAAGGCTTCTCAGTTTGGGCCCTGCAATTTTCCCTCAGGAAAACCTGCACGTCATTGTCGAGAAGCCATTTCATCCATTGGTGTGGATTTTGGAGTGGTGGTATATATAATTGGCACATTTTTTCGAAAATACTACTGGAAACGCCATTTCAGTCAACGGTAAGCACTGCAGTGCCTTGTTTATGGACTTTTTATGGCCTTAAATGGAAAATATGAACTTATCCGGTTTGTTCTGTAATCCGAAACCAAGTGAAATTGAATCCGAATGAAATTTTAAATTGTCATAACTTTTAAATCTTACAACATTTTGATATCATTTTTTATACATTTGATTAAAGACCATTCACATAACTTCCTTGATTGCTAATGTTTTAAAATAATAAGCGCAACTAAGTTATATTTTTCTTTAAAAATTTATTCGATTTCATTTTCACTCGGTTTCGGATTGCAGAACATACCCGTATATGATCTTGGATTTTAGCAAGATCACATGTCGCACAACTCATCAAACAATCAATCTTTTACGCATTATGTTTGATAATCCTGTTACCAGCCGTCTTGGCCGCTTTGGAGTTGCGATTGTATTCCTTTAGGCTTTTTTGTGGTTTGCCGTTAAAAATTGATATGTGATTCCAATCTAGAAATGATCTACGCTCTTAAGGCTAATAACGACCGAGTCATTCATTCATTATATAGTACAAAAACAGAAGTCATTAATTAACAAAGTCTTGGTTAAACTACTGCGAATTCAGTCGCGGCAGCCACATGAATGAATATTTGTTATCTATACATATAATAAAATAGTAACTAATTTCCGTCTGCCTGTTTGCTTTTATTTTGTGTTTGCATCACGTAAAAACGACTGGATGGATTTTAACAAAATTTTGTGAGGAGGTACCTTATCATCCTGATTCCAATATAGGATACAAAAATATCTCATTTCAAGCAGTGAAAGTACGCAATTTGCGGTTTAATGGTACTGAAATTTTCGGTTTAAAGTTGGGATATTTTAAACAAGGTGGCGCACCTTTTATTTTTATAAGTGGGATAATTTAAACAAAATTGCGCAACAGATGGCGCCTATTGTATAAAATTTGTATTTGATTTGTATTTTTACTTTGTAGAATTACATTGTTATTAAAATATTTTAAACACCTCTTACAGAGCTTTACAATCATTTTTAGAATTTTTTATAAATTTTTGAATATTATCCAGGGATGGGTACCTTTATATAAAGTAAAAACATAAACCATAACTGAAGCACTATAAAAGTAAGAGTCTTACACTTGGTGTGGAATACTTTCAAATATTGTCAGGACGCCCACGACGTGGCGGGTACAGCTAGTTTCTAATAAAGCAATTATATGCCGAATTAAATTAAGTTAAAGATACTTGTATTTGGACCTTCCGTTAAAAAAATCTAAAAAAATAGTTGTGGCAGGCAGAGTAAAATAAGTTATGCATAGACTACATACCTGCTAAGGCAAATTAATATTCTAGTTCGCAGTTCATTGTGTGTAATAAACAGCGAGCTTCTAATTGTCATACCTTGCGTTGTAGACCGTCGTAACTGGCTGTTTTTTTGGTGCGAATGTCGAGCGCTTTCGATCTGAGGACATTATTATCAAGCCATGTCTTAAATAGCACTCGCGGCTGCTTCCTTATTATGCATATGGCTGCTAGTTTATAATATAGTTTATATGTATTTAAAAAAAATATTTAATTTAACTTTCTTTAACAAAATTAGCTTGTTCCAAAAACTGTACGAAATGGAAAAGAAGTCATGGAGTCTTTCCGCTCTCTCTTTTATAGAATAAAAAATTTTAAATAAATATTAATTTTCTCTAAAATTGTCTTTCTCTTTTAGCGCCTGGCAAGAAAACCGCTATGGCCATACCGCCTGGCACCACAAACGCTGCTGGGACATCGACCGTGACCACGACAACCGTAAACACTGTGCCGCAAGTACAATCCGTACAATCGTTGCACACAATACAGACCGTACAAGTCAAGAAGGATCCTGATGCACAAAATCAACAACAACAAACCATGACGGTGACAACAACCAATACGGGACAACAGCAGCAACATCAACAACAACAGCAGCAACAACAAGTACAACAGGTGCAAGTGCAACAGGCACAACAAATACAACAACATCATATAATAGATCAATCGGGTAATATTTCGACAGCTAACCCACAACAACAACAACAGCAGCAGCAGCAACAAAACCAACAGCCACAACAAATTGTAACACAAACTGAGAATACCGATGGCACCACTTCACTATCAATTGCTCAAGTCCAAACGCTGCAGGGCCATCAAATTTTGGGCAATATCAATCAGGTGAATATGACTGATTATCAAACACATTCAACATTGTGATGATGAAAATGATGATGACAAATATTTTTATTAAATATAAATGGAGACAGGAAAAAGAAACCCCGCCCGCACCTCACTTATCCCTTAACATTTAAAAAAAAATAAATCTTTTTGAACCTGGGCGTTTTTATCTAAATACTTATACACCACCCTGACCTTTTTTTATTACACACACAGAAGCTTGTTTTAATTTAATTAAAATTTTATTTTATATTTTATCTCCCCCCCACTTTAACAATATTTTAATGCCTTAACTTTAGAAAAATATATATTTAACTAATTGTTCTGTACTAACGTATGTTGTTTAGAAAACAAAATATTCTGTAAATGTTACTTTAGAGAATTCCTCGTTTAAATTTAAAAAATTTTGTTTATTTTTATCTTTGTGTGTTGGTTATGCGAAGGTTGTTTAATATAATTTTTTTTTGGCTATTTCCACTAGATTTAAATTGATAATAAACTACTTAATTTATTGTCTTACCTTGCGGTGAAGACCGCCACCGCTGGCTGTTTGTTTGGGTACGGTTGAAGTATTATTTATATCGCTAACCATAGCTAACAAACAGCCAGTGTTGCGAGTCTTCACCAAACAACCTTCGCATTATTATAATTCTTAGTTGCTTAAAAGCTTTGTTCTAAAACTTCAGTTATTATGCCATATTCTTGTATTTCTCTTTTTTTTTATCATTTAAAAACTATTTTTCTATTGTTTTTTTTAAATTATATTTTTTGAATTTTAATACTTTTAATTATTAACATTTAAAGAATAATTGTCAAGACAAAAGATGGGTTAAACGTAGCGAAATAATAAAAAATACAAATAGTAGTATATTTGGTACTTTTTACAAAAGTCATTAAAAATAAATAAACAAACAAACAGATATAAAAGGAGTTTTCCGCAAAAAAATGCAACAAATTATTTTTTTAGAAAAGTGAAAAGTAGTAGATTTAGTACTTTTTTAAAAAATTCATTTAAAATAATGAATTTTTATACTTTAACTTATCAACATTTAAAGAATAATTGTTAAGACAAAAGAGGGTTTCAACTTAGCAAAATAAAAGAAAAATAAAATACAAATAGTAGCATAGTTGGTACTTTTAAAAAAAGTCATTAAAAATAAATGAACAAACAGATATAAAAGGAGTTTTTCGCAAAAAAATTGCAAAAAATTATTTTTTTCTAGGAAAGTGAAAAGTAGTAGATTTAGTACTTTTTAAAAAAGTCATTAAAATTTACTGAATTTTAATTCTTAATTTTAATATTTGTTAAGACTAAAGAGAGTTTAATAGTAGCAAAATAAAAGAAAAAATACAAATAGTAGTATATTTGGTACTTTTTAAAAAAGTCATTAAAAATATATAAACAAACAGATATAAAAGAAGTTTTTCGCAAAAAACTGCAAGAAATTATTTTTTTAGAAAAGTAGAAGATTTAGTACTTTTTAAAAAGTCATTAAAAATTAATGAATTTTAATTATTTAAATTATTAACATTTAAAGAATAATTGTTATAGGAGAAAAACGGTTAAACGTAGCAAAAAAATACAAATAGTAGTATATCTGGTACTTTTTTACAAAAGTCATTAAAAATAAATAAACAAACAGATATAAAAGGAGTTTTGTGCAAAAAATTGCCAGAAATTATTTTTTTCTAGTAAAGTGAAAAGTAAGGAAAGTGAAGTAAAAATTAATGATTAATTAAGGATATACAGTTTTTCGAAAAAAATTAAAATTTTGTCGAAAAGAGGAAAGTAGATTTAGTACTTTTTTAAAAAAGTTTTCAATACGAATTCACAGATAAAAAATATCGTAGAAAATAAATTAATAAAAATTAAAAAGAACCCATTATGATCTGTATCACACCGTCTATCAGTAGAATAATATTAAAAAAAGGATAAATATGCAACATGTTAAGTTTGTGCAAAAATAATTTAAGAGCTCATTAAATTTATGGAAGTATGTTTTATATCTAAAATAGTAATAGATTTAGTACTTTTTAAAAAAGTATTAAAAACCATGTTTCAAAATATAAAGTTAGCGCAAGAAAATAAAACTAAAATAAAAAAATAGAATCTACTACAATTTTTTTTAATACTTTTTTTTAAGTAGTAAAATGATTAGATAGATAAAGTGAAATTTTAAAATTTTTTTAATATTTTATATAATTTTTTTTTTAAACTTTTATATAAAATAATTCAAATTACAAATGAATAAATAAATACTGACATTCAACTTTTCAAAGAAGTAAAAAAAAAACATAATTAGTTTTAGAAAAGGAGCAAAGAGATAAGAAATGTTTTCTTAATCTTTTAAATGTGTAGGCTCTCTAAAAATTTTAATCATAAACTTTAAACACTTAAGGAATCATTATTAATGCGAGTAATATTTTTTGTACTTCTTCGAAAAAATAAAGAGAGATCGAGTCCCGAAAACTCACAAGTTTGAAGAACTCTATTGGAGACAGTTATACTCTAGTGAAGTTTTTTAACCTAACTTGACGTCGGAGAGTGCCAATAGTAAAGCTAAGATTGAGACTAGTGGTAACCAGTATCAGGAAGTAGGTTGTACCGATATTTCTGCGAGAGTCTCTTATATGATATGTTTGATCAACCTGGCATTTTATAACTTCGTGTCAAAAACATTAATAAAAAGAAAACTTGCTTTAACTTGCATTAAATATCTATCGATATTTGAATAGAGTTTAGCAAAATATTGTCATCGATATTGATGCCGTATTTTTTTTCGCCCACTTTTTGTCTTTCAACAATTATTCTTTAAATACTTTGTAAAAAATAAAACATTCTTAAACGTTTAAATCATGTTGTTAAGGTGTATTTATAATTAACTTTAATATTTAATTTTTATAATTTATTTTTAAATCTTACTTTCTTGGTTGTACTATAGCTTTAAGGCGGTTATTTGTACTTTTCCTTTCTAAGTTTTGTTATTTTATTTTATCAAACAGATTTAATCTTTCTAATGGCTTCAATTTTTTTAGTTAAAAAATATTTAGATGGCAAAAAATTTTACATTTTAAACATCTGGTTAACTTTTTAAGTTTAAATAGATTTAAAAATTTAAACATTTCTGTGCATAAAAATATTTGTGTTGGAATGGTCTCAGAACGAAATAGCAAGGAACAATAATAATGATTGTGTAGAAAGGGGACATACTGAACATGACATAAAGGGCCCTTTTTCAAAACCTCCACCCCCCAATATACCTGTAAAAACCATTTTTCACTATCATACTCAGTCGTACGATCTGTCAAAAATAGCATGTGTGCTTAAAAAGTATGATAGTGTGGATTAGAAATGCATGTGTGTGACAGACTTTTTTTGAAAGGTCTATACAATATTTGATAATCTTTTAAAAAAATTCATAAAATAGCATTTTTCCATGCGATCCGAGTTGCAAAATATTTTTTTTGATATGATAGTGTAGCATTTACAACGCCATTTTGAAAAGATTTCATGAGCAGGACAGAATTTTGTCAGATTTTTTTTGTGATTGAATCGTATGATTGTGTAGAATAGTGAATCCTGGCCTTAAGTTATATCCAGTTTTGACCATCTTACTTATCATTAGCATTTAATAAAGCCGTTAGTGATTTCTAACAGTTGAATAGATGTTGCCGATCTCTTGGTATTTCCCTATGGCTGAGGCCCCCCATAACATTAACACTATATGAGACTGCCTGTGATCCTTAGTCAGTTTATGCACGCATTCCTTAAAGGCGCATCCTACAGACATTTTTCCTAATTTTCATATTGATTAGATATTTAAAGTTGCCTAGTCCTGTCACCAGCGAATTTGTCCAGTTCGAATTTTTTTTAATCGACCTACGAAAAAATTCGAACTAACATAAAAAAACGCCGCGATACGGGTCTTCTAATTTAGCCTGTATTTTCACCCCCACTCTCAGAATCGACCTAACTTTTGCTAACTTGAATTTGTTCCGCAGTGCTATTCTAAAATTTTACGAGGTCAATTTTTGCAAGACCTTGGTTACTACCAATTTTATTAACTATTTCTAATTTGGGTTTGAGACTGCAAAAAGTCACAGTAGATCCTTTTTTGCGAGGATATCCGCTGATTGCTGGCTAGGCGGTCATATCTCTGACCACAGCAGTGCTAACTCGTTTATCGGACACATTTCAGTACCGATTTTGAGTTTACATTCGTGTTTGGGTTTTGGGAAACAAATCTATTCATATTTCAGTGTCATCTATGTCCTTTCAGAAGTTGTGTCATTTCAAACTCTATATATTAGCCCTTATTATGAGTTGCATTCGATTTTCCAAAGATGTACTATTGTGAATAGTCCAATTGAGTCAAATTCACAATAGCGCTATTTTTTTTATCGAATGTGCGCCATAATACCGAATGAAAAATCGTTCGATCAGGTCTTTCGACTACAGTCGAAGATCGAAAGTTGCTCATAATAGGCACCATTATTTCTCAAAAAATCTCTTTAGTTAAATTTGAATTAATAAAGTTAATAAAGAATTGAAATATGTAGCGCGAAAACCCTTTTAGATTTCAAATTGACTTAGATTTCTTGGCAGGAAGGCCAGTAAGGTATAATTAAAGTACCTTAAGTACCTGCGTTAGAGAAAGATCATAAAAACTTCAAGTATCATCTAGCCAAGATAAAAATCGAAAAATACGATACTTGCAGATTGTGGCTGGAAGAGGCTAAGACAGTAGCGAATATTGTGTGTGAATGTCCAGCATTGGCAAGCATAAGACTTATGACCCACAGGCAGGAACTTGCAGAATGTTCATGCCACATTTGGGGATATAAGCCTTGGACCAATTGGAGCAATTACTAGAGACTCCGTGATGGGAAAGAAGGCCGACAGTTACTTGCCGATTTGTGGAACAAGATTAACGTGAGTACCTGCCTAGTTGGCCTAATCTCACCACGGTCTTACCACCGAGTGAAATTTAAGCGTAGACTAGCGCCCCCATTGTGTAGTATAACAACTCTTTACGATTGCCACCAATCGCAATTTGTGTGTGATACAGTCACAATGAGTAGCAATTTATACAATATGGCAAGCCTTATCCAAGGCAAGCCTAGATCCATATTATACCCTCTTGCTTAGGGGTGTGGAGACTATCCCAACTCCGTCTGTTGATAGTGCAACAGCACACTTGATCGACCTTGCACCATACCTACATTAATCGATCTTAAACCACAACCGTCACGTGTACTCCCGAAGGGGACCTCACCAATAACCAGTCACAGAGAGGATAGGCTCTCTGTGGGGCCACCGATTCCCGTGGTACCAGTTCTTTGGGCACTGGTCGGGCCTCGAAGAGGACCCGCGATTTTTATCACAGACCTTTTCTTCCAGATTTAGGCTCTAGGAACCCTAGCGTCTGGTGCCGCTATTTTCCCCGAGTGAACCGCGTCAAAGCATTTGCCATTCCTGCAGTGACAATTGGAACCCCCGGGGGTAAGTTACTTGACGATAGTCTGAAATTACTAAAGTCAATAGTAAAGGCTGGAGGTAGTAGGGGTGACTCAATGCAAGTAAGGTTGTCGTAAATTACAAATCGTTGAGGAAGGACCTATTAAAGAAGTGGTCTGTCTGTCTGCTTCGATATTACTGCTAAATTAATAGATTTCTTAAAGTGGTTTTCTTCAAGCATCTAAGTTAGCGATTGTTCTGAGACCATCCTCGCAATTGAGTTAATCGCTCTTAAAGGGAAACTAATTCAGGAAAACAAGCTTAAACGCAAGGTTTTGAGTGCCTTTTGATTAAAATAGGATTAATTTAATTTTAAATTTTAAATATTTAAAAAAAAGTTATTATTTTAAATAAATTTTTGTTGCAATAATTAATATTATTACTATTATCATTATTATTACCAGGGGTCTAATCACCGCATTCGATATCGAGTAAAATCACTTGTAATTGTAGTTTTTCATTTTGCTATCATTGCACTCGATATCGAATAAAAAGCATCGTAATTTCATTCGAAAGGAAATGTTTTTAAACCGTGTTTTCTTGTGCACTTGTTGGCTTATTATTAATCTCTTACAATTTGATATAAATAAGGATTCGCTACGTATCGAATAACAAATTCGATTCGAATGCGGTGATTAGACCCCAGTTTTTACACTTAAAATTGATTAAAAATAATTTTTAGTCAATTGCTTTAATTAAGAAAATTCTATTTTATAAAAATTTTGTAAATTTTTATTATTTTTTACTTTTTATTTTTTACAACAACAAAAACAAATATATTTAGTATAAAATAGTATAATCTTTATTGTTGTCTTTATCTTTATTTTTTTTTTATTTATATTTAATACAATTTTAAATTAATTTAATAAATTTTAATCATTATCTTTTATAAATTTAATCATTAATTTTTAGTTAAGAAATTAATTCTCCTTTTCAATTTTACATTGAAAACCTTTAGTTAATTAATTTTTACTTTAGTTTAGAAACAAACAAAACAAACAATTTAATAAAACACAAAATTTATTTAAAATAAATACAAAAATTTTTACTAACCTTTTTTTCTTTTATTTTTTTATATATTTATTAAATTTTGTAATATTAAAAATTTATTTTTGTTCATTTTGCTTACTTGTTCTTTTAGTCTTGGCTTAGTATTTTACTTGTAAATGCTTTAATATTTAAATGGAATTTTGGTGTTATTTTTCTTTTTTTAACATAAAACTTTTTTTTAATGTTTACTTTAGTTGGCATGTTGTAGATTGCATGTATTTCTGGTTGGTGGTTTAGTTATCCTTCCTCTATGGTGTATGAAAACCTTGATATCTGCTTTATAACCCCGCGTCTACATTAGCCATTAACATGTCTTAACAAAAGTCAAACTTTATATAAAAAAACATTCTTTTTTAATACTGTTTTTTATATGAAGTTTGACTTTTTTTTTAAGACATGTTAATTGCCTCATAATACGAGTTAGACATAATTGGCATTGCTGTAAAAATTAGTTTTTTTTTTCAAAAAATACATCACGGAAATGCTTTAAGTTTATCATCAGCTATCAAGTCGGATTAGTCAAACGTAACTTTGGTGGAACTTAACTTAGGGAAATTGTTAGCTCTTGTTCCTTTTATGTTTTATACGTTTCATTCATAAACAAAGCAAACTCTTAAATACAACACTGAAGAGATTTGATGCTTTAAAAACAGTTAAAGTCGGATTAGTCAGACGTAACTTTGGCGGAACGTAACACATGAAAATTGTTGTTTGAGGCTATTGTATTTTTTTCTTTTCTATATTTCTACGTTTCATTCATGACCAAAGCAAACACAGAGCAAGCAACCTATTATTAATGTACAGAGAGTATCTTAGCGGAATACTAAGTTTATGGGTTCCTTTTCGATCAGCTTCGGTTTTTAATGATTTTAGGCAGCCGAACAGGCAGCACAACATATGTGCACTAATGTCTTCAGGCACAGTCTGCAAGTATCTTCTTTAATTTTCATTTTATTCAGATGATACTTGAAGCTTACATACCCTTTCCCTAATACATTTATCCAGGTTTAGGTACTTTAATTATAACCAAGCAACTTTCTGGTCTTCGTGCCGAAATTATATTTCCTCAGGAGTGCCTTAACAGATTAACCCGACCACCTCTTCCGAGGCATTAGTGTCGTTGTCTTGCGGTCGATAACAAAAGTGAGTTCCTTCAGAGATATCACTCTTCACGTCTTGCAAGGGTTCCTGTCCGATACTCGCGGTCCTGTTAGATTTTATCAAAAATTAGAATTGTAAATTTCTCAGCCATGAAGAAAATATGTTCACATACACAGAGCTCCATAGTACAAGTACCTCGATCCTGTTACCAGCCGCCAACACGAGGACATGTCAGTCGAACTATTGCCTGTACACTCGGTTACGGCATGCCATGTTCTTGTACCAACCAGACTCTCGCCGTAAAAAGTCCTAAAGTAGCAACGGTTTTAATACGAGTATATATACATATCGTCACCTAAAATGCAAAAGGCTGTAACTACTCAAAAATTCAAAATTTACTTTTTGATTGATTATGACGAACTTAACCGAAACACATCTACACAGCAAATTTTACATGTATACGTCCAAAAATAACGACTTTATTGGTGAAAAACAAAAGGCCGTAACTGCAACGTCAACTAAACCAAAAAGCAGTACCTGCACTTTTCCAAAAAAAATCAAAACAAAGTTGGCTTTGATTATCTTTCAATGTGTGTTATGTTTGTTTTCTAAGTTTGAATCTAAAATGTGGATATTAAGTTTTAAGTAGTCTTTAATTTATAACGTTTATTCCTTCTCCTGTAAAAAACTAAAAAGTGTAGTTTTGTCACTTGAGCTGGGGGGTTACTCTCTATTGCGACGCGAAAGCAATTTCGATTCGAAATCTCAATGCGATAAGAGGGCAAATCTATACTCTCTATGACTTTCGCAACACCTTTCGCAAAATTTTGGAAAAAGTGGCAACATTAACAGTTTAAAATATGTCAACAAAAGTTAAGCCGGTTGAATTTACATTTATAGGTAAATGTTGATGGATTATGGTTTAAAGACGTAAATTAACTTGAAACGAGTTGCAAGCAGATAGGTTCGATATACTTTCCATAAATAAACGCTGGTATAATAAATCTGTTATAGAATTTTTTTCAAATTCATATAGCTTTATTTTAACTTTTTTCGTTACTGTATTATATTTTAAATATATATCCCTTACATGATCTCCATCAGATTGTCTAAATATTTTTTGCTACATTTTGCTTCCGGTTGTTAGGCATTTACTTGCAGCAACTGTTTCATGGCCAAATCACTATCTACTAAAATTAAAAACTGTCGTTGCTTTTAACCGACTTCAAAAAAGAAGGAGGTCATCAATTCGTCTGAATGTTCCTTTTTTTATGTATGTAACCGCAGAACTCAGCCATTTCTGAACCGATTTTAAAATTTTCTTTATTTGAAAGGTTATGCTTTCAGGTTGGTCCCATTTTAAAAACAGTTCATTATATTAAAAATTAAAGGGTGTCCCCTTACAACATACATGTTTTTTACGTGTATTAAGAACCGTAAAGGGCACCAAATTAAAATTTTAAAAAATTGCGTGTCGATATAGCTCCCAACGCCAGAAATTAATAAAAAAATAAATTTAAAATTTAAAGGGTGTCCCCATAGGTGCCGTAATATGACCTATATATGCCTATCTTTTGAACCGTTATAGGCAAAACCTTGAAAATTTTACAGAATGTCGATTACTATGACCGTTATAATAAAATATATAAATATTCAAAGTTATAAATTAAAGGGTGCTCCAATAGTTCATTTTATTTGATGTATATGTCCATACTTTTGAACAGTTGTACACAGACCGCTGAAATTTACAAAGAGCCTGTATTGCTAAGTCAGCTATAACAAAAAGTATAAAATTTGAATTTGGAAATAAAAGGGTGTCCCAATAGTTAATGTTATTCTATGTATGTGGCTAAACTTTTTAGCTGTTATAGACAGACAGCTGAAATTTTCAAGGAACCTGTATTCCAAAGTCCACTATAGCAAATATACAATTTGAATTCAGAAATTAAAGGGTGTCGCCATAAATTATGTAATTTGATCTATATGGCCCTATCTCTTGAACCGTAAAACACAAACACTTGAAAATTAGGCAGAATGTCCACTACTTTCTCTGGTATAATAGCAAATATAAATATTTGGAATTATAATGTAAAAGGTGTCCCAATAGTTCATGTAATTTGATATATATGGCCAAACTTTTGAACCGTAATAGACAGACAGTTGAAATTTACAAAGAATCTTTGTGACCACGTCCTTTATAACAACATGTCTTTAATTTAAAATTGTAAATTAAAGGGTGTCCCAATATGAGATGTTATTTGATCTATGTGACCCTATCTTTGAAACCGTTACACACAGAGGCTTGAATGGTGTCCCCATAAAAGACGGATGCTGGTGAAATTAGCTTAACTTTTGAACAGTAATAGGGAGAGGCTTGACATTCACATAGTCTTTACTTCTTTTTCCTCTAATTTTGGCGCATCTTTTATTTGGTTTAAATCTAAATCTTACAGATTACTTCTTACATTTTTAGTTTAGAATTTGTGCCCTTATATCTGTTTTGAAGTCGGTTTTTTTTTGCAAATTAAGATATCAATTAAATCACAATTTTAAAGTAATTACATGTTTTCTTCCTTTGCGCTTGCTCTTTTACTATCGCAAACGAATTTGACATACGCTTTCGCATTACAGAGTATGGTGCTGTCATCTTTGCGAAAAAGATATGCGAAAGAAAAATGAGCGAACGCTTTTAGGAGTACAAATCGTTCGATTACGTACTATTTTTCTTTCGTATCGCAATAGAGAGTAACCCCCCTGTTTTAAAATTTTGTAAACTGTTATTTCTAATAAAACTATGCATTTTTAAATACTGTTTCGGTAAATAAAAGTTTTTCCCGGGATTGCGAATATTTTTTTTTCCCGTTTCCCAGGAAGTAAAAAAGTCGGGGAAATCTCCAAACCTTACTTGAGATATACATAATTCTGAAATTTATTTTCCACATAGAAACGTCTTAAGGAAAAATTTTTCTTCAATGACTTTAAAATTTAGAGTTTAGTGATAAGACTATGTTGCAATTAAGGAGAGTAATTAATATGAAACCCGATTTTAAACAAGTTTGAGTAAAAATTATGTCTCGTCAAGCTGTAGACATCTAGTTGCCAAATTTATGTACTCGCATATATTTTTGTAAACATCGTGATGCTATTTGAGGACTTTCGTGAATGCTTAAAAACGCTGTGTCGTCAGCAAATAACGAGTGATTTTTTAAGAGCTTGAGAACTTTTTTTTAAAAAAAAACGCATAAAATTTGCAAAATCTCATCGGTTCTTTATTTGAAACGTTAGATTGGTCCATGACATTTACTTTTTGAAGATAATTTCATTTAAATGTTGACCGCGGCTGCGTCTTAGGTGGTCCATTCGGAAAGTCCAATTTTGGGCAACTTTTTCGAGCATTTCGGCCGGAATAGCCCGAATTTCTTCGGAAATGTTGTCTTCCAAAGCTGGAATAGTTGCTGGCTTATTTCTGTAGACTTTAGACTTGACGTAGCCCCACAAAAAATAGTCTAAAGGCGTCAAATCGCATGATCTTGGTGGCCAACTTACCGGTCCATTTCTTGAGATGAATTGTTCTCCGAAGTTTTCCCTCAAAATGGCCATAGAATCGCGAGCTGTGTGGCATGTAGCGCCATCTTGTTGAAACCACATGTCAACCAAGTTCAGTTGTTCCATTTTTGGCAACAAAAAGTTTGTTAGCATCGAACGATAGCGATCGCCATTCACCGTAACGTTGCGTCCAACAGCATCTTTGAAAAAATACGGTCCAATGATTCCACCAGCGTACAAACCACACCAAACAGTGCATTTTTCGGGATGCATGGGCAGTTCTTGAACGGCTTCTGGTTGCTCTTCACTCCAAATGCGGCAATTTTGCTTATTTACGTAGCCATTCAACCAGAAATGAGCCTCATCGCTGAACAAAATTTGTCACATTTGAACATTTCGAACCGAACACTGATTTTGGTAATAAAATTCAATGATTTGCAAGCGTTGCTCGTTAGTAAGTCTATTCATGATGAAATGTCAAAGCATACTGAGCATCTTTCTCTTTGGCACCATGTCTGAAATCTCACGTGATCTGTCAAATACTAATGCATGAAAATCCTAACCTCAAAAAAATCACTCATTATTGATGTGTAGACTCGGTTGATTGTTGGCATGCTATAAAATAAAATATGTTCCAATATACTACCTTGAATCCCAATATACTATCGTGGGTCCCACAAAGCTACCTTGGGAAACTCCGGGTTCAATTGGCTGAGATAAGCTAAAATATTTTCTTAATTTAGAATGAAGTTGGTGCCTGGGTAGGCTAGTAGGTAGTGTGTTAGTCTATCAGTTCGGGGTTGTGGGCCCGATTCCCACCAAAGACCGGTATTTTTCACTACAAGTTGGCAGGAAGACCAAGAAGGTGCTTGGATGTTGTGGATAGCTTAGCCTTAGGCAAATATTGCCAATTATCATAGACTCTGTGATAAGGAAGAATTTCGACATGTATCAGACGCCAGTCTGAAATCACTATCACTCAATGAAAGTAAGGTAGTCGTAAATTACCAGTCGCATACAAGAAATTATTGAGATCGAAAAGTGACCCATAAAGTTAGTAGTAGTTTTGAAGATATTTTTCAAACGGCCAACACATATATTTGCTTTTTCATGTCATTGACATGATTTTTTATTAAGACGCCGTCTTGACGAGACGTAGTTGTGCTTGCACATAAACAAAACGTCGACAAAATAGGGAACAAAAATTTGTTTACTTTTTCAGTGTTGAGAATACGTTTCGCCTAAACGTAATTTTCTGTTTGTCGTCAATTTGGACAATTGACCAACAGATGGCGTTGTTTAAAATCAGACATTCATTATAAAAAACAACATTTGATAACAAAATTGTTTGGCGAAAAAGTGTTCCAACAAGAACATGACATCGACAACGATGTTTTATACAAGACATGTTAATGTGTGCACATGAAATTGTTCAATGGTTAAACAAATCAATGGCTCGTCAAGACGTTGTGTACGGTCTGTTATTCTGCTCCTTCCTCTGCTTTGCGAGTCTTTAATAAAAACGTTTCTGCTGTGGAAGCTACTAAACCTTTTTCGACACTTTCTATTACTTAAAGCAGCCTCACAAAAAGTATTTGAAAGCATTTAAAGAGTTTCAGTTCCTGCCAAAATCAAGTAAAATAATTTAAAACAGATTGCGCTTTGACAGCTGACCTTTCAAACCAAAAAGTGGTCATTCTTTAAACGTTGTGAACGAAAAACATAACGTAATATAACGTTTTGGGAAAAAATATTCTAGCAAGAACATGACATCGACATCGATGTTTTTCACGAGACATTTTAATGACGCGCATAAAATTGTTCAATGGTTGAACAAATCAAAGGCCCTCCAAGATGTAGTGTGCTGTCGTTTATTCTGCACCTTCCACTGCTTCCAGTTAAAAATCAAGTAAAAATAATTTGAAACTGAGATTGTATTTTGAACTTTGACTGCTGACCTCTCAAACCCTGGCATAGCTGCAAGCGCCTAGCAACAGAGTGCCGTGCGGTTTTGCGGCGAATTTCAGTGGTAAGTGACTTATTACTGAGCGGTTAGTTGGTTGCGTTTGTTTAAAGTTTAAAAGCGAAATCGTATTAAAACAAACCGCTCTTGTCAATGACATTTTACCAACTAACCGCTCAGTAATAAGCCTATTTCCGCTTAAACTCGCCGCTTAAACGCTCTGTCGCTTGCAGCTCATTGAGTAGCCTTGGCATCTTACATAACCTTAAAAATAATTAAAAGTGAGGTTATTTTAAAATTGTATTAAACATATTACAACTAAACGAACACTATATTGTATTTAACAATTAAATATTTTATTTTTGTTTTAAATCAAGTTCCCTAAGAACTCTTATTGCTCATATAACGGACATTTTGTAACCCTAATTGTAACTATTTCATGTTAACTGTTTTGTTGTTGTTTTGAACAAACTAAATCATTAAACACTAAATTAATCAATAAATGTTGTTCTTTTTTATCTTCTTTCTCTTTCTATATAATAAATGAATGTTATATGAAATTAACCGAAAATGTTTTAAAATAAAACAAAAAATATACGCTGGCCAAATGACTAACCTTAAATCACAAACAAATATCAAATAAAATCAACATCAACAACAACCATCAAAATAACCCAATCAATCAATCATATCATTGCTTAAAATAAAACATCATTCAAATAGGGCAACAATAAGAACATTTTGGTAAAGAAGGTTTTCATTTTAAAAGGCAGTAATAATACGTAATGATGATCCAACGATATGATCTGCGGCTCCGAGGGTAGTACGGTGGACAATGGAGTCGAGGTCGTAGCGGCAACAACATCAGCAACCACGTCAATGGCAAATGAAACCCATAACAACAACAACAGCAACAACAACAGTAGCAGCAACAACAACCACAACAGTGGTAGTGGCAACAGCAGCAACAACCACAACAACAGCAACCAAAATGCCACCACAGTAATCAGTGGCAATGAGGTATTGAGTGTCAGTACAGCAGATTTGGCACAAATGGTAAGTGGTAGTCATGGTGGTAATGTACAAATAAGATCGGCCCAACCTTTGACCCGAGCCACCCGGCGCATGCTCAGAGGCCATACAACGCACAATGCAGCCGGTGAAAGGGTATTACTGATCAACTACATTTCACCCAATTCAACGAGCAATACTAATCAAGTGAATACCACCACAAACGCTACCATAATACAACCATCAACCTCATCATCAAATACAACCACACGTAGGGTTATACAAACCAGAGGAGGTCTACATCATAGTAGTAATAATAATGTTAATACCTCAAACACGACCACTACTACAACAGCTACACCAGTTTCTTTAGCCGGACTTGGCTCCGAAGTTACAGTCACTTTGAAACGATCAAGTAAATCATCACAAAACGCAGGTCATATTATAAGGCATCAACAGCAGCAGCAGCAGCAACAACATCATCATCAAACAACTACCCCAGTTAACACCATACAAGCAACAACCACCAGTTCTACAACACACATACACTCACAGTCGCCCCCGCCATTAGTGTTTACCACCCACACAGCGGCGGACATAGAACATCATGAGCTACACGAAGTGGAAGAAATAGAAGACCACCACACGGAACAGCAACGCCATCACCACCAGCAGCATCAGCATCAGCAACAACATCATCAACAGCAGCATCAAGTTATTATACATCATCATGGCAATCAAGGAGAACAACAGCAGGAAATCCAATATCATCATCAGCCACAGCAGCAACATCATCAAACCACAGTGCCCCATCTCATGTCCATACAAACTCAAACACAGGCCACCTCAGCCGATATGGATGAGGATGAGCTATTGGAATACAGCACTAGCAATGTTGATCAGGTGGTGGAGGCCGCCATGGCTGTGGATGATGCTGAAGATGTTGAAGAGGTGGTGGAAACTCATCATATACAACAGTTGCATACGGTGCAGCTGCAACAACAGACTGAATGTCTGGAAGATGATGAGGGTGAGGTCGAAGAGGTTTATTTGCAATAAAATTAGTAAAGATGAATATATGTATGTATTTAAAAAAAAAAATATTTTTAAGAGATTTATGTATGTTTTTGAAGAAGGTACTTTTTCAAAGGGTATTTTTGTACCCTGCATCACAGGTGGAAAGGGTATATATAAGTTTTTTTTTAAATAACATTTGTTTTAAGAGATATTTTCTTAAAGGTGCTTTCTTAGAGACCTTTTTCTAAAAAAAAATCCGTTTTACAAAAGGTACTCTTTTACTTAAAGAATGTTTCATAATGTATTTTTTTCAACAAGATGTATTTTTTGCTAAAGGTACTTTTTAATTAAAGGAATTTTTAATTAGAACTTTTGATGAAAGTTATTTTTAGCTAAAGGTACTGGTTTTATTAAATCTACTTTTTAATTAAGGTAATGTTTTGTTAACGGTACTATTTTGCTGACCTATTTTTTTTTTACTATTTTTAGGTATTTTTTTAAGGAAGGTACTTTTACAAAAAAAATTGTTTACAACGTATTTTTTAAGGAAGGTACTTTTGCATAAAATTTTTTTTACGAAGTATATTTTCTTATTTTACATACTTTATTACAAAAGGACTTTTTTGTAAAAATTTAAATTTTTACTAAAGATAATTTTTAACAAAGTGCTTTTACAAAAGGTACTATTATTTGAAAAATTGTGTTGTTTCACAAGATCTTTCTTCTTGCAAAATTATCATTTTTGCAAATGTTACTTTTTACAAAACGTACTTAATTCTTTAGCCATAAATGTTCTTTATGGCTAAAGGTTTTATTTTGCAAAAAGTTCTTTTTTAAAAAATGAATTTTTGCAAATAGTTTTTTTTACTTTATTTATGATGTTTATAAGCAAATTTACATTTTACAAATTTATTTCTTTATAAAAGTCTTCTTAGCAAAATGTTTTTTCAAAAAGTTATTTTTTTAAAAATTCTACTTTGCAATAAAAAGGTTTATTTGAAAAGGATAATGATTGTTAAAGGACACTGTGAATAAAGTAGTTATTTACAAAATGTTCTTTTTTCAAAATGTACTTACTAATTTATAAAAAGTTCCTTACAATTACAATTTTTGTTCTTTTTAAAAAAGGTACCTTTTTTTGCAAAATTAAATTTTTTTTAAACTTGACTTTTTTTCAAAAAGAGATGCTTTAAATATACATTTTTTAAATGGTATAAAAGCTCCTTTTGTACAAATCAGATTTTTTTTACAAAATTTCAAAAAACACCTACTCCTTTGCAAAATTTACTTTTTAAGTCCCATCCATACATGTAAGTTTTGTTTCTACAATTTTCTTAAATTCTCTTTTTTAAAATGCATTGGTATCCCTAGTTGGAGTTTTTTTTGTTTCTGACGGCTGAATACTTTTGTACAGTCGTCATCAAGTCTAAAAGAGTGAACAACAAGAGAGAGTCGCAGTTGTTGGTGCATGAGACATTGTTCCAAAAGTTACATTCGAAGGAGGAAATATCTATCTTAGTGAAGCAGTTAGAAAAGTCATTCGTCTTTTATCCCTCTCCTATATAAGAGCCTCAGTCTCAGAACTAAAGTTTCAATGTCCAATGTTTCAAAGTTTCAAAATGTACTTTTTTTTACAAAATACAATTGTACTTTTTAAAAAATACTTTTTCTTTAAATTATTGCTAAGGGGCCAGAATGGATTGTTAATGAATTGGACAATTCGGGTATACGAGGTCGTGGTGGAGGCAATTTTCCGCTGGGCATGAAATTAAAATATATGGAAAAACCTAAAGTTGCTCCAAACAGATACGTGGTAGTAAATGGAGTTGAAGATGAGCTAGGAACGTACAAGGATTTTGAAATAATGCGTCATGAACCGCAAAAAATTATCGAAGGTTCGTGCTATATCCGCTATGGCGGCCTGGATATTCATAAGAGACGTATACTACAATGAAGTTTGTAATCTCCAAACAGCTCTATTGGAGGCATATGAGGCAGGTTTGATGGGTGTAAATGCTTGTGATAGTGGTTTTGATTCTGACATCTTTATACAGCGTAGCGGTGGACAGTATATATCAGAGGAATAAACTGCCTTAATCAATTGTGTAATGGGGTCATAAGCAAGATCACGCAAAAAGCCGCCATATCCCTTAGAAAAGGGTATTTGGGACAAATCCATAACTTTACTTAATATGGAAACTGTGTCCATGGTACCCACCAGATTGACAAGAGTATCATTTTTAGTACTTATTAAGTATTTGAGGTAAAACATGTATAAATGTGTATAGCTTCAGCTCAAACAACATACCATACACACATACTCATACCAATTTCAACTTAAATAACTACAAGTATAGGCAGAGAATAAGTGTTCGCATACTTGTTCATTATTTTTTCGCAATACAACCAAGTATAAGTAAAAGTTGGATAAAGTATTGGCTATACTCATACTTGTAAGTATAGAGTGGGAATAAGTACAAGTATGTAAATACTCTAAGTATACTTAGAGTATTTTATAAATATATGTAACTATATGTATTAATTATTTCACAATTTAAAAATACGTTCATTCCTTCATCCTAATTATTTTGGTTTTCCATACTTACCAATGTTCGGTTATAAACAAAATATTGCTAAACGTACACCATTTTACACTTGTAAGTATACTTAGAGTATTATAACTACTTTTCCATACTTGTAAGTATTAGGTAGTTATAAGTATGGGTATGACAGACACCCATCACATTATCTACCTATAACTAGTTGTACTCATACATGCGTTACGTATACACTTTTAAGTTCGTTGTGTAGAAATAATGTTTGTTATAAGTATTGGGTACACCCATACTTATTTCACTGCAAATGCGTATGTGTAGGTATTTTCTATGTTATAAGTATAGGTATTATTAATACCCAAAAATATGTGTAAATACTTGACTACATTTATTTAATAAGTACTTTTTGTCAGTCTCTGGTATCCACCATATGTCGTAGAGGCAGTAAATGGTTTTCTAAACTCGGTGTCTGGCCTCATAGCCCTGGTAGCAAACTATTTTGCATATCGGGCACGCTAGAAACACCATGTACGGTAGAGGAAAATCAGGGCCTATATCTACGTGAAATGATTGAAAGACATGCTGGTGATGTTACAGGGGGTTGGAACAATTTGTTGGCCATTATACCACCCTAAACGTGTAAAAAACGTATACAACGATTTAACACTCGATTCAGAATCCTTGAAATCTTCAAACAGTGCTCTAGGCACTAGAGGAGCTATAGTGTTCGATAAATCACATGATATTTTGGAAGCCATGACACGATTTTTAAAGTTTTATAAAAATGATGAATTTGAAAGAAACAAGAAGCAGTTTTTTTTGAAAACGTACCCTTTTTAAAAAGTACTTTCAAATAAAAGTTATTTCTATTAAAAAATACAAAGAATAGGTACTTTTACAAAACAAGCTCTTTTTTACGAAGAGTACTTTTGTTTATAAAAAAAGATAATTAAAAACAGAAATATTTTATTTTAGATTAGATTAACAAAAAAGAAATTTATTTTTTTTACATATAGATCAGATTTAGAATTATGTATATAGACTTTAAGTGTAAAAAGGTTTTTAGAGTAACTTAATGAATTAAGTTAAGTTAATATCGTAACGATGATGACATCTCTACTTAATGATCCCAGTTTTTTTTTACATTTTTACTTATTTTTTTTTAATCGATTCAAAGAATCTATATAATCTTTGTACCTTTAAAAGTTTAAAATTTTTTCAATACCAGTTTTTATGTAAACATGGACCAAACGCTGCAATTATAATTTATTATTGGAACAGAGAGCCAAATATAAATGTTTTATTTTAGTTTAAAAGTTGCGCAATAAAATATTTTATTAAGGGACATTAAAGTAAGTTTTTTGGCGATTTGAGAAATGAAATGACGGTCTAAAAAGGTATACAGCCAGTTTATACTACTACGGAATTAACTTTTTTTCGTAATTTATTTATTGTATCTTTAATATATTTGAAGTAACAATAATTACTCATAACTTAAGTCTAAAATAAAAATAAATGTACTTCTTAAGTCCAGCCAGTTTTAGACAAAAAATTGTATGTTTCACGGTTGCTGCTGTCATTTGCGAGTGTTGTTTGGGTGAGAGAAGCAGTGTCCCTCCTTCTTAGACGAATGAAACCACGTTCGTTAAGTAAGTTGCGGGCCAGTGGATATGGATGTGTTTCAAGATTCTTCAAATACGTTACTGCATATTTCGCTATTTCTGCTTTAACTGGGGCTTTCAAAAACAGTCCTAGTAGGCTGCGACTCTCTGAACATTCTTTCCGGTTTCTTGAAATGCTTTTTTAGGTTAATTGTTTTCCTGAGTTTTTGACAACACTACTATAATCTTCTTGTCCCCATCCTTGTGAATAGCAGCACGTTCGATTAGTGCAGGAAATTGGTAATTATCCGCTAAATCAAGTTTGTTGTTTCTATCTTTAGCGTACATATCCAGGACCTTTTTTTTCATTTTTTTGACAAACATCATTTTACAAAAGATTTCCTCTCTTATACAGGGTGGCCCAAAAAAGACTGAAGGATTAAAAATAACTGTATTTTTTTTGTTTTTATTTTTTATTAATTTTTTTTATGTTTTTAAATATTTAATTCATGGAAATTTTTTACATCTAAGTGTGAAATATAACATCTCTCAAATGGTGTCCATTTTCTTGCAAACAAAAATTGGCTCTTTTAACCGCATTTTCCATTACTGCCCGTATAGTTTCTGGTTCCAAGTTCCTTATTTCTGCTTGAATGTTCTGCTTAAGCTCTTGAATTTTTTGGGGTTTATTGATATACACAACTCCTTTCAAATAGCCCCACAAAAAAAAAAAAAAAATCTGTAGCAGTCAAATCTGGTGAACGTGGAGGCCAAGCAAAATCACAATTTCTGGAAATTATTGGTTCACCAAAAATATTATGAAGAAGTTCCATTGTCGCTCTTGCTGTATGCGCAGTTGCTCCATCTTGCTGGAACCATATGTTTTGATTATTCTCAACATGTGGACGCAAAAAATTTTCTATCTTAGTCCTATACAGAGCCCCGTTAACCGTTTCTGGTTGACCAGATGGATCTTCGTTTACACTCTGCCGTAACCCTCCACAACTGCTTCATTGCGCACAGATCGACCTCTTCCTCTTCCTGGAAGATCTGACACTCTTCCATGTTCCTCAAAACGGGAGACTAAGTTCCTAATCATGTTATCACTGGGTGCTGTTCGGACATTAAAATGACGACGATAATTTCGTTGAGTTGTAATAATTGACCTTCCAGAAGAATAAAAAAATTCAATGATTTTGACGCGTTTCTGCACATCATATGTAGCCATGATTTATCTCCAAAAACCAGTAAATAACCTGCAAAAGACAAAAAAAAATTATTAAACACAAAAAAGATTTAACTATTTTTAATCCTTCAGTCTTTTTTGGGCCACCCTGTACATGCATTGCATTTTCGCTTATCTTTGGAGCTGTGATCAGCATTACCACACAATATATGTAAATTTCTTAACTTGACAGCTATCTTCGAGCACACCAAAACCTGTCACATGTTAAACATTTTTTTTTTAGATTTGCAACTTCTCTGGGTGTGACCAAGCCTGCCACAGTTATGACATTGTCTTACCTGAGGGTAGAAGAAATCTACCTTCAGGAGAGTGCAATTCAATGCCACTTCACTTCGAATATTATTTTCCTCAAAACCAATTTACACCCATTTTGTTCATTGGTGGTTCTTCGTGTAAGTCTCATAACAGAAGTTACTAACCTCGCTAATAATGTTGTTTTTCATTTTTTCCTCAGAGATGTCTGGTGGAAATATTCCTAATGGCTCCGTTACTTTTGGTGAACGTTTTGGGTATAAATGCTTTTAAGTTTTCTTGTTTTAATCTGTGATCTTGAAAAATGCTATTAGCGGATATAGATTTTTCGAAGAATATTTTATATAGCGTTTAGTCAACAGTTTTAACTTCTTTAATACCCTTAAAGCCAAAATTCCTAATTTTTCCATATAGGAAAAGGCCACTTCCATATTTTTTTATATTTTCAGCATCAGCTTCAGCAAGTTCTTGATCAAAGTGAGCGTCCATAGCAACTACGCTTTCGGCCGCCATCTTTGCAACACTAAAATGCTCTATTGCATACTCGGTTTTTTGTCTGTCTTTCAAAACGCGATAATTTTCTAACCAATCTACAATTATTATGCAGTTTCCGCCATTACCACCAATTAAAAGAGCCTTATAGCTAGATTTAACGCTACTCTTAACTTGTATTCTGGTTGATTTGGGTCGGTCGTCAGTCGATATGGTGGTAACAATTGTCGACATCTGAACGCCCCTTCCCATTTTCGTGGACAAGAACCACTACTTGTAGTTTAGTGCGACCTTCACTGGATGAAAAAGTTTATTATTTTTTTTTTAAATACCAAAGGATAGCTTCCTGAAAAAATCTTTTAACACAGATCCTACACCTGAAAGAAGTTTGTTCGGTAATATTAAATTTTATTTCATAAAAATACTAGAGAAGGAACTGCGTCATACGCTTAGCTAAAAAAAGTGATTTCGAAACGCAATGGATATGTCATAGAAATTCGAACGGTTTTGCTTTGATAACCCTACAACCCGCAGTATACATTTTACAGTAATATGAAAAAAATATAAAATACCATTTTAATTAAAATTCTTTGTATTTTTATCTTCTATTTTTCGCAAAAAAGAGAAACTTTATGCATATATAAATGTGAATGTCACAAAATTTCAACTGGCTCTTAATAAAATATTTTATACCCTAAAATGCAAGAATAAAATTTTTATTCAAATTTTTTATATTCAATTTATAATTTTTCGCAAAAAAAAAGACGAAAATTAACACATACAATTTTTTATGTTACAAATTTTAAACTGGTTCTTTATAGGTTAACAAATTGTACACCCTTTGAGTCATAACTTTGTTAAGGGATTATAGAAGAACTTGTTCAAAGGTGTTGTCAAATAATTTGGAGTATTTCTCTTTGTATGCTAAAAATATTAAAACAAGTTATACAAAATTTTTATATATAATATAATGCAATTATTATTAATATTAAAATTAAGTATAAAAATAAACTTAAAAATATTTTATAAATAAGATAGATTAAAAAATAATAAAAACTCAAATCTAACGAACAAAAATTTAATTATAAATTTTGTTAATAATACAATTGTATTATAATTAATAAAATATATTAAAAAAAATTTTATTAAAACATATTAAAATTTTATAAAATAAATATTATATAAGCTAATTTAGCTATAGAAGTATAAAGAAGTAATAAAAATTTTATTTAAATAAAAAAAAAAAAAAAAATAACAAGAGAACCCCCCAAATCGTGTATAACTTGTTTGACCAACATTTATTGTAAAAAAAAAACATACAACATTTAAAAGTAATACAAAAATAAATATACATACACCAAATATAACGTCACACACAAAGATAAAAAAATAAAAATTAAAACGACCTAATTAACATTTTATTAAGTTTTCATTATAAAAATAAAAAAAAGTACAATTGACGTTTTAAATTTTGTTTTAAGTTTCGTACTTTCCACTTCAATGCATTGCATGAAAATCAACGAATTTTGAAATAAATTTTGTTACTTAGGCCGTTTTTCTTTTCAGTTGACGATATATTATATTTTATTAAAATAACTTAAGGTTCTTATTAAGTATTTATCCATAAAGATTTTATGATTTTGTAAATGAATTAAAATCTAATTTATGTTATTAAAAACATTTAAATACATAAAAATATAATTTAAATTTATTTAAACCTTAAATAAAATAAAAAAAAAAATAATAAATAAATAAATGCAATTTTTATGTTCTACTATAACATTTGTTTAAAACCTCTTTTATTTAAAACATTTTGCTTAGAAGTAAAAATTTCGATATATAAACACATTTCGAAATAGTGTACATCAGCAGTCACTATTTTTAACCGACTTCAAAAAAAGAAGGAGGTTATCAATTCGTCTGAATGTTGCTTTTTTTTATGTTTGTGCCCGCAGAACTCAGTCATTTCTGAACCGATTTTAAAAATTTTTGAAAAATTTTGAAAATTTTTTCTTTATTAGAAAGGAAATACTTACAGATTGGTCCCATTTTAAAAGAAGTTCAGAATTTTGAAAATTAAAGGGTGTCCCCATACAACATACGTGTTTTTTACGTGTATTATGATCCGTAAAGGGCACCCTTTTATAATTTTAAAAAACTGCATAACACTATAGCTGCCAATAACAGAAATTAATAAAAAAATAAACTTAAAAATTAAAGGGTGTCCCCATATGTGACGTCAATTTAAATATATGAGCCATTTTAACCATTGTGGACAATTACTTGAAAATTGGACAGAATGTCCAATATTTATAATCAGAAATTAAATATTTATAATTAGAAGTTAAAGGGTGTCCCAATAGTTGATGTAATTTGATGTATATTGCTGAACTTTTGAACCGTTACAGAGAGACGGTTGAAATTTACAAAGAACCTGTATATCTAAGTCCTTTATAACATCAAGTATATAATTTAAATTTGGAAACTAAAGGGTGTCCCCATAATTGATATAATTTAACCTATCTGGCCCTATCTTTTGAACCGTTATAGACAAACACTTGAAAATTAGACAGAATCTCCACTACTATGTCCCGTATAATAACATTTATAAATATTTAAAATTTTAAAGGGTGTCTCAAAAGTTGATGTAAATTGATGCATATGGCCAAACTTTTGAACCGTTTTAGACAGACATTTGAAATTAACAAAGAATCTGTCCTTTAAAATAAGTGTTTAATTTAAAATTGTACATTAAAGGGTGTCCCCTAGGTGATATTGTTTAAGCTATATGGCCATATCTTTGGAACCTTTACTTTTTATTACTGTGTCAGTAATAATAACTGTAAAAAATAAAGGGTGTCCTCATATCTGACGTAATTTGTCGTTATGGATAGACATTTGAATGTACAGAACGTATATTACTTGTCCGTTAGAGCAAAAAGTATAGAAGTATTTGATTTGAGTACTATTTCTTACAGATTACTTCCTTTTAAATTTTTAGTTTAGAATTGATGCTCATATATTTGTTTTGTAGTCGGTTTTTTTTGCAAGAATTATCTATCATACTTTCCCTTTATAAAATCGGTATAGCGGCACAATAATACAAAGTAATATCACTGGGAGGGGTTTAATATTAAGGAGAATTTTTTTTGATTTATTTTTATATGGAGCTTGAAAGATAAAATACTTTTAGGGAGAGAAAATGCTTCAACTCTCAAACTTAATATAAATAAATCAGTAAAAAGCGAGTCAGACTCACACTTGTAGGGTTCCGTACGACCTTCAACTTATATAACTTTAAGGCCCATTATTATAACTTGCCATTAGCTAAAGTTAGGATTTTATCAGGGTGATAAGTAGTTTTTCGTTATTATAAGTATACATTAAGCTATAAGTGACTGATAAACTAAAGGGAAGAACATCTTGCCTTTAACTTTTAACATTAGATATAAGAGTTTGAAGTTGCCATGTTTCGTCATCTATAAAGTTGCCGTATTTTCTAATCTATGAAGAGAAATAAATTCATTTTGTATTTGAAAAATAAAAATGGAAAACAAATCTCCTTTGTTGTATATAAAATCTTTTCGGTTTTTTGTTGCACAGATAACTAATTTGTGGTTTGTTAAAAGTAAACAAATAAATAAAAGGTATGGCGTTGCCACTGAGTTTTTAATAACCAATTTTTTTTAAAAAAGTGTTTATTATTGTACTGCCATATTTTCAAAAAGATTAATTTTATTTTAGAAGGAAGTTGTAATAACGAAAAATAGTTATTGTTCACTTTATCGCTCACTTAAGTAGAAGTGAAATTTAACTAAAACGTACTTTAAAGGCAAGTTATAATAATGGGCCTAAAAGTACAAATGTTAAATGTTTTTCACGTCTTATGTGGCACTCTTTAATTTTAATTATTTTTTATACTAGAGAAGAGTACTAAACACCCTTTCATTATTAATACTATTATTTTCGATACTTCTTGTTACATTAGATATTATAAAATATAGTCTGTGTACATTTTAAGTGTCTGCCTATTACTGTTTAAATATTAGGTCTTATATGCAAAATTGTGTCACTATCGAAACACCCTTTAGTTTTTGGCTTCATTTTTTGTTCTTGTTATAAGGAACAAAATTATGCATATTTACGTACGTAAATTTATATAACTTTCTTAACGCTCTTTATTTTTACCTTTTTTTGCTGTAGGGGATATAATTTTACAGATTTTGTATGAATTTACGGTTAAAAAAATAAATTCATATTCGCAAAAAAAGCGTCACTATGGGAACACCCTTAAAATTTTATGATAACATCAAGAGATTACCCCGGTTCAAAAAATGGGACCAAATTATATTACTGTCGGAGCACCCTTTAATTTTTAAATTTGTTTAGCGGCCATAATAATAAAACTTTTGTGAAACTTGCTGTTTTGGAGCTACAGAAGAGAGCAAAAAAGTTCATCGAACTTTACTGATTCACCGGAGCATCGACGAAATATGGGTCGTGTTTCAGAGTTTTATTGTTACTACAATGGTATGTGCTCTAATGAAATTAGGGAACTTATTCCAGACACGCGCTTATTGTTAAGAGACTACTCACAGCAGAGGTCTTTGCTTTCACTTTCAAAGCGGGAAAGTTTCCAGTCGAACATTCACCAACACTACTCCCTATAGTCTACTTCCCACAACCTAATTTCCTACTTCCAGCACATTGTAGGAGTCTTCCCCTGAGTGCTGGTCCAAAATTAGTAGAATAAATAGGTTTATTCCCCTTGCATTAGAGAGGGAAATTTCTAGCTGAATTAAAAAATTATATTTAGAGAAAATGTTAATGGAAAATTTGGCCAGAGGAGAGCGTATGTGATATTTCATATATAATCACATTCGGTGTTCTTAATGATTTAATAAAATAATAAATGTTAAGAAGAATGTGGTTTATATTTAAAGCAAACCTGAAAATATTTGAAGCAAACCTACATAAATAAGGTGGCGTCAAAGCTTAAGGTTTCCATGGTCACAGAAGTCTTACGAAATGTCAAATTTTTGTGTAAAAGACCATGAATGGTATAGTCTAAACATAACCCTCCGTCTACATTAGCCATGAATCTGAATTAGCAAAACTCAAAATCCATATAAAAAATCTGTATAAAAAACAATGTTTTTTTTATATGAAGTTTGAATTATATTAAGACAAATTGATGGCTAATGTAGACGGGGGTAATATGTAATAAGTCTGTGAGACATTGCGAGAAAATACGGATAAAAGTTTTATAGACGTATAGCTCTTTCATATTTTTTGAAATTTTTCGAAGTGATGACAACTTTTCAAAGGCAAATTACCTTAAAATTACTCAAAAAGAGCTAGATGTTGCTCAAAATAGCTCAGCTAGCATTATTGATATTTTTGTAAACAATAAAAAAATAAAAACTGCTGTTTTCATTTTACTATATTTTAATCTCAACAATGGTATAAACGTAATCGTAAAATTTTTAATAATTTCTTGAACAAGGATTAATATTGATATTATTTGCTCTTAAAATTTATGTACGTAAATTCGTACCGTGTAAACCACCATGTATCATACCACCATGAATCATCTACTTGACAGAGCGTTACCCCCGTCTCCATTAGACATTAACATGCCTTAACAAAAGTCATATAAAAAAACATTATTTTTAATACTAGTTTTTTTATAGGAAGTTTGATTTTTGTTAAGAAATGTTGATAGCAAATGAAGACGGGGGTTTAGGTAATGAGGTTGGATGCAAACAAGCTATTATTGTTTTTTGTGTGTGTTAGCTCTTTCTGCTTTATATAGCGATTTTACCTCTATTTTGGGTTTAAATTTATTATATTGTATTTTACTAAACAAACTATGTTAACATTACTGTTCATTAAAGAGCGTTGCGCTCTTATTTAGGTTTGTTCATAGCTAGGAGGTAGGAAACGTTGCACCTTGCGCGCTTATTTAGGTTAGTCAGTAAGAGTAAGAGTCAATAAGAGGTAAAAAAATAAGAGAAAAAAGGATATAACATAAAGTAAGGCATTGTTGTATCTATCGATGCATCGAAACGCCTTTTTGCCAATGCGATACCGATTATAAATAAATATCCGCGATGTTGATAGCGATATGCCTTGTGAAGTCAGAAGTCGCAAGTCAGAACAAGTTTGAACGAGACTTGCAGTTAAAAATAGCCAATCAAAACTTAAAATAAGTTTCGATATAAAACGGCGTATCGCCAGAAAACAAGCCGATCAAAGCTTGTAGTTAAATTAGGACACCTTAAATGCCTCGCAACTTATTCTTTAGTAAAATTAAAGATTAAGGTAGAATTAATTAAAACGTACTTCAAAGGAAAGTAACACATAAAACTTTTTGTTGTTTGACATCCTTCTCTCTCGTTTTTCTTCCTTTTTTAATGTGTTTTAAGAGGTAAGTGAAGAAGTATAATTGTATATTTGTTTTAAAACAGATTTTCTTACTTTTTACGATTTATTGATAACCAACGCGTTACAATGCCTGTAGCGTTACAATATACATACATACACACATACAGATGTGGTCAAGATTTTCATCGATACCTAGCCGTGGGCCCTCATTCGACGGGTGGTCTTACCACCGATTGAAATAAAGACGTAGACTAGCGCCCCCACTGTGTAGTAACGGCACACCCTACGATAAGGTGCATTTTAGGTGAGTCGCACTGTCACAGTGAGTAGCAATTTTTTAAAACATGGCCAGCCAATGACCCCTGTATCCAACTCATTCTGTTGGGCACTGGTCGGGCCTCGAAGAGAACCCGTGTTATAAAACAACAGATCTTTTCTTCCAGATTTGGGCTCCAGGAACCCCAGCGTCTGGTGCCACTATTATTTTCCCCGTGAACATCACATTTGAGAATGTACTGCAATGACAATTGGTACCCCCGGGGGGAACATACATACATACATATGTACATATGTAATAATTCGAATTTTGTAAAGTATCGGTATATCAGCAGTTAAAATGTCGCTGATACCATTATTAGTTTTTAATTCTGGATTCAAGGAAAAAGGCATTGTTCTCTTGTATAATGCTCCTTTATACGAACCCTAAAATATATGCTTCAAAATGTTTTTTAGGGTTACCAACACTTAACTGCACAAATGACTACCAAATCAAACCTTTCGTGAAATTTGGGACATAATAAAATATTTTGCTTTGGATTGATAAACTACTCACCCGTTTTATTATTGTTATTTTTTAAGGACAGTCATGTCTGTTTTACTTTCTTTTTCTTCAAAATCTTACCGCATTTCGTTTGTTTTGTAATAATAAAATTAATATAAAATTTGGCAATATAATTGACCTGTTGGAGTACCATAGCAAATACATTTTGATAATTGTGGTGACCAGAAAGCTGTAGCTGTGTATTTCGGGAGATTCTTTTTACTAAGTCGGCTGACTATTACTGAATGAGACTGCTATATATTGGTATAACCTGCAAATATTATTCACTTCATGGAGTACCATAAAAAACTCATATAGTATTTGTCGAGACCACAAAACTCTAGGAGCGGAGTTTAAAATTTTCGTGACAGCCTTTGTCTTTGAAAGACGTCTTTAAATGTTGAAATAGCAAGTTACTATATGCGACTTAGTGAGGTACAATAAAAAAATTGATATAAATAACGAATATAAAACTGTGCGAGAGGCTTGCAGAAGTTTCTGAAGGGACATCCGACTCTTACCTATATAAAGGGTGTTTTTTATAGAGGTACAGAACTTTAAGTTGGCATTACTTTTCAAGATGGCGACCGATTTAACAGCTGTCAAGTGATTTATTCTCAGTTTGGTTTGGTAATTCATCATGAATAGACTCACGCCTAAACAACGGTTGCATATAGTGCAATTTGGGCCCAAAACGAGATTGCCGTTGTTCCCGATTTTCATAAGCGAATTTTGTTTAGCGATGAAGCGCACTTCTGGTTGAATGGCTACGTCAACAAACAAAACTGCCACATTTGGAGTGAAGATAATCCTCAAGTGTATGTCGAAACACCGTTACATCCAGAAAAACTGACGAATTGGTGCACTTTATGGGCTGGTGGAATCATTGGTCTGTACTTTTTCAAAAACGATGATGGCCAGAACGTTACAGTCAATGGTGATCGGTGTAGAGCCATGATTACTAACTTTTTCATTTCTGAATTGAATAACCATGATGTCCAGGAGATGTGGTTTCAACAAGACGGCTCAACATGTCACGCAGCTCGTGACACAATAGATTTATTGAAAGACACGTTTGATGACAGCCTAATTTCACGTTTTGGACCTGTGAATTGGCCTCCAAGATCTTGTGATTTAACACCGCTAGACTACTTTCTGTGGGGCTATGTAAGGTCATTGGTCTATGCGGATAAGCCACAAACGCTTGACCATTTGGAAGACAACTTTCACCGTGTTATTGCCGATATACGGCCACAAATGTTGGAAAAATTCATCGAAAATTGGACGTCCAGATCAGCCAGAAATCATATTTAAAATGTAATGCCACAAGATTATCTTTCGGATAAATAAAATTCATGTCAATCGAATAATCCATCGTTGTTTTATATCAACTTAAAGTTCTATACCTCTATAAAAAAAACACCCTTTAGATACATATGTATAGGAATCTATAAATTATGCTCCTATATATGTTGGAATAACCTGGCATGTTGTGCTTAAATTTAAAAAGTACGAAATGTAAAAACCATGTAAGCTTTTTTTGTATTACATGGTGTGTAAATTAATATTTTAAAATACATTTTTTACATAAAACTTTATTATTAAAAAAATTACTAACAGCAATACTTTTACTTACAATACTTTTGCCAAAAGTTTAAAATGAAATAAATACAGGTAGATGACAACAAAGATGCATAAATTATGCCCACACAACAGTTTCTCCTACCCTCCTCTCCTTGGACTCAGATGAAAAAAGGTAGATGAATTCTGGTGCAAGCCTAGAACGAGGAATGTTTAAAAAATTGTCGTAAAAACTTTTCTTAATTAAAATTTGTATAACAATTTTGTTTCCTTTTAAAACTCTTCGAAGCGCCCACCAAGTGGTTGTTTAGATTCAGCAAAGTTTTATGTCTTCTTCGGATATTCCAACATATAAAAGCCACTTTTAGGTACTGCCAAGCGACCTATCACTATACACAGGAAGTAGGAACTACAAATGTCAAACTGTTTTTATTATAGTAATCCAGCAACTCACTTATGTTGTTTGGTTATTCCAACGAACATATTCGTAATCAATATTAATTTCACAACCTAGCCGTGTTGGCCCTTATCTGACGGTGTTCTTACCACCGAGTGAAATGTAATGTATTTACCAGCACCTCCATAGCGTCATATATAATAAAACAGACCTGTTGTTTCAGATTCAGGCTCTAGAAACCCTGGCGTCTGGTGCCCCCATTTTCGCCGAAAGCACTTCGTCAAAGTCCTGCAGTGACTGTTTGTACTCCCGGGTGCTCTAAGATACATATAGAAGCCTACTTTAAGAACAACCAGTCGACTTTTTTTATGATTATCCACCAAGTCAAATCAGTCCAATATAGGTATAGTATATGGACGTCGTCAGGCAGACACAAAGATATGGTCCTTCGCAACTGAGTTTAATGTGACAAGTTTGACTTATATCTCCTCGTGGTGACGGCCAATAAAAGGCTTTTAGTTAGGTCTTGTCTTTGCTAGGAGACTGGTTAAATTAATCCGCGGTGGTACAACATACACTAGGGATATAAGACCAGTCGACTTTGAGTTTTATTATTAGAACATATGAAGCTCTGTGCGGGTGGACATCTACATTAATCATGGGAATTTTATGACTTGTAGTTTTGGTCAAAATAAACAAGACCTTAAAGAAGGACCAAGGAAGTTGAGCAAAGGTGGAGATGTTAGTTTATTAGGGAGCTCCGGTTTTTATTGGCCAATGAATGAATCGAGAAGACATGGGCAAGAATAGCTCTCAAGAGGTGAACAGGTAATATCTAAATGCCCACCTGAGGCAATATCCCCACGTCAGGAAGGCCAGAAAGTTAAGAGGAACTCTAAGCTGGATAAATGATTGAGTTACCCCGTCTATCACCTGGCCAAGATATAAATTAAAGAAGACGATACTTGCAGACTGTGCCTGGTAGATTTTGCGACGGCAGCGTACATTGTGTTTATATACGACCTTGAGTTGGAGGCCATTAACAGGCTGCTAGCTTGGTACTTTTTTAATTAAGTCGAGCGAACTCTAGATACTTGGTGGTATTTAGTTTTAAGGGTTGGTCTGCTTCGGCATTCCCTCTGCACATGTGTATATTCTGACATATATATACCTTCATAGAGAAACTAGGAACAGCCTTTGGTACTCCACAAGTTCAATTATATAGGTTATTCCAATAGAAAAGTGGAAGTAAGAACTCCTCAATTCCGATCCAAAAATTATATGAAACCTACAATACAAGTCATGCTTTTGGTAACAGCCAGCTAACAAAGAAAATAAAATTCCGAAATCCCTTCTTACAGTTCTATGATCTCCACAGACAACAAATCGTGCATTTTTGCGGAACTCCACCATAATAATTAATCTAAGTGTGGTTTAAAAATCAAAGTCGAACCATTAGTCAATATGAGTATAAGAAAAACAACCCCAGGGCAGGTTGATTTTTGAAAAAAACAATAAGAATAGACCGTAAGTTTTTATCAACCTAGCGCTGTTTTACGGCTGAAGTCCTGGTTGGTCTATAGTTAGACTCCGGTTGCATGAAAATAAAATAATGATTCTGAAATTAAAAAATTGGTATAAGAGAAATTTTTGTATTGAATTTCGTTTTTATATCCTTCTCCTCAGGTGGAAAAGGGTATATATAAGTTTATCATTTCGTTTTTATTTCTACAATATTTATTTCCGGCCCCATAAAGTTGATTTAGTCCGTCCGTCTGTCCTTCTCTGTTCTCTGGGTTAAAATCAACATTGCCAAGGCACCAGAAGAGATACAGAAAATTTTCGTCCATTAACCTGCCAGGCATAGTTTTGAAAATTTTGGTATTGTAAATCAGCAACATCAGACCATTCCATTCGAGACTGCGGACAAAACACCACGCCTACCTATATTTTTTGACATTTTTCAGGTTTTTTTTTTTATTTATTTTCAGTTGTAATGATTGCGTTTGCTTTATTTTGCTACTAAATAATAGACGGCGACCAATAGATCGCATACCTATATCGGGTGACAATGAACCCCTGGGAGGGGCGGTTTTGTGTTTGTTATTAAGTTGATAAGGATTTTCTGCTTTTGATTTGTATTAAATGACTTTATAGAAATCATCAAGGACTCACAGGGTGGCCACTAGGAACTAGGAGCGGTCAATGGGCTCCTTGGGGGGCGGGGTCAATATGGTGAATAATTTTTAAAGTCAATAAGGATTGCAGGACTGTTCTACGGAGCTCGGGGGGGGGGGATGAGCCCTTTCGGAGGTGGTTGTTTGGGGTTAATATTGAATTGGTTTTTTTTCGCTTCTCTATTTTTTTTTACGTAGTACCAATGATTTCTGCGCAGACCAACTGAAGTTGGGCCAGAACCCCCTTCTAGCAGTAGGGCAATATTAGATTTGTTTTCTTTTGATTTTTATACCTTTTTTGCTTCGATTATGGTCATACATAAAATAACATTTTTTAAGACCAATGAAACTCAATAGCACCCAAACAGTCAACAAGAAGTATCGTTGGTGTGTCAATAAAGGGGTCGCTTTTTTAAACTTTTATTCCTTTATTTGCTTTAATCTGACCATTGTAGTGGGGTCGTATAGGGGGTGCGGTTTAACGGTAATAACCATGGTGAAGAGTATATTAGATTCAGCATGGTCGAATATATCACTCTTACTGGTTTTCATTTTAATGCAGGCAACACTGTTCTATTCCAAGCTTTTTCTTTCAATAAATTAAGTTGAAAAGATTAAAATAAAATAAAGCAATGCATAATTTTATTAGGGAATAAGAAATCCACCATATTTATGGAACGTAAAAGGTGAAAAAAGTAGTAGAACTTGTGCTCAACATGTAGACATGGCGACCAACATTTAATTCAACTCCGCTATGTCGACTGGACTTAGAGACACGACCTAGAAAGCTGGATTTTTGTTTCTGTTGTTTTGAACCCACCTCGTACATGACAATATACTGAAATATAAAGAAGAAAAAAACTTCATGTAAATTTAACAGCAAAAATCAGGTACCATACATACACTCTGTATGTACTTAGTAAGTACATACTAAGTACATGTAAACTAACTGGAGTATAAATAAAAAAAATGTAAATGTTAATGGTAACGAATAGTAGTAGTTAAAAGTATTTAGTTGCTACATACTCTACACAAAAAAAAAGAAAAAAGAAATGACTAAAAAGTGCAGACAAACGCGTTGAAAGAAGTACTTACCGAAAAAATTTAGAGCATAAAATATAACAATGAATTTAAACAGTCCTTTTCTTGTTGTGGCATGCAAGTCCTTTTGTAGAAAATTTAAATACTAACGCTGATTTCCTTTTCATGTAACTAAAAGATTTATTTTCATATAAATAATAGAAAACAAAAAGAACAAAAAAGAAACTGAAACAAATCTTTTTAAAATATTCATGATGTTTTGAAACCCTGATACTCTAAGGGATCATATTTTACTGACATAATAGGGAAGTATGCCCCATAGAAATAAATAAATACAGACAACCTTTTGAAGTGTTTCAAAATAATATAATTTAAAAGTAGAAAAAAGAAAATTAAAGCAGGGTAGGAAATTAATAAAAAGTATAAGTGAAACGCAATAAACAATGGGTGCGCAAGTGGGCAAGCAGGATTAAGAAAAGTAGGAAATTTTTTGACTCCACGATTCGGAAAATTAAGAATTTTTTTTTACTAGAAATTATTCTATTTTGAAGAATTTTGAACCATTTTAGAAGAAGCACATGGCCAAGACAAAGCTGTTAATATTTTATGTTTTATATCGGGTGTCGTTTGATTTCTGAACCCTCATTTTTAGGGTTCTGTACCCAAAGGGTAAAAACAAAACCCTATTGTTTTCGCTACAATGTCTGTCCGTCTGTCCGTCTGTCCGTCTGTCAGCGCCTTTTATCTCTGGAACCGTAATAGGTAGACTCTTGAAATTTTCACAGATGATGTATAGCTGTTGCCACTATAGCAGCAAATACTATAGAGAGGTGTTATTATCGAATATGTGTTTATTTCTTGAACTCTAGTAGGCATAGACTAAAGATTTACAAACAGTAATTAAAACTTAGTTCGCTTTATAAACAAGTCTAAAAAAATAAAACTAAAAATTAAAGGGTGTTCCGATAGCGGTGTGATTTGCATGTATAAGGCCTAATTGGTGGTAAGACTTGAAATGTTTATAGTAGAAGTTGTTCTTAGTCCGATACACCATCAGTGCCTGATATTTTTATAGAAAGTTAAAATTATTAAAATTTAAAGGGTGTTCCAATAGTGATGCAATTTTCGTGAATATGACTTTAATTTTAAAATTAATGGTTGCCTCATAAGACATGAAAAAATTAATAACTTGAATTTTTAAAGTTGTACTAAACATAGTACGGAACCCTACATGTGTGAGTCTGTCTAACTCGCACTTGACTGATTTATTATTTCTTAACTTTTAGCATGGTGCTATACGTTGCCAAGCGACTATACTCTTCCTACTTTTAAATTAACATGTTTTATTACGTTTAATGACAACAGGTGTTGACGACGCTTTAAACAAAAACTGCGCTATATTTCATCATTCTGTTCATCGCAACAGTGAAATCTCGACTTTGCCAATTTCCTTTTTATATATTTCAGTTTTTAGCAGTAATCATTTGATGATAAAATTTTAACCAAAACTTGTTTATTGTGACTCAACTAATGACAAAAGCAGCAAAAATTTGTTCATTACAACCATATAAGTATGGTTACAGGGAACATAATTTGCTTCTTGTGACCATATCACAGCCATGGTTTTTCTCTGCGTGTATAGGCTTCATCTAACTGGGAAGTGGGAAGAACTAATCAGTCTGTTTTTTTGTTTGGACCAAAAAGTTCTAAGATTCGTTGTAGGTGTAATCACTGTGAGTAAGAGGAGTTAAAAAATTCCTAGCACATATGTGTCACTGCTGGGGCTAAGTGACAGCTCTCGGTGTAATTTGGAAGTTCTCATCGGTTTCACCAGGGAGATCAAGTAACTAAGTAATAGGCAGGAGATCGGAAATGCCAATTGACCCACTTACGATTCACTACCAAGGCTGGATGAAAGATTTCAGTACGGGCTAATCGACAGCGTTCGGTGTAATCTGGATGTTATCTCCGGTTTCATCAGGAAAATCAATTGGCTACGTAATAGGCAATAAGATGCAAAGGCCAATGAACCGTCTACGGGGTCTCCGATTGAAGGTGCCATTTCATGGGCAAGGGTTGTGCCCAACCAACCATAACATAAGACACTTTACTAAAAGTATTGGACAAATCAGTGTAAACAACTTTAAGGATGAACTATAATATTCAGTAACGACCAATAAACTTGTTGTAGTGGACCAAACTTACTAGAAACGATGTTGGTGAGGTTTTATCCTAGATTGCGTAGGGAAATATAAACGCATGCTAACTTGGTAATAGGCCTGTAGGGAGAACAACCTGATAACTAGACCCATGTTATGAAATTTTGCTTTAAAATACCAAACAGGTATTAGTGGAAGGAAAAGTCGAGCCCGTGCAGCTTCGATATTAACGAACGGCTCCAAGACCCGGAAAATAAATCGGGGATTTTCTCTGAGGATCTTGATATGTTGATCTCACTAAGGTTACCCGATACCTCCACCGTGTTCCAGGCTCAAGTATATGCTATATTTGTAGCAGAATTAGGGAACCCATAACGGAGGCTGTTGATAGTTTTGTGGACAGTCTAGCCGCCATTAATCCTATTGATACGAAACTAGTGAAATGCAGATATGTACTAATTTGCTGTTATTACTGTACTATGTAAGTATTGGGTTTCAGGGCGTTCGTGGAAATGAGATTGCCGATCAGTGTGTAGCGTACGGTTCCAAAGGGAGACATCAACATCCCTCTGGCCGAAATTTCAGACGCGTTACGGTGATGTTCACTAAAAGAAACGGTTCTCGGTTGTAGACCCCCCGGGAACGAATTGCAAATTATCCAAAATTTTTTGACCTTCAATCGACAAAGAAAGGTCAAAGGCACTACTGGCTCTCGAGAAAAATTAGATATCACTTCTGATAGGCATCATGTCTGAATGAGGAGGAGGAAGAGTCAGTTCTCTGCGACTGACTGGATCGGCAACAACGTAGGCTGAAGTTTTTGGGCCAACAATTATTTTATAGCCTGGACTGTCTTAGCGATGTGACACTGTCTAGCCTAATAGGTTTTACGAAAAGCTCCAGGTGGTTCTTACAAACTGGAGATACTGGAGTTTTATAGGGGGGTAGATGATTTTTTGGGGCATCACAATGAGCCTTAATGGCCTTCGAGTGAACTCGCTTTCGTACGGGCGGCCTTTGTAACCTAACCTCTCCTAGTAATAGGCCTGTAACAGGTTACATCATATCATATTTACTATAATTTTTAAAGACCGGAGGAATGACTTCTGAATTCTAAGAGTCAGTAAGAACGCCTTTCTTAAAAGATAGAATGAAAATTTATCTTAGAGGCACAAAGACATCAACCTTTAGATTTAGAGCTGTTAATGAGAGAAGGCAGCAATCAGACTAACCTAAGTAAGGGCGTAAGGTGTAACGCTGTCTAGCGCTTAGCGCTTAGCTAGACAGCGTTACCCCACAGGGGTTATAAAACGATTTATTTTGGACATAATTTTGTATCTCATGAACTACTGAAGATATCTTAATGAAATTTCACAAAGGGAAAGCAGAGTTTCTAAGTGGAGCTGGGCACGATCGGCCTCTAGGGTAAAGGGCTTATGGACAAGCCCCCAAATTTGGATACCTTGAGTTTAATTTTAACTCAAATGTTGAGATTTTTTAAATTCAAGTAGACCTTGAAAATATCAGTGTATAAAAGAGTGCTTATATGTGTAGGTTATCTCTTTATGTTTGGGAGAAAATTGGCTTATAATTTTTTTTTTTTTAATTTTGACTATAATTTAGTATTTTTGTCGTGGTGTACTATATTCAAAAGTTTTTTATAGAGGTATAGAACTTTAAGTTGTAATAAAACAACGATGGATTATTCAATTGACATGAATTTTATTTATCCGAAACATAATCTTGTGGCATTACATTTTAAATATGATTTCTGGCATATGGCCGCCACGGCTGGCGCGGATGTAGAACAATCTGGACGTCCAATTTACGATGACTTTTTCCAACATTTGTGGCAGAAAGTAGTCTAGCGGTGTTAAATCAAAAGATCTTGGAGGCCAATTCACAGGTCCAAAACGTGAAATTAGGCGGTCACCAAACGTGTCTTTCAATAAATCTATTGTAGCACGAGCTGTGTGACATGTTGCGCCGTCTTGTGAAACCACATCTCCTGGACATCATGGTAATTCAATTCAGGAATGAAAAAGTTGGTAATCATGGCACAATACTGATCACCATTGACTGTAATATTCTGGCCACCATCGTTTTTGAAAAAGTACGGACCAATGATTCCACCAGCCCATAAAGCGCACCAAACAGTTAGTTTTTCTGGATGTAACGGTGTTTCGACATACACTTGGGGATTACCTTCACTCCAAATGCGGCAGTTTTGTTTGTTGACGTAGCCATTCAACCAGAAGTGCACTTCATCGCTAAACAAAATTCGCTTATGAAAATCGGGAATAACGTTAATCTCGTTTTGGGCCCTATTTGCACAATTTTCAAGCGTTGTTCAGGCGTGAGTCTATTCATGATAAATTGCCAAACCAAACTGAGAATAAATCACTTGACAGCTGTTAAATCGGTCGCCATCTTGAAAAGTAATGCCAACTTAAAGATCTATACCTCTATAAAAACACCCTTTACTTGTAATATAGTGTGAAAGAGCCTTAGGCAATATTACTTAATATATAAATGGCAATGGGAATAATAATGAGTTAACCTACTTCCCTTGATAAACTTTGCAAAAATCATAAATTTAAAGTTGTAAATGAAACAAAACTGAAGATGAAGAAAAACACCAATGTAATCTCACAGACAACAGTATTTCAAAATGTAGACAATTCTCTAATATTCCCTAGACTTTTAAGGAAATACCCACCAGCACACAAACAGCGATTAAAATTTCAAATGCTATTTCTCAATAAATCTTTTGAAAAAAGTATAAAATGAAAAGCCAGTAAAAAATCCTACAATCAAACTTCTTGAATTTATGCCTAAAAACTCATAAATTTAAAATAGTATTTTTTGAATTCAGTTTCCCTTCTTGTCGTTTCAAATACTTGTTACAAAAAGAAAGAATCAAAGAATCTATTAGACAGACATAAGAACATTTTTATTACAAATTTAATGGTCACTTTACAAACTAATCGATGGCGACCAAAACCAACCAAATAAGAAAATTTATGTTCGAATATTTTCCATCTTGGGTTAAAATGTGGTTGGTTGTGATGGTGCAATGGCGTTCATTGGTTACTGGTTAAATACATATGTATATAAAGTTACTGGAAGGAAATTTATTTAATGATTTTAAAAATGGTGAAACAAAAATTGTAACAATGTTTATTTATTATCAAGTTTTTGCTTTTTGCAGACATAACATTTTTGCTTACGACTTCTTTTTTGCAGATGTCAGATGTCATTTTACCGAATTCTTTGAGATTTTGTTGGTCATTATTGGACAATATAGAGAAAAAATTTAAAATTGCTATTAAATGTTTTTGTAAATTTAAAAAATGTAAATTAATTATTGTTGGTGGCCGAGTCTCCGTCGTCCCTACTCAATGGAGTTGCAACCATAATTCATTTGAATGACAATAAAAATAGTTCGGTGAGCAATATAACGGAAATTTTAAAAATTTTAATCAAAATGAGGCAAAAAAGTGAGATAGGAAGGTAAAAAACAAAGAAAGAAACAGACGAAACAACACAAGGATGACATAGAAAGTAAACAAGTAAGACTGCTATATTCGGCCATGCCGAATTTTATATACCCTTCACCATAGTGATGTTAAATATTACCTTACTCTATTATGTTTCCCAATTTCACAATTATATACATACGGGTACATTCGGTTTTTACTTTTTTGATTTTCAACTTCATTATTACAAATATAATAGCGGTATTCAGTGTTTGAAGCAAATGGTCTTGCGAAAGTGCAAATGGGTTATATTTGTAAAATTTAACAAAAACAATAGGTATTTTGTTGTTGGATTTCACAAAAAAGTTATTATATTATACACTTGCACTTATGCAAGACCATTTGCATTGAACACTGCACTGAGCTAATAAACATTTAGAATTTTTTTTTGTAAAAATTGTATCGAAATTTTTTTGTAAAAATTTTATGAAAAATTGTTTGTAAAAATTTTATCAATAAAATTTTGTTAAATTTTTATAATAAAATTTGTTGTTAAATTTTTATAAAAAATTTTTTGTTAAATTTTTATAAAAAATTTTTTGTTAAATTTTTATCAAAAATTTTTTGTTAAATTTTTATCAAAAATTTTTTGTTAAATTTTTATAAAAAAATTTTAGTGAAATTTATATAGAACATTTTTATAAAAAATTTTTTGTTAAATTTTTATAGAAATTGTGTCGAAATTTTTTTTTTTAAATTGTGACGAAAATATTTTGTAAAAATTTTGTCGAGAATTTTTTTGGAAAAATTTTGTCGAAATTTTTTATTAAAAATTTTGTTTCGGCAGCACGCCATCACCGCCAACGATCTGGCCACCCTAATTTGCTTTTCATTTAATTTTGCTTAACTGCTCAACCTAAACAAGCGCCTAAAGCGTAAAATACCTGTCAAAAATTCTCATGTACATACGAAATGTATGAAGCAAACCTAAATAGCGCGGTATCAACGCTTTGCAATTGGAAAATCCAATTTTGACAGAGCGTTAGCTAGTGAAGTTAGGTGCAAACAAAATGTTATTGTTTTTTGTGTAAGAGTGGTGCCATTTTAGCTATTTTCTACTTTATCTAGTGATTTTATCTCTCTGTTGCGATTAAATTCAATAGATTTTACTAAACAAAATATGTTAAAATTACTGTTTCTGACAAAACATTGCGTTCTTATTTAGCTTTGTTCAAAGATAGGCGCTAGACGTCGTTACGCCTTACGCCCTTGTTTAGGTTAGTCAGTAACACGTTCGCGGACGCCAAGAATTCAGCTATTAGTTGTAACAACTGAATAGCATTCATTTTCCATCACTATAAAAATGAGCACTCACCTCAGCGAACGTGTTAAGATATGTTTTGCGCGAAACGCAAAACGCAAAACATTTCCTAGCGCAAATCCATATTTTTTAAGATTGAGATGAAAAAAAGAAAAGGGTAGAAAGAAAGAAAAGGCTTAATTAAAGTATGATAAAGAAGGGTAAATACAGAAAAATATATGTATGCGTATAGAAGAAGCAAGAGTAAAAATTTTTTAGTTTGTATGACAGGGTACACTCTTTCCATAGCTTTGAAATGTATCCTATCTATACGCAGTCTTTAGTAATTGCTACGCCTTAGATCCCCCATGGCCTCCACATTTAAGCGCGTTTCACACTATAATATTGAGTATTAAGATTTTCATTAGATTTTGTAAGATGAAATGAGAATTTTTGTGATTGTCAAAAAATTAAACGTAACGTAACATTTTGCTGGCAGAGGTGACGGATCTTAAGTATATTTGGCCGTTTGGCGAACTATTGGCTGCGACTCACTCAGCTTGGTTTTTTGCTTAAAAAATTCAAAATCTTATCGTTTAGAAAAAACTTCTAAAAATGGTTTGGTATTATGGTATGTCAAATTTCTTTCCGTATCGTTTTAAATTTTTATAACATACTAGCTATTCCCGGTGCGCTTCGCTACACCCATCCACAAAAAATACAATAAACACTTGAAAGAAAAGTAGGGCCAACCTATAACTCGAAAACGCACGCTATTCTCACATCAAAAATGTTTTAGCTTATATGCAAGGTACGACGCCTACTGCTCTGTTTTTTGCTTGACTACACATATCAACACGATAATAATTTTTAACTTTTTTTGGGAGGTACCACTATCCTAATCCTGTCTGTGTTTTGCTGAACTATGCACATTAGTATGATCGTTACTTGTGCAAAGTTTCTAGACTCTAGCTATCGTAGTTTCCTAGGTACACGATAATAATTTTTAACTTAATATTGGAGGTACCACGTCCATTGTCCCAATCCAGTCAATATTTTGCTACACTATGCACATTACTCTGAGGGTTACTTGTGCAAAGTTTCAAGACTCCATCTATTGTAGTTCTCCAGGTACACGGTAATAATTTTTCACTTTGTATAGGAGGTACCACAACGACTGGTAGACTATGTGCTTTAGCATAGGGGCTACTCGTGCAAAACCTCAAGGCTCTATCAATTGCAGTTTCCTATGTACACTATGTATAGGAGGTACCACACCCACCACTCCAATTCAGTATTGATTCTCTAAACAATTTTGCATCAGTATACTCTATACGAAGATACAGTATAGGAGTTACCGATGCAAAATTCCTAGACGCTATCTATTGCGGTTCTCTAGATACAGGATAATCATTTTTACTTTGTATGGTCACTGTCCCGATCCAGCCTAAGTTTTTCTAGAGTATATGGGTATGTGGGTGACTTGTTCCTACTTTTAGGATCATATATATTATAGTACTCTATGTACACGATAATAATTTTGCACTTTATATGGGAGGTACCACGCCCACTGTCTCAATTAATTCTGTAATTTAGTAGATTATACGCCTACTACTCCAATTCAGTTTGTGTTTAGCTAAACTATGTACTTTAATATGATGGTTACTTGTGCGAAATTCTAAGGCGCTACCTATGACAGTTCTCTAGATACAGTATAATCATTTTTTACTTTATATGGAAGGTACCACGCCCACTATCCCAACTAATTTTGTCTTTTGGTAGATTATCCACATTAGCATAGGGGTTACTCGTGCAAAGATTCGAGGTTCTGTTTATTGTAGTTCGCCAGGAACACGATAATAATTTTTCACTTTGTATGGGAGGTATCACGCCCACTATTCCAATTCAGTCTGTGTTTATCTTGACTATTTACGTTAATATAAGGGTTACTGGTGCGAAATTCCAAGGTGCTAGCTATTGTAGTTCTCTAGATACACGATAATAATTTTTCACTTTGTATGGGAGGTACCACGCCCACTATTTCAATCCAGTCTATCTTAACTATGCATGTTAATATAGAGGTTCCTGTTGCAAAATTTCATGGCACTACCTATTACCGTTACCAAAATATACGATGATAAATTGTTACTTTGTATGGGAGGTACCACGCCCACTATTCCAATACAGTCTGTGTTTCGCTAAACTATTAATGTTAATATAGAGGTTACTGGTGCGAAATATACGATGATTTACCGAGATATACGATGATTAATATTTACTTTGTATGGGAGGTGCCACGCCCACGTCGAATATCAAAAAAATAAGTACCCTATTTTATCATCCGTATATCCAATAACAAACCGTGAAAATTTCAGAAAGATCGGTTCACTGGTGTAGGCAGCTATAGGTTTCCGACAAACAAACAAACAAACAAACAAACAAACATACAAACACATTTTGTGCTTTATATATATAGATATTGCTTTCAAACTATCACACTTTCTCATAATGTTTAAGTTTTTGACAAATTTTAATACTCAGTATTATAGCTTACCGGCTTTGGCAAGTTTCTGTTTGTGGTCCTAAGTCTTATGCTGGACATTCTCACACAAGGTACGTTACCGTCTCAGCACAGTCTGCTAAAATTATCTTCATAGATTTTCATCTCGGCTAGATGATAGTTGAAGTTTCCATGACCTGTCACTAACGCAGTTATCCAGCTTAAGGTTCTTCTATTCTTCCTTCGCATTAGGCAATTTCCCAGAGCTGGGTATGATTATTCAATTCATTTTTAACCTCCTTCTCCTCGTTAACCATTTGCAGCACATCACGCGTTTAAAAATACCCCTTAACATTATAATTTTTTAAGAGCTTTTCATTTTCAATCATTAATATCATTTTTACAACAGTCAGTTTCCTGTATGAAAACAAATTTCCAAAAAAAGTTTATCTCATTTTTTTCTCTTTATTAATACTTAGTTGGCATTGCATTATTAATTAACATTGGCAACAATCTGTTAAATGGAGCATAACAGAAAAAATTCCCATTAAACTTTTATTTATTTTGTCAGTTGCAAAAATTAATTTACAGATTCATTTCACTGTTAACTTGGCAGAACATTCCTACAAACATAACTGGTTGAATGTTGTTGACTGGATGGCAGACAAATAGCAAACGGCAATATGATGAAGTTGACGACAAAATAAATACGAGCAGACTGTTGCAACAGCAACAGCATATAACTCTTCCATATTTTATAGTTGTATTTGTACATTTTCTTAAAACAAAAGCTCACAATTAGTGATAAACTTTTTAGTACTTTGCTCTTGCTACATTTTGAATTCGCGAAGTACATAAGTATCTGGTCGCCTAATTCCTAATGATGTATACGGAGAGATACTGAAACAGACTACTACAGTTTTAAATCCCTTCTTCATATCTTACAGGCAAACCTAATTAGGCGCGCAAAGCGTTACGTTGTCTAGCGTTTAGCTATAACTTTGTAGTGACAAACCTAAATAAGAACGCAGCGCTTGGTCATGAATAGTAATGTTTATTTTATCAGATTTTCCAATTACAAGACTTTGATGCCGCGCTATTTAGGTTTGCTTCATACATTTTGTATGTATGTATATGAGAATTTTTGAAAGTTTGTTAGCGCTCTGGGCGCTTATATAGGTTTGGCTGTTAGTGATGTCATGCTGTCGACAAGTAGTTGTCAAACTCTTTTCTCATCATTGAATTCTCACTACCGCTTCGCTATACCTCATAGCAAACCACATTCAGAATATGTTTTACGCCGGTTAGTGCGCTTACGCTATCGCCTTAGCATACAAACGTCATCTTCCTTGATTTCCACCTTGCTTAGATAATATTGAAAGTTGGATTGTCCCGTCACCAGCTCGGTTATTCAATTCTTTTCCCGGTGTTTACAGTATGGAAGAGAGCAATTCCACCTACGCAGAGTTCCATATGGAAACGTATTTATTTATTCATGTATAGGGAATATCGAAGTAGACCACTTCCTTAATAAGTCGCTTTTCGATCCTCTTCCGTCCTCAATGATTATAGACAACTGACTTGTAATTGACGGCAACCTTCCTTTCATTGAGTCACGCGCTACCACTAGCCTTTAGTCTTGACTGCTAACTGTCGGCCTTCTTCCACATCACCGAGTCACTAGAACTTGCTAGCATTTGTCCAAATCTTAATTCCACCATGAGAAACAGATTTAACAAGTTCCTATCCGTGGTCCTAAATCTTATGCTAGCCAGTGCTGCACATTCACACACTTTGTGCGCTATAATTTTAGCGTCCTTCAGGTATAATCTGCAAGTATCATCTTCTTAGATATTTATATTGACTAGACAATACTTGAAGTTTCCATGACCTTTCTTTTTTCTTTGAGTACCTGCCTCCACCTTTTCGGGTTTAACGAATTCGCCCATTGTAGGACCTTCACTCGCATTACGCTATTTTGCAGTGCTACTCTGGGTTCTAGTCCACAGAAATTCACAGCAGATCCTCTTTTTGCTAGTTGGTCAGCTGCTTTATTTCCTATGTCTCCTTTAAAGCATATCAATATTACATCAATAACTAAGGCACAACTGTTAAATTCTAGAAAAACATTCCAGCGCTAGTCTGGAGTATACGTTCACCATTTTATAACCGACTGGTTGATAAGTGCAATGAGAACGTTTCTTCAACCGACTTTCCAACATGTGATCCAATGCAATTCTGCCTGGTAAACCGGGGACGTACTCTCCAAATGCAGACTAGAGGGTAGATTCAGGTGAGCATACACCTGCTCCTGCTCTACTGTTCAAAAGAAAAAAATTTCAGTAAAAATGCTGCGTCGATCTCCATACACTCACTGTGTTGACTCCTTCCGCAATGAGTTTCCGATGCAGTGTTTCGAGTATTTTTCTTCTACTCCTTCCTAACTAGGACCAAAAAACGCTTATGCCCGATGTTCGGCTCACAATATTAAAACATCAAGTTGTCTGGTAACCAAAATCCCCGTACTATTACGCTGTTGATAGGTCCAACTTTAAAAGGGTAGTAAAACTAGCGTCAACCATTGCTAACCTTTCGAGAAATATAGGTTAGTTAATAAAAGACAAATTATTTAGGAAATTATTGTCATTTCTGTCATGGAACAAAATATCGACCAAATGGCTGCCGTGGCACACCTCCATCCGATGCTCCAAATTTTCGATGACGCTGAGGCATAATTAAGGTTCTATGACGTTAATGTGCCGATTTATCTTATCCCTTACCTCTTTAGTTGTTGCTGGCTTATCGACGTACACCTTTTCTTTCAAATAAGCCCAAAGAAAGAAGTCCAACGGTGTCAAATCCAATGATCTTGGCGGCCAATTGACATCGCCACTACGTGAAATAACACGGCCATTGAATTTGTCACGCAAAAGAGCCCTTGTTTCGTTAGCTGTGTGGCTAGTGGCACCGTCCTGTTGAAACCACATATCGTCCAGATTCATATCTTCCAATTCGGACCATAAAAAGTTCGTTATCATATTACGATAGCGAACACCATTCACAGTAACTGCCTGTCCGGCCTCATTTTGGAAAAAAATTCGGCCCTATGATGCCGCCAGCCCATAAACCGCACCAAACAGTCACTCTTTGTAGATGCATTGGTTTTTCGACAATCACTCTTGGATTATCATTCGCCCAAATGCGGCAATTCTGCTTATCGATGAGTCGACTGAGGTGAAAATAAATATGATTTTCTTCGAAAATTTATCATCCAATGTTGCAATTTCTTGCCACCATTCTGACCATTGACGACGTTGAGTCATAAGCACCTTGTAAGCGTGAAAATGCAAGTCAAATTGTTGGGCACGACGACGAGTTGAGGTAGACGGCTCTTCACCCACAGTATCGCGAACAGCAGCAATATTTTCTACAGTAAGAGCTGTACGAGCATGCACTGGTGTTTTCACATCTCCTACAGACCTGGTTTGCTCAAATTTTTGCATAATTTTTCGATTTTATGCATATTTGGACGATTAAATTGACCGAAAAAATTACTAAAAGCACGAAATGCATTTTGATTTGAACGCCCATTTTAATAATAAGCCTCAATAACTTTAACGCGTTGCTCCATTGTGTATTATTCCATGGTTCAAATTGAGTTAGTCTGAAATTGAGAAATGTCAAATTAAATGCAAATTAAAAAAACTTGACGTTTAGGTGTGGTTCACATTCAACATCGGCCCTTAAAATTTAACCACCATATAATTATGTCTCAGAGCAAAGTGCGCGCCAAATTCAGGTGAAAGTGGAGTGAATATTTAAGGAATGGATTAATTTGACCAAGAGGATGCAGAAAACCTAGTTCATACAACAGAAACCCCAACTAGGAGAAAGAGGTGAGGGAAATTTTTAGAAAAAAAATTGACCATGTTAAACAGAGAATGGGAAATAATCCTCGCGCAGAGAGGTGAACATCAGAAGAGCGTTTTTACGGGCCTCTGAGTAATGCTACTCGAGGAGTGAATATTAAGGAATGGAAGAATTTTCTCAAGAGAATGCAAAGAAATCGGTTCCTACAGCAGAAACCCTAACTAAGTGAACGAGGTGGTATTTAGAGGAGGTATTTAAAAATAAAACAACTTAGAGGTCAGATCTCTAGAAAAATTTTAGTATTTAAACAGCGAAAGGGAAATAATCCTCGCATAGAGAGGCGAAACATCAGAGAAACGTTTTTACGGGCCTAAATCTAGAAGTGTACTGGGTAATGATTTTCGTATGGTTAGATCTTTAAACCTGAAATGGTAGATAGGATTGTTAATTATTGGCAAGCTGGAATAATGTTAAGGAAAATACTAGGAAGGAAAGAAATACTTAGAAAATATTTCCCTTTGGTGATAGGAACCCGCAACATCAAATATCATATGATCGAAATGGAAATCGAGAAAGATAATGTTTGTTGGTTGTTTCCTGTTAGAGACTAGAACGGCAGTGCACTTTGGTTCTAAAAATAGACTAACAATTTAGACTAACAATGTAAAGGACATATTGAATTCGGGTTTTAGCATAAAGACAAAAAGTTACGTCGACTCGGCAATAAGAAAAGAAATCGTTAATCACCATTTGCCAGCCAAGAACCAATAAATCTAAGTCCACGGCTTAAAGTGGTTGATAGCTGTGCCGAGTACCTGAATGGCTAGTTAGTGGTTAAAGAGGACTAGTCGTTAACAGAAGGCTAATCCACGGTGGAACAAGCTACGCCAGGGATGCGTGGTCAAGAGGGTGCTTGGCCTTTAGTATGCGAACTCTGGATAGCGGTCCAGTTTCAATGTAGACTTACCCATGCATAAAGAGCTCTGTGTGGGTGGACAACGTTTTCTCCAATAATGGCCTAGAGAATAATGCAGAAGAGATTGACGGGAACGCCTCGCAAGGGGTGAACAGGTTAATCTCTGAAGGTTCTCATATGGCGTTGAACCGGGATATTTCGATAGGGATGGACAAGAAGCGTCGTTAGAGGTGGAGAGGTTAATCCCTTTAGGAACTCCGTCCGGTTGCCACTGGCCAAGGGAGGATATCGAAAGAGAATGACAAAGAAACCTCACAAGGGGTGGATTGGTCAGTCTATGAAGATACTCCTGAGGGTATGGAGGTAAATGTGGATGAATTGGACACACCTGGCCCTGTGGGCTTAGGTAAACTCCTTTCGGAAGCAGGCGTCTCAAAACGTTCCTTCAACGTCGAGTCGAAGTCTCTACAGCCTCTCACTTTTAGGCTCATGCAGAAGAGGAGACGGGAAAAGGAAAGAGGCTGAGAAGACAGCGAACTGGCTAGAATACGACTCAGGACCAGGCCTGTTAAATGTGGATGCCATGGGAGAGCTGAGCCTTGAACAAATACTAGTAATTACTAGAGACTGCGTGGTGAGAAAGAATACCGACAGTTACCAGTCGACAGTCTGAGATCACTAAAGTCAAGTTTAAAGGCTGTTGTAGCTCGTGATTCAATGTTAGTAGGTTGCCGTAAATTACATTTCGGTTGCCTGTTATCATAGAGGACTTAGTCTGCTTCGATATTCCCCCTACATTAATAAAAAGGTCTAAAGGTCAACCACAAATGAAGGATCACAACAGAAGTGGTATGCGTTAGTATTTCTCCCATTGGTAGTGTTAGTACTCCACGAGTAGGTACCACACTATTACCATAGTATCACCACTTTTATGCAGCTGTTATCTGATAGCTAGAAAAGCAATAAAATAAAAGTACTGTTTTCATTTCTTGTTGCCATTAAAGAGGACTTCACTTTAATTTATTTTTGTTCACTGCTTATTTTTATATTTGATGTTTACTCGCAATTTTTTTACACTATTTTCTCATTCGTATTCCATATTTAAACTTTATTTGTTAAGCAAACAAATGTTTAACTCGAAAGTTCACGAAAGTGTAACACATTTTTATGACACGGTCTTATGGCGCCTCAGGATGTTGCATTTTTAAAGATTTATTTTTTTTGTTTCAGGAATTTTTATTTACAAAAAATATGTATAAATGAGTAGAAAGAACACACCATTTGTTGCAACTTGCAACAATGACAACATCAACAATATGACAACAAAAATGGTTGCAAACTAGTGGTGGAGTAAATAAAAGTGTCACTCTTTTTTTTAAATTTAATTTCTTTTCATTTTCTTTTTATTTAAGCACAGACGTGTGTTCTTTTATTTCTGGTATTATTTTATCTTTAATTTACGAGTATTTTATGCAGTCTAGGGTTAGATTCTGGTGTAACTGTCATTGAAGAGACTGACAACAAGAAGTGGACTGAAAGAGTATGGAAGATGTTGCTGTTGGAGTCATTAAAAAGTGCTCGTATAAATTTTTATGCAATCCTGGAATGGTTATAAACACAAAATTTATGAAATTGTTGCGGTTATTGAAATACAATTAAAATTTAATTTGTAATTGAAAATAATTAAATGTTTGAATTAAAAGGACATGTGGTTAAAGTAAGAATGATGTTTACTCTACTTTGAGGAAGGAGATCCAAACGTTGCAAAAGGTTTTGAAGATTTAATTTCTACTTTAGATGAATTTGATTTAAAGAAGGCATTTCCGATTTTGCGTTCATTTTTCACAATCATGGTGAATTGTGTTCGGACACTAAAACATTCTGTCTAGACGGTAATTTTTTGTGTCGCCAACAGAATTAGACAAATTTCCAAACTTATGTCTCGTATAGACTGCATGTTATCAATAGCGATGAATGAATATGTAAGTATTTTTCAATAGGGTAGATCAAGGTATATTTATTTTACTAGGTAGTGGCGTCCCTACAACAAATACAACAATACAAGAACAACATGGCACTTTGTTGTTCGAAATGTCAAATAAACATAGAAGAAAATTGAAAAGGCCTGTATGTATTTTATTGCTTTCTCACTTCTACACTATAAAATTTCTGAACACATACAACTTTTGACATGTCGAACTACTAAATCAGCTGGGCGGACGACACTACCTAGTAAGATAAATATACCTTGGGGTAGATGATACCCCAAGGTATACATTAGACATAAAATGATAAACATTAACACTAACATTATGTTAATATTAAATGTAGACTGCTCTTGTTAATGTTATTTCCAAGTTTTAACATGGTTGTTGAAACATTTGTTATAAAAACTCTGTTATAACATGAAAATGATGTTGTTGTTGTATTTTAAGTTGACAGTAGTATTTGCGAACAGCGCTATCTGTTGCTCAACGATACTCCTACTATGTGCTTTGCAAAAAGCACAACACAGAAATGTATGTTTTAACAGAAATTGACATAAACATGCATTCTTCACCTATAACAAAATGCACAAATTAATTTCGTTGCTCTGCTGGCGCCATGTTTATGTTATGTTCAATTTGATGACTAGCGAAGACGGCCTCTTAAGAATGTCGGTTCCATGTCTTCCTCGTCTATATTAATACATTTTCTTGAATTTGTGTTCGCGAGAGTTTCATGGTATCCTCTCACGGACACCAACAATGTTTTGCATGGCAGATATTGTGATTCATTGTAGTGCTAATTGTTTGTTCAGTTAAAATTGGCCTATAAACATTAAGGAGTCGAGGACTTGGTGTATCGGTGCATTTTGCAAACGGAACCTCATGATACTTCTCAAATTATACTCATTTCCAAAGGATAAATAAATAACCCTTTATATTTGCCATCTTTAAATCAATTTAATTTTTATCATCCTTTTTAAACAAACAAATTGCAAATTAAGAATTTTAATAAAATAATAATCATTTTACATTTAATTTTCTTTTAACTTTGACCAAATTCAAACAAACTTATTTTCTAATGCAAATATTTGTTTCGTATGATTCAAAAAGTCTTTTGCCTACATTTCTCTCGTCTGTCTTGGCATAAGCAGCACACAACTCCTCTGGAAATACAAAAATCTGGGCATTATGCCAATATATATGTACATATACTTTTTTTTGGAAATTTTCTAAAAACTTTCTTTGTTGACAGAACACAGTACAAAAGGGAATGTAAATAAAAATTATTGTTTGTCTATAAGTTTTCTATTACTGTTAAGCATTTTATTCAAATTTATTTATTTAAACTTTTTTTGTGTAATAATGTGCACAAAAAAGCAAATTATTTGCTTTGTGTAGTTCAAGTCTTTATTACTCTGCGCTTTTCTTGGGCTGTATATCAGGCATGGGGAAGTGAAATTTTAAATAGATATTTCTTTTTATCAACCAGAATAGTACTTCTTTGATATTAAAAGTACTTCATGTAAGTGTTTATTAAACGTGAGCGCAAGATGTTAAAAAGTGTACAGTATTGCATGTTTTTGAAACGCAAATATTGATTGTATATGTAGTGGAATATTACCAAACAGTAAATACAGAGAACCAGAGAGGAAACAGTGCAAAAATCAGTGCACCTGATTTGATCGGACAGTTTTATCAAGTGCAATAAATATGCTGAGCATTTCATATTGTTCACTAGTTCATTTTACTTAAATTTTCTTGAGAGTAAAATCTCTGATTTTTGAGAGAAAAAATTAAATTAGATTTTTTTATTCATCAATAAAAGTTAAAAAAATTCAAGCTACTACAGTTTTCTATTTTAACCACTCAACGCGCAAATTAATATAAAATAACAAAAATACAAAGTACAAACCCTTTCTTTTAACATCATACATTTACATACATGTTGTCTGCTATAACAGTATTTCATATCAAGATACACTATTGAAACAAAATATTCACTACTGAAATTTAATTTCAAACAACAACAAATATTGCATTGGTTGGAAGAAGAGCAAATGCTATTGTATGTTTTATTTAAGAGCACAGCAATATTTGTATACACATGAAATCAAGTGCAAGAAAAAAGAGACCAATTCGTTATTGAACATTACGAAGTTAGTCTAAAAAATCGTTTTATGCTCACGTTTTGTGTATAATGTTTATTGGCGTTCCGCACCCAAGTTTTTGGACATTAGCAGACTCTTCATATTTACCCATTGATAATACTACCGTCCGATTTAGGCCAACACGGTCATTAATTTATATTACACTTTACCATTTGACGTCCGTGGACGATCACTTTCTTTGAATTTATTTATATTTATTTATTAAATGTTAGGTTAGGTTAGAGAGGATCACACATAATTATATATGTGTAGATTCACAAGACCATTATTGATCCTTAGTGACTGCTCTAATATTCTTCACTGTATAAAACTCTGTTTTAATCACTCCCTCTAAGTTGTCCCAGGAGCTTCCTAAATTTAACAATTAGCATAGCTTCCATACCCTTCAAGTCCTCCATATTTTGAAAGAAAAAAGAGCCAAAACATTTATTACGACTTGTCCTTGTCAATGCCCTGCATTTGTGGAATGTGTTTTCCTCTTCATCGCCACACCATCTGCAGATATCATCATCAAAAAGTCGAATCTTTTTCGAGAAATATCTGAGATCATTAAATCCTGTTATAATACCTATGTACATACATTCTCAGTTCTGACTTACTCGTATGTAACAGCTTATTCCGTTCTCCATCACCTTTTTCCTCCAGCAATGATTTCATGTTTGTATATCCTTATTCGATGCCCGCTGAGGTGAATGCCACAATTTAGATTTACCATGCTCTAGAGCTTTAAAAATGCCAATATTGCTATTAGCTGATAACTGCTTCTAACAGTCGAATTAGAAAATTAATTAGTTACCATTATTTTAAAACCGATGTATTCAAAGACTATATAATACATCGTGGCATTTTTTCTGCTCGCCACTATTAACTTGAATTATTTTATCTTTAACTGTTAATAGAATTTGCCGAATTCGAACCGAACCGCCATTCATTATGTTTCTGCCTGTCGTCCCCACTCCATTGCGCTACCGTTTTAGAGGGTTTCATTTACTTCGATTTTTATATTTGTTAGAGGACATTTCCTTTTGATCAAAGTAAAGTTTATAGGAAAAGTCAGAGTATTTTTTACACCGAAAGTTGGTAAAACTCACCACAGTGATGCAAAGGTCTACAGACGCATAAGTCTTATATACTGCCTACTTAAGACTCTAGAAAGAATGATGGATGATCACATTAGAGACAAGATGCGTAATATAGATTTTCACATGATCAAAATGGCTATACTAAAGGTAAATCAGTAAAGGATGCTCTCCATGATCTAACATCACAAACAGAGCAATATATATATCTCGGGGGAATTAGCACTTCCTATAAATTGCAGCCCCGAAAAACCCAAGACAGTACTTTTTACAAGATTAATAATTAATTTCAACCCACCAAAACTTAAAAGAAGGACGCTATTGCGTTCAAAAGAAGCATGAGAATTCTACGAAAAAAACGCAGCTTTTTGGACATATCTTTCCCGTTTTAGGAACTCAGTTATTAAACTCAGTATAAAACTCGGTATAAAACAATAAATTTTTTTTTATATTAAAGCTGCAGGAGATCTACATTCCTTACCGCAATTGATTTTTTTTTGTCATTTCGATACAAAAATAAAACATTTTTGTTCATTTTTGTTTATTTTGTAGGGGGATACCGACCACTAACTTTTTGGATCCCTTTTCAACACCCTTCGTGCCTCATTCCTGGTATACGACTTGTAATTTATGACTTCATTGACCAAGTTTAAGGTCTCCACAGCATATTAATTTTTAGTATGAGTCTGCTAGATATCCACACAAAATATGCTCTATCGTCTTAGCATTTTTCCAGACACTGTCTGCAAGTATCGTTTTACCTCGATTTTTAATTTGGCCAGATATTACTTGAAGTTTCTGTGACCTGTCAGTAACGCAGTTAACCATTTTCAGACACTGAGATTATATTTAAGCAGCTTCTTTAAATTACTGCCAACTTGCAGTGTAAAATACCAGAGCCTTTGGTGGGATTCGAACCCGCAACCCCGGACTAATAGACTACCACACAACCTACCACTCCACCGGGGCAGCTGTTGCTTGTACATAGTTGTTTGTTTGTATATACATAGTTTGCATTTTAACATACAAAATTACAAAAATATTCATTAACTAGCTGTGCCCACACACGTTGTGTGCAACCTGACAATATTATGTTCGATTGTGCTTTGAAAGTAACCCACAACAAATTTTAAGACTTTTTATAAAGTTACCCATCCCTGGATAAAATTCTAAAATTTATATACAATTCTAAAAGTTATTGTAAAGCTCTGTAAAAGACAGACAGGAAATGAGTTAGTCATTATTTTAAAACAACGCCATCTGTTGCACAACATTGCTTTGAATATCCCGCTTTTAAAAATAAACGTATGCAGTATCTTTAAATTGGTAAAAAAAAATCGGCTTACTTTTACTGCTTTTTCTCCAATTTCTCTTTGAAATAAAATATTTTTGCGGAACAAAAAAGTTCCTATATTGGAATGAGGTTACTACGGTACCTCATCACAAAATTTTGTTAAAATCCATGTGAACACAAAGGAAAAGACAGACAGACAGACATACATACAGGAAATGAGCTGCCGTATTATTTCCCAAATAAAACACTGTGCAAAGGCACCCTACATACCCCGTTCGAGTAGCTTTGTTAAGAAACGATCAATGAAAATCAAGTGAATTGTTTGTGCTGCTTCTAACACAAGCATACAATTTGATAAAATGAGTTTGGGCATCACTAGTTTAAGCGGCATTTAGATGGTCAATCGCGGCTTGTCAGCGCGGGTTGATGGCAAGCCAACAAGCTCGTGTAAAGGACCAAAATTCGTGTTTGTCAGCCGCCCTGGATGGAAATCAAAAATTTTTGATATTTTGTGTTTGCCGTCACGCCATCAAGCTTGTCTAAATACATGTTTGTCAACTACAGTGGAAATTTCATTTGAATTTTTGCAAGCGAGCAGTAAAGATGTCTCGGCTAGAGCGCTTGTTTTTAATAGAATTTATTGTTTTTGCATGTGGGTTAGTTTTTAACCGACTTCAAAAAAAGAAGGAGGTTATCAATTCGTCTGTGTGTTGCTTTTTTTTTTTTGTATGTTTGTGCCTTCAGAACTTGGTCATTTCTGAACCGATTTTTAAAATTTTTGCACTATTACAAAGGTTATAGCTACAGATTGGTCCCATTTTAAAAGAAGTTCAAAAGTTTAATAATTAAAGGGTGTCCCCATACAACATACATGTTTTTTACGTGTATTATGAACTTTATAGGTCACCAATTTAAAATTAAAAAAGTGCGTATCACTGTAGCTCCCAATAACAAAAAGTAATTAAAAAATAAAATTAAAAATTAAAGGGTGACCCCATAGGTGACTTAATTTCACCTTTATTCTCCTATCTTTTGAACCGTTATAGACAAATTCTTGAAAGTTGCACAGCATGTTCGTTAATATGTCTCTTATAATAAGTATAAATATTTAAAATTAAAAATTAAAGGGTGTCCCATTAGTTGGTTTATTTTGATATATATATGGCCAAACTTTTGAAACGTTATAGACAGACAGTTAAAATTTACAAAGAACTTGTATTGCTAAGTCCGCTAAAATAACAAGTGTAAAATTTGAATTTGGAAATTAAAGGGTGTCCCAATAGTTAATGTAAAAGTAATATATATGGCCAAACTTTTCAAGTGTTATAGATAGTCAGTTGAAATTTACAAAGAACCTATATTGCTTAGTCCGCTATTACAACAAGTATAAAATTTGGATCTATAAATTAAATGGTGTCCCCATTATTGATGTAATTTGACGATTATGTCCTCATCTTTGGAACCGTTATAGACAAACACTTAAAAACTAGACAGAATGTTCTCTATAACATAAAAATGTCTGGTATAACAACAAGTATAAATATTTAAAATTGGAAATTAAAGGGTGTCCCAATAGTTGATGTAATTTGATGTATATGGACACAAAGTTAAAATTTAAAAAGAATCTGTATGACTAAGTCCTCCTTAAAAAGTATTTATATTAAAATTTGAATTTAAAGGGTTTCCCAATAGGTGACGTCATTTGATATATATGACCATATCTTTTAAACAGTTATTGATAAACACTTAACAATTAGACAGAATGTCCATTACGATATCTGTTATAATAAGTATAAATATTTAAAGTTATAAATTACAGGGTCTCGCAATAGTTTATGTAATTTGATGTATATGGCCAAACTTTTAAACCGTTACAGACAGACGGTTGAAATTTACAATGAACCTGTATTGCTACGACCGCTATAACTAGTATAAAATTTGAATTCGGAAATTACAGGGTGTCGCAATAGTTTCCGTCTTAAAGAAACATGATTTTAAGTTTGTCTGTTTTGAAGTCGGTTTTTTTGCAAGAATTATTATGTATGGTATTTTATGTAAAGCGTTTTTATTAGATTTTATTTTTAAAATATTTCATTTATTTAATTATTGTGTGTGTGTTTATATGGAATTATTAATTGCCAAAATTCAAGTTAAGAAAGGGTATGTAGACGAGTTAGCAAAAATATTATTTAATGGGTATTTTTCAATTATTATAAAGGAAAATCCCATAACGAAGACGGGGAAATGTTTTCCTTCAACTTATGATAGCTTCTGACATTATTACTTGTTCTAAAAATTAAGATAGATTTGATTAAACCTTAAACAGCACAATAAGAAAGGATTCACGGTGCAGTAAAAGTAAATTAAAAGTAAAATACTGAAAACTATTCATGATAGAGAACATATAACTGCGGAGTATATGTATTACACGGAACTGTTCGAAACTTTGAATTTTGTTTCTGTATTAATCAAATATTACATACATTCTTACATTTTCCTATACATTCACACAGTATGAATTATAGAGATTTTAATGAGGCATAACTCTGACCAGATACTAAGAAATTCAATATTGAAAGGTGTTCTTCTGCAAAAATAATGTAGAGAATATTTGTATTTTTTCAATAAATTTTTTCAAATAACACAGTGCAATACGGAAAAAAATAACCATATACGGACACCACTACGTGATAAAAGACAAAAAAAAAAGATCCCTGTCTCCCAGTTTTGTCCAAAGATTATTTCCATGAATTTTGAACGGTTTGCTACCTATGGACCTGAACAGGGGAAAAAAGGTAAAAAAATTGAATTTTTTAAAGTTTTTTGCAATTTTGACCTTGAAGATGAAGTTTTTTTGATTTTATTTGTTCTTTATGACAAGAGCTACAACTTTGCCTCAGAGAGTATATCAAAATTTCAAACGGTTTGAGGGCCCATAAAAAAACCTGGAGGACTTTGGGCAAAACTGGGAGACAGGGGTCTTTTTTTTGGTCTTTTATGACGTAGTGGTTTCCGTATATGGTTATTTTGCCATGACTTAAAAAATTACACGGTGTGTTATAGAAATTTTAATGAGACATTACTCTGACCAGATACTAAGAAATTCAATATTGCCGAAAGGTGTTCTTTTGCAAAAATAATATAGAGAATATTTGTATTTTTTCAATAAATTTTTTTAAAATAATTGATTAGAAATTGAAGAATAAATAAAAAAATATAGTCATGATGTCGTTGTTTATAATTCTCTATAATTCCATTCTCTAATAATTCCATTGTCCAAATTCCTTTATTACTCTTTTTTGATTGTCGTCTTCCTATAATTCATCAATTAATAAAGCAGCAGCTAAATCATGCGCCATCTTAAATAACAACCTCACTGCTCAGTGTCTGTTGTATAATGATGTTTGACAATCTTCGCTTGATCATGTAAATGCTAAACACTCTCTCTCATCAACCCGCGCTGACAAGCCGCGATTGACCATCTAAATGCCGCTTTAAGGTCATCATTTTCTAATTTGAAATCAAATGTTGTGGAAAAAAATCATTATTTTTCATTTCTTTCGTTTCTCTTTTATTTGGCCGCATTGGCCTTCGCTTTGTTTTATTTTATTCTTGCTTTCTTTTTGTTTTCTTGATATTTTTAATTAAGACCTCTTTCTTTTAGCAGTCGATTATCACTTGCCGATTGGAAAGTTCATTTTTTTCAATTCCTTTACGCATTATAGCCCTTGCATTTATTTATTTTTTTTCTTCATGTTTTCAAGGATTCCGTCCATGAATTGTTTAAATCAAAGCACAAAAAAAAAACATGAAGGTCTTCAAACAATTCTTGTTTTCGTTCTCTTATTCATCTCAAAATTACTCGCAAATGTTAAGTTGTGGCAAAGAAAAATACAAATATAAACTTTCTATTGTTGTGTTGATTGGTAGAGAACTTCAAAAGTATTGAAAAAAAAAACTTTATTTTCAATATCAATTTCAACAACACATCATCATGGTTTTCTTAACTTAATGCAGTGTGAAGCTAAACTCTGATTTACCAGCAACATATACACTTAATCTCGAGAAAACGACCTTCGTACATAATGATCTGTTCGTTTAAAATCCGGACGCATTATGGTTTTGATATTTTATTATTCAAGAGTTAGAATGAATGGCTGCTTTAATATATGCTATACTACCTGTGCCCGCTACTTCGTCAGCGTCCTTTCAATATTTTCTTCGATTTTGCTTTGAAAGCAATCCACACCAAAGACCCTTACTTGCCTTTATATAAAGGTTCTCATCATTAATAAAATAACTGCCGATATGCATAGTATATCGCTTAGCGCTTCACTTAGGCTTTATGTATTTACTTTATATTTATTAACCGACTTAAAAAAAATGGAGGTTATCAATTCGTCTCAATGTTGCTTTTTAGGGTTCCGTACACAAAGTGTAAAAATGTAACCCTATTGTTTTCGCTACAATGTCTGTCCGTCTGTCCATATGTCCGTCTGTTAGCGCCTTTTATCTCTGGAACCGTAATAGCTAGACTCTTGAAATTTTCACAGATGATGTATATCTGTTGCCGCTATAGCAACAAATACTAAAACTTAGGAAGCATACACTAAAAATTTACAAACAGTAATTAAAACTTAGTTCGCTTTATAAACAAGTCTAAAAAAATAAACCTATCAATTAAAGGGTGTTCCGATAGTGGCGTGATATGTATGTATAAGGCCTAAGTTTTGAACCATAATAGGTAGACTCTTGAAATTTTCACAGAAGGTGTATAACTGTGGCCACTATAGCAATAAATACTAAAACTTATCGGGTGTTCCGAAAGTGAGGTGTTATTTGACGTTATGTCTTTATTTTTTGAGCTATAGGAGGCAACTACTTAAAATTTGCAGACAGTAATTAACTCTATGTTCGCTTTCTTTTAAAATTAACCTTAAAATTAAAGGGTGTTCCGAGAGTGACGTGCTTTGCGTGTATATGGCCTAAGTTTTGAACAATACTAAGTAGACTCTTGAAGTTTTTACAAGAGGTTTATTACTATGGAAACTATAACAAATAATAAAAATTAAAGGGTGATCCATCAGTGACATGTTTTTGACGTATATTACCTTATTTTTTGAACCGCAATAGGTTGGCCTGATATTTTTATAGAAAGTGTATTACCATGGCCGTTATAACAACAATTCATAAAATTTAAAGGGTGTTCCAATAGAAATTTTCGCGAATATGACTCTGATTTTAAAAAGAAAAAGGTGCCCCATAAGACATGAAAAAATTAACAACTTGAGTTTTTAAAGGCGTACTAGACATAGTACGGAACCCTACGTGTGTGAGACTAACTCGCACTTGACTGATTTATTTTATGTACATATGTGCCCGAAGAAGTCAGTCATTTCTGAACCGATCTTAAAATTTTTTTCTTTATTTGAAAGGTTATGCTTACAGATTGGTCCCGTTTTAAAAACAGTTCATTACATGTATGTATGTATGTATTAAGAACCGTAAAGGGCACCAATTTAAAATTTTAAAAAATTGCGTTTCACTATAGCTCCCATGAACAGAAATTAATAAAAAAATAAATTTAAAATTTAAAGGGTGTCCCCATAGGTGACGTAATTTGACCTATATGGGCCTTTCTTTTGAACCGTTATAGACAAAACCTTGAAAATTTGACAGAATGTCGATTACTATTATAATAACATATAATAACAAAGTATAAATATTCAAAATTATGAATTAAAGGGTGCTCCAATAGTTCATTTAATTTGATGTATATGGCCATACTTTTTAACAGTTGTACACAGACCGTTGAAATTTACAAAGAACCTGTATTGGTAAGTCTGCTATAACAAAAAGTATAAAATTTGAATTTGGAAATAAAAGGGTGTCCCAATAGTTAATGTAATTCTATGCATGTGGCCAAACTTTTGAACTCTTATAGACAGACAGCTGAAATTTACAAGGAACCTGCATTGCAAAGTCTGCTATAAGAGCTATACAATTTGAATTAAGAAATTAAAGGGTGTCCCCTTAAATGATGTACTTTTACTAATATGGCTATATCTTTGGAACCATTATAGACAATCACTTGAAAATTAGGCAGAATGTGAATGGCCAAACTTTTGAACCGTCATAGACAGATAGTTGAAATTTACAAAGAATCTTTGTGGCCAGTTCCTCTATAACAGCAGGTCTTTAATTTAAAATTGTAAATTAAAGGGTATCCTGATAGGTGATGTTATTTAATCGTTATAGATAGAAGCTTGAATGGTGTCCCCATAAAAGACGGATGCTGGTGAAAATAGCTTAACTTTTCAACAGTAATAGGGAGACGCTTGACATTCACATAGTCTTTACTTTTTTCCCTGTAATTTTGGCGCATCTTTTATTTGGTTTAAATCTAATTCTTACAGATTAATTATTACATTTTTAGTTTAGAATTGGTGCCCATTTATCTGTTTTGAAGTCGGTTTTTTTTGCAAGAATTATATAATAAAGGGTCTCATCCTTACTAAAATAACTACGCACTTTCACAGCTTTTTCTCCACTTTCCCCTGGGAAATACTACAAAAATATCCTATATTTGAATAGGGATACTAAGGCTTACTAAATTTGATTAAAATCCATCAAGTAGTTTTTACGTGATGCAGAAAGACAGATAGACCTATCTATGTTATAAAAATTATATATATAATATGTGACCGCGCACAGAGAACGGGACCGATGTACTTTAAAGTCGGGTAAAATTTACGGGATAATCGAATGGGAGTGGTCCCATAAATTAGGTGCCAGGTGATAGGTACCAGTCATATAAAAGAAATATATTTTACTAGCTGTGCCCACATACGTTATGTGAGTCCTGACAATATTTTGTTTTGTTTAAAATTAATTTAACTTTTAATTTACACCAACTGGATAAAATTCTAAAATTAATATAAAATTCTAGAACTCTAAAAATTATTGTAAAGCTCTGTAAAAGGTGTTTAAAATATTTTAATAACAATGTAATCCCACAAAATAAAAATAAATATCAAATACAAATTTTATATAATTGGATATTTGCGATTATTTTTAAGAAGCGCCATCTGTTGCGCAACAGTGTTTAAATTATCCCGGTTTCAAAGATAAAAGATGCCCTAAAGTATGTAGTTAACTGCGTTAGTGACAGGTCTCGGACTCTCAAGTATCATCTGGCCAAGTTTAAGATCGAGATAAGACGATACTTGCAGACTGTGCCTGGAAAAATGCTAACATAAAAAGGCTTTGGACCTCTGGCAGACGACACATATTAAAAAATTTAGATGCTTTTTAGACCTTCGCCTTAAGCAAATTTTAGCAAATTAGCATGTTGACATGTATCAGCCGCCAGTCTGAAATCACTACAGTTGAGAGTAAATAGCTATTGACAGCACGAGACTCTATGAAAGTAAGTTAGACGTAAATATCCAGTCGGATACTAGAAATCATTGAGGAACGAAAGGGGTCGGTATTCCCCCTACAAAAAAAAACCCTCTTCTTATATTTTATATTTTTTAATTTAAATATTGACCTTTAAAATGGATCATAAAGGCAAACTTATTGGGTTTATATGGAGGTCATTGTCATGTAGCAATGAAGCTGAGAACATTTTATGTAAAAAAAAACTAAAGTTTCATTGGCTTTATGGGTTCTTGGTCCTGGTTGATATTTGTCTGTATTTTACATGAATACGACATGTCGAACTTCTTAATTTCATATAATCAAGATAGACTAATTTTAGAGGTGCAGACCCCCTTCATTCCTCAATGATTTCTGGTACACGGTTGGTAATTTATGACTAAATTACTTTTTATTAGTCATTACTTTTAACTGTAGTAATTCGACTGAAAACTTCTACTTTCCTCCGCATTATAGAGTCCCTCGTAATAGATAACATTTGTCTAAGCCTAAGGTACTCAATGGCACACACATTTGTCATTTGGTCCTAAGCCTAATGCTAGCCAATGCTGGACGTTCACACATTTTGTGCGTTACCGTTTCAGTGACTTCCAGGCACTGTCTGCAAGTACGTTTTAATTAGATTTTTATCTTTGCTGGAGGTTTGAGATTTTGTACGTCAGTGCCTAGCTTGTCGCCTTAACATGATATACAATGCGCCTATAGCAACACACGAAGCAAAAATTGTTGAGCAGGCTTCCAGCACCATACTCACCATAACACTTATTGGAGGCTATCGAAACTCCAGTCAATCCATTAGTTGTACTCCTCACACCAGGGTAAAATGCTCTTCCTGCGATTTAGGTCTAAATCACACCCAGCACGTTACTCCCCGAAGGTCCTCAGGAATAGCCGTAGCAGTCGCTTGGACACTTGTTGGACCGCGAAACTTCTTATTTTACAGGTCCCTATATATCCTAAAAGCACTAACATAAAGGTGCTAGAAATTGCCAACACAATATAGCTCCGGGGGGTCTTTGTCAGATTATACTTGCAACTTAGGCAGTTATTTAGCTTGAGGTACTTCAATTATAATCAACTCTCTGAACTTCCTGCCCAGTTGCTTTCAGAGATTAATCTGTCGACCTTTTGTAAGGCATTCTTATCCGAGTTTGTTTATTGGCCAATAAAAACCGAAGTTTCTTCAAAGACTAACCTCTCCCTCTGTTTGCGAGGCTTCACGATGTCAAATTCTCACCATGATGTTTAATCATCGGAGGGAAGTCTAAACTGAGAGTTAAACACAGTTTTGTCGAATTAATTTAGTCAGCCCCTAATAAAGTCAAGACCTAGCTATTGGCCTTTTTTTTACTGGTTGCCACTGCTAGGCAGTCGGCCATGGAAATAAAAGACTTTTGGAGCTTTATTGACTTAATTTTACAAGAACTCTTTTTCCTTCAAACTTAATTATAAACTTAAACCTTTAATGAATTCTTAATAAAATTGCAAGGTAACAACATACTTTTAACAAGTTTTTTGTTTTGCTCGTAAATTGGCAATTAAATGTTAAAAGTGAAACTTCAAAATTAACCTGCATTATGACAAAGAGCTTTTAAAGTTTTATTTTTTTTCATTTGAATAAGGGCATAACATACCAAATGCTAATGTTAGGATACATTTTCAGCTTTTGGTTAAGGTGTGTTTAGTCTGCGTCTACAAGTCATATGGAATGTCAAAAGTGCTATCCATGTGGCTTACAATTTTTATGTTTAAACGTACACAATGTTGCGTACATATGACGTAACCTCCTGTTGTTAAAAACAAAGCTAAAATACTTAAAACAGCTGGTCTTCAAAGTGTGGTTCTAAGAAAAAACTGAAAATGATATTTCCAAGGCGTTTGATAGAGTCTGGCATGATGCACTCCTGTCAAAACTTACTGCTTTTGGTGTCGGTGATAACTTCTCCCGATTTATATCGAGTTTTCTTAGAACTCGTATAGGTTGTTATAGATGGGATTTCATCAAACGAGTTCAAGATTAATGCAGGGGTACCACAAGGCTCTGTTCTTTCTCCTACCCTATTTCTTATTTTTCTAAATGACCTTCTTTGTCAAAATTTTAACTCGATCTACTCTTTCGCAGATGACAGCACCATTTGTCATTCGTATGCATTTTGTAATAGACCGATTGGACCAATTGGAGGTGCGGTCGAAAAGACAAAGCATGAATGATACGATCAATCATGATCTCATAACAATATCCGAATGGGGTCGAGCGAATAGAGTAGATTTTAATTCCCGTAAGATACAATGTTGCATTCTTACGCATAGGCGTACGTTCGAAAATGGTGCTTCATCTGTTATAATAAGTCCTATAGATATTAAGGAATCGGAAGCTCTTGATGTTCTTGGCATGAAAATCCAGTGTGATGTTTGATGGACTAAACACATTTTCAAGTCTCTAAAGAAGGTCTCAAGTGCCTCGGGTTCCTAAAACGGTGTAAAAGATACTTTACTCCATCTGATCTTCTTACTATTTATATCACCTATATCCGGCGGGAAATGGAATACAACTCTCATGTGTGGGCCGGCGCGCCAAAGTCTATTTTGGAGCTGCTCAACCGCGTACAAGTGAGGGCCAAGAAGCTCATTGGTGACAGTAGGGTATCCAACTCTATTGATTCATTTGAGCAACGACGCAATGTGGGTTGTATATCACTGTTTTATTGTTACTACAATGGTATGTGCTCTAATGAAATTAGGGAACTTGTTCCTGATACCTGCACATTTTTACTAATAACACGCTCTTCGTTTAGAGCGCATCCATTTGTGGTCGAATGGCCATTGAATCGCACTGCGCATTACAGGGAAAATTCGTTTTTTAGCAGAACTGTTCGTATGTGGTATAAACTCCCTCCCGAGGTCTTTCCTGTCACTTTCAATGTAGGCAAGTTCAAATCGAATGCCCTCAAACACTACTCCCTCTTTCCTTCTTCCCATAACCTAATACCCTAGTTCTGGCACAATGCATTGCATGAGTAGGGGTCAGCCCCTGAGTGCTGGTCAAAAAAAAAAAAAAAATAAACTGAAAATCAGATGGATTATTTTTTAAAATTATAAAAATATATAATAATAATGACTTTATAAGGACTTGTTGTAATAAATTATTGTGGAACAAGATTAACGTGAGTACCTGCCTACTCGGCCTAACTTCACGGTGGTCTTACCACCGAGTGAAACTTAGGCGTAGACTAGCGCCCCCATTGTGTAGTATAACAACTTTTTACGATTGCCAATCGCTTTTTGTGTGTGATACAGTCACAATGAGTAGCAATTTATATAATATGGCAAGCCTTTCCAAGGCAAGCCTAGATCCATATTATAACCTCTTGCTTAGGGGTTTGGAGTCTATCCAAACTCCGTCTCTTGAGAGTGCAACAGCAAACTTGATCGACCTTGCACCATACCTACATTAATCGATCTTAAATCACAACCACCACGTGTACCCCCGAAAGGGACCTCACCAATAACCGGTCAAAGAGAGGATAGGCTCTCTGTGGGGCCACCGAATCCCGTGGTACCAGTCCTTTGGGCACTGGTCGGGCTTCGAAGAGGACCCGCAATGTTTATCGCAGACCTTTTCTTCCAGATTTAGGCTCTAGGAACCCTAGCGTCTGGTGCCCCTATTTTCCCCGAGTGAACCGCGTCAATGCATTTGCCATTCCTGCAGTGACAATTGGAACCCCCTGGGGTAAGTTGTAATAAGTTATTTTGCAATGTAGCATATTTTAGTCGCGACTTCATTTTATACAAAACCCGCTAGTGATGTAATAAAATAATGCCCATATTGCTCCCGCCCCCAAGGAGGCTATTGCCTGCTTGTGTTTTCCAGTTTCCATCCTATGGAGCAATTGACCACCTCTATGTTTATTGCTTTCTACAATGGTATTCATTGGCATAGGGGGGTGCAATGTCCCTCCAGATATGCTATTGCCTCCTCTAGAATTTTTAAAAATTGTTCTATACTTTTATTTTCATAATACTATTTTCCAATAAAAGTAGTTTTGCCCCTCCTCCAAGAAAATATGTCCTCCTACGCCAATGATGGCATAATACAAATACAAATAATACAAATCAGAGCAGTAAAACCCTATCAACCTAAAAACAAACACAAAATCTCCCCTCCCAGGGTGTTATTGCCACTCGAGATCTGTATGCTATCTAAAGTAAACGAAAATAATTACAATCGAAAAAAATGAGAACATCTTGATAAAATGTGAAAAATAGTAGTTTTTTATAGGTTTTTTGCCCGCAGCCTCAAATGGAATGGTCTGATTTTGCTGAATTGCAATAGCAAAATTTTGGAAACTATGTCTGGCAGATTGATGCGCTTACATTTTCTGTATCTCTTCGGGTTTCTTTGGAAAGTTGATTTCAACTCGAACGGACAGACGGACATCGCTAAATCAACTTCTTTATGTACAAGGATCCAGAATATTTATTCTTTATGGAGTAGGAAATGAATATTGTATTAATTACACACGTCGTGGCTTTGATTCACTTTAATAAATAAATTTTGAAATTCTTGATGAGTTTTTTTACTTTATTTACATTTCAGAAAGGAATATAAAAATTATTGAAAAAAAAAAACAGAAAACCAGAAAGAACTTAAATATCAAGTTGAAAAAAGCTTTGTACCTACGAATATGCGTGTAGATATGTATGTATATGTGATACAAAGTAAACGAATCGACTTCTGTGTGACACTTCCGTTTTGTCGTGGTTTGTGATGAAAAAGAATGCGTCCGCAACTCCAGGCAAAAAATGCTGTCAAAGAAACAAGGCCCCCATAATTAAATCGACACCATTAACTTCAAATCCTCTCTCATTTCAAGAAATGATTTTTTTTGATTTTCTTTTGTGTTTAATTTTTGGTTTTGTTTACAAAATTAATAAAATTACACATGGTTGAGAATGAGAGTTTAAAAATGCATTGAAAAACGCTGTCACAACAAAATCGACTCTATCTGACAGCGATATTATATTTCAAATTCAGTTTTATTATTTTCTGACTCTGACTCTATGAATTCACCCAGCAAAGTCTGAGCGGGACTTCTTTTTATGATACTAGTCTCATTTGTTAGTAACTTCCTAAGAAGGTATTTTGAAAGGCGTTGCCCGTCGATTTTAAAGAATCTACATCACATTTCTACTTTCCTTCCGATAGAAGAGAAGAGAAGCGAGTTGTTGTTTTATACCCTTCACAACAGGTGGATAGGATATACATTGTTACGAAAGAAGAATTTATTCATTATAGGCTCTGAACAACAATACTCTCGAACAACATTAACAACAAAGATCATCGCTAGTCATCTAGTTGTTGTTGTCGATTAGTCTAGAAATGCCTCATGCACAAACATTCATAAAACAACAAGCACGGGATGAGTGGCGCATATACACACACGCATATTAAATAAACACTCTTTAGTTATAAACACAGGCACATACATAAATACAAGCATAAAGAAATAAACAACCACACAAACAGGTATAAAGAAGAAAACAAGAGCAATAAGAATTGAATCTGCCAGATCTGTCTGGAATAGAAAATTCTGGTGCTTTTAAATCGCCTCTATAAGCAAATCGTGCTGGCGAGAAGCTGGCAGTAATATTTCAAACGTCGAAGAGTTCAGTTGTTGTATTGTAAGAGAGTGTTTAACAGTTTGTATATTTTTGAACAGTGGTGTCAATAAATAAAGTGACTTACAGTAACAGTAATAACAGCGTGTATTTATTTTGCAATTAAAAGAACCCAACGTAAAGTAAAATCGTAACAATATATAAGTTTGTCATTCCGTATGTAAATTCTACAACATTCATTTCCGATCCCATAAAGTATATATATTCTGGATCCTTAAATAGAGAAGTTGATTAAGTGATGTCCGTGTTCGGGTTGAAGTATCATTTTCCAAGACACCAGACCATAGTTGGGGGTAGTGCACTAATTCTGCAATCTTCACTCACACTGAGTGATATTGCAAAATTATTGCATTCATTTTTTTGATTTCTAATGGTGATTGCAAAATTTGCAGCCTCAATCAACATTAGTGATAGTGAGTTAAAAAGTCTTTGCACTAAAATTTAATTATTTTGATTTCAAAAAATGCAATCAGCAATATATTGCAACGTTTTTTTCTTCACTCAAGTTGATTGCAAGAAGAAATTTTGCATTCAATTTGAGGGTCAATTTGATTTATTGTTATTTTTGTTCACTAATTCAAAAGTGAAGACTAATACTTCATTAAAAATATGATTCAATTTATTTTATATTTATTATTGATTATATAAAACAGTAAATTAATTTATATATGTAACATAAATATACGAGTATGACCATCTAGACCTTCAAAAATTAATTTAATTAATTTTTAGTTTATCAAACTTTTTTTTTTATTTCAATAAACAAAATGGATACATAAAAAATTAAAATTTAAAAAATTATTTGCAACTAACTTTTCAAAACTGTTACCACCAATTTTTTTATCTTCTGAGTGTCTACCATTCCACTAAAGAAAAATAAAGGCCTCACAGGTGCAAAAGAAGGCAAATGCGTGTTGAATTTTAAAAACATTTGACTAATTACTGGATATTTGTTAAGACAACTCAATTCAGTCTCAAAATCCAGTAGAGAAGTATTTAATTCTATTCATATGCTATCATTTTGTTCTACTGTTGAATTATCTAATATCAAACCTCAAAATCTATTAATCTAACTTACCTAGTAATGTTCGAACTGACTTTGAAAATCTTTATGTAACTGTTATATAGTATTAATAATTAATTTGTTACCATTATGTACCTTGTTTCAATACTGAATAAAAAATTCATTTCGTTACATCACTTTTTTTTATTTTGGTGTAAAATATTCAAAAAAACGAATTTATTTCAAAATTATCATGACCAATAATTTTTGAAAGTTGATTGAGAGTATGAATAAATGCAGCTTTTTATTGATTGCAAGTAAAAATTTTGCAATCAATTGAGTGAGTGAAGAATTCTTGCACTAAATCCACGTTGAGTGGTAGTGCAAACATTTGCACTACCACTAAATTCTTTTGATTGCTAGTGCAGCTTTGCAGTTTATCACTAAGCTGCAAAAAAAAAAAATAGTGCAATAATTTCTTTTGCAATATGATTTAGTGGTAGTGCAATGCTGATTTCAATCAAAATTTAGTGCACTACCCCCATCTATGCACCAGACGAGGTACAGAATATTTAAGCCCACCAATCTGTAAGGTATAGTTTCGAAAATTTTAGGATTGCAATTCAGCATCATCAGACCATTCCATTCGAGGCTGCGTGTAAAAAAACACGCCTAGCTATATTTTTCAAGGTTGAATTTTTTTTATTTCAATGGTAATAATTTTCGTTTTCTTTGTTCTAAATGTTACTAAATTTTAGACGGTGATATACAGATATAGGGTGGCAATAATTCCCTGTGGGAGATTTTGTGTTTGTTTTTAGGTTGATAGGGTATTTTTTGCTTTTTTTGGGTTAAAGGTCTTTGTAGAAAACAATAAACTTAGAGGTGGCAAATAGAACAACAGAGTGGCCAGTGGGAAGCAGGGGCGGTCAATGGGCCCCTTAGGGACGGGGGTAATATGTGCAAAATTTTTGTTAAAGGTTTTTTCCTTTAGTCTGACCATTTTAAGGCAATGTGGATTACAGAACAGTCCTACAGAGCCCAGGGGGTTGGGCGTTGGGCCCTTTTCGGGGGTTTTATTAAATTTATTCTAGTTTTTGAGATATACAGGGTGGGCCAAAAGAAACCAAGGGGTGTAAAAGTTTAATAACTTTTTTGTTTATTAACTTTTTTTTATTTTTTCTTTCAGATTATATAATATACAAAATGGAAATTTTTTTATACGGAGCCACTGCCCATACTGCCCGAGACACAATGGCACTTTTAAGACAAATTTTTGGAGAGCGAATAATTTCTCGAAATTCGGAAATTATTTGGCCAGCGCGATCACCAGATTTGACAGCACCCGACTATTTTCTTTGGGGTTTTTTGAAGGAGCGAGTGTATGTGAACAAGCCAGAGACAATCCTTGAACTCAAGGCAAACATTGTTGCAGAAATTCGAACGCTACAGCCACAAGTTTTGAAAGATGTTATGGAAAATGCTCTAAAAAGAGCCCATCAGTGCGAAGCTGAAAACGGTGGTCATTTAAGAGACATCATTTTTCATACTTAGTATAAAAAAATTTCCATTTTGTATATTATATAATCTGAAAGAAAAAATAAAAAAAAGTTAATAAACAAAAAAGTTAAAAGTTAAACTTTTAAACCCCTTGGTTTCTTTTGGCCCACCCTGTACATACAAAATATTATACCTAAAATAATAAAGAAAATTACATTTCAGCAATTTCATCTAAAATTTTTTAAAATTAATTTTTTAAAAATCTATAAAACAGGCATGGTACGAAAAGCCTTAATTGAAGTCCTTTAAGTAGACTATTTTCAGACCATCTTTAATGATTCTTGCCACCAGAAGTTAATGATGAGGGCCTGTACCGCAATCATAACGTATGTCAAAAACTTAAGGGTCTTCCAGTAGGAACTTTCTAACTTCGACAGTTAATAACGGCCATCTGTCGAATTCGCTGGCATTTATTGTTTGTTAAAATATAAAAATGTCAAATTCCATAAATTTGTTTGTTGACGATAAACATCGAATATGGCACGATAATAATGCCTATGCGATCCAGGAGCGTCCAATGCACCCCAAAAAGGTCACGGTTTGGTGTGTATTTTGTGCTGAGAGCTTCATCGTCATATCCCTTTGCGAACGATATTGGTCAGGCTATCACCGTCAACGGCAAGAGCTATAGATTGATAACTCTTAACACCACCAAGGGCTTGTGCTTTTAACAGAATGGCACATTATGCCACACAGCTCACGATACATTAGATATTCCTGGTAATCTATTGTGGTGATAATGTGAACGGACCACAGAAGTCGTTTCGACACCGTTAAGATAGAATTATTTAAAACGTACTTTAAAGGCACGTAACGCATAAAAATTGTTATTGTTTGACACTCTTATCTCTGTTTTTATTTCATTTTCAATATGTTTTGAGAGGTACGTAAGAAAGTAGAGCAATTTATTTGAACCATATTTGCTTACTTTTTTACGTTTTGTTGATACCCAAAGTAAACAGAGAGCAAAAGCGACTCAGACAACAATTTGCATGTGTTACGTCTCTTGTACGTACGTTTCAACTAATTCTATCTTTAGACTTATTCTTGTAGGGTTTTATTAAGTCGCGAATAGGCCACACCCCCAACAAATTCAGCCTGGCTTATGCGCCCAAGTTACAGAAAAATTTACCATCCATGCGTGCATTCGAAAAACTTATCGATATATTCTATACATGTAATCGATAGTCCTTTCAAATTTCAATGACATGTTACACAAACTTTGATTTATTAAAATTCAAACATACGAAGGCCTTGCATGAAATAGGCCTTTCAGATGGCCTTCATATACCTTCGATTTTCCACTGGGCAGGCTTGTATCTATAACGAACAGAACAAATAAAATGATGACGGGCTTTTGATGACAAAGTACTTTATGTCGGTAACGAGAATGACTTTGATGACACTTCATTTGAAATTAAGTAAGAAAAGTTTTTCAATGGAATAAATAAAGCGAATAGGAGAGAAAGAGGAAAAAGTGAACATTTATAGCAGATGAAAAGCATAAAAATGGGGAAATTCATTTATGTAAATATTTAAATAACTAAAATTGACAGAAGAATAAAAGCAGTTTTCTTTGCAACTGAAAGTTTAATGCTTCTCCTAGCGCTTCATTAATATTATGAACATTTTATCCTTTGTGGGTGGGCAAAAACGAAGGCTGCTTTCTCTTATGTTTTTATATTGTTGTTTTGTTGTTGACATTTTTAAATGGAATGGAATTTGTGGCACTGCTGATTTCACATAAGTATGTACGTATTTCCAGGCAGGGTGATCTCTAGTTTTAAAGACAGCGCCAGACTTTTTTCACTAGACTCTTTTTAAAATCTCACGCTTGCCAAAAACAAGTCTTGAAAACTAACATCGATGAAGAAATCGCCAACAACAAAATCAAAATGCCAACAAACAATCTCAAATTTTTATCAACTCTGGACTGATATAATTTTTATACCCTACACCACAGGTGGAAATGGTATATGCATATAAGTTTGTCATTGCGTGTGTAATTTCTACCATATTAATTGCCGACCCTATAGAGTATATATCTTCTGGATACTTATACATAGAAAAGTTGATTAAGCGATGTCCGTAATGTCATTTTCCAAGGCACCAGACGAGATGCAGAAGATTTCAACCCACCAATCTGTTAGGTATAGCTTCGAAAATTTAGGGATTGTAATTCAGCAATATCAGCAAGCTGAAGGCAAAAAACCACGACCTTCTATATTTTACACATTTTTTAAAAATTTTTCGGTTTTAATGAATCTATTTTGCTTTTTTTTTTGTTAAATAACTATTAGACTGCCACAGGTAGATCGGAAGGTGTGCATACAGATCTCGGGCGATCAATAGCCCAATGCGAGCGTGGTTGGTAAGGTTGTTCTGCTTTGATTTGTATTAAAGGCATTCATAGAAAGCAATACATATAGACCCACAAGGTTCCCACTGGCAATCAGGAGCAGTCAATAGGCCCTAGAGGAGGTCATGGGCCTATTGACTGCTCAATATGGGGAAATTTTTTTAGACAACTTTTTTTTTTTGCTTATTTTACAAAAATATTTCCAAAAAATGTATAAAAAATTTTTCCAAAAAAATTTAAAATAATTAAAAAAAAATTGATAATTTTTTTTTAATTTTCCAAAAAATATTTACAAAAAAATTTACAAAATTATTTAGCAAAAATTTTCCAAAATATATTTACAAAAAACTTTCCAAAATATTTTTATAAATTTTTTTTGAAAATATTAAAAAACAAAATACAAAAAAAAAATTTTTACAAAAAAGTTTCAAAAAAATTTATAAAAATATTTTACAAAAAAATTTCCAAAAAATATTTACTAAAAAATTCTCGAAAAAATTTTGAAAAAAACAGAAGAGAGTAACACAGTATCTAGCATTAATATGGTGAAAGGTATATTTCTAACAAAATGGTAGCCAAATCACATTGTGGTATGACATTACTTTTGCGCCACCTGTAATTCGATAACATTCTCACTAAAGAATCTTAATTTCTCGATAAATTCGCCATAAAATCAAAATACCACCAAAAGACAGATTTCACTAAAAACTCGAGGTTTTAACACGGAATCAAAATTTCGCAAAAAATCGATATTTTATCAAGAATGGGAAAATCGCAAAAGAATAAAATAAAAAGAAATTAAGAACATTTTTAACATAAAAGGAACCTTAAATTTGGGATGGGTGCGCTTCGCAGAGATGCATATTTCAAATTTAGGAAGGGACACTATAGTAGTTCTCTAGATATGGGTCAATTACTTTGTTGGAGATACCCGGCCCTCCCATACTAATCGTCAAGATTAAACCCTAAAATGCACGTTTTTCTCAGAGCACAAAATCTCAACACTCTACTTATTAATTTTTCCTAATTTCAGGGCAATAAAATTGCACTTTGTATGCGAGGTATGATGCCCGGCCAGCTTTTTGCTCAATTATGCTCAATAATATGGAGTAATACGGTATATAATTTCATAACCTTAACTATTATAGTGCCCTAGCTTCCTAATAGTGATAAATAATTGCTTTGTATGAGACTTACCACATCTAGTCCTCCAATTCCGACAATTTTCGTGCGACAATGTGCATTAATAATGGAGTTGCTCGTACAATTTCAATACTGTACCTGTTATAGTGCACTGATTATACCCTAATAATTTTTCTCTTTGTATGGGAGGTACCATACCTATAGTTCCAATATAGCCTGTCTTTCGGTAATCTATGCACATTAATATAAGGGTGCAAAATTTCAACCTTAATAGGTATAGTTCTCTAGGTACACGATAATAATTCTTCACGTTGTGTGGGAGGTACAACGCCGACTGGTTTTTGCTTCAATATCTATATTAATGAGGTTGTTGGTTGTTGAAAATTCCAACACTCTACGTGTTATAGTTTCCTAGGCACACGATAATAATTGCTCTTTTTGTGTGGGAGGTGCCACGCCCACTGTAGCGAACCAATTTGTTTTTTGCTAGACTAACTATACATAGCAATAAGTAGATTACTTGTGCAAAATTTCAAAACTCAAGCTATTAAAGTTCCTGATGCACACGATAATAATTGTTCACTTTATATGGGAGGTACCACGCCTACTATTCCAATCTAGTCTGTTTTTTCGTTATACTATGTGTATTAATATGAGGGTTATTGACACTGGGGACGCGCCACGTAGAGTGAGTGCCTTGATAGACCGATTGGTACCTCGCTAGTCTATCAGTCTGGAGCTTGTGGGTTCGATTCCCACCAAAGGCTCTGGGTGTTTTCTGCTGACAAGCAAAAAGCTTCGCAGAGGTAGTGTTGTCTTAAAAAAAAAAAAATGGTCAAACAAATAAACATCTGAAACGCGAATAGTACAAGTTTGAACACGTTACTTCCGTAATGATTTTTTTTTGCGAGAAAGGTTTTTTTAGTGCGTTCAAAGAATGAGTGACATCAATTTCGAAGAACGTTGTGCTATCAAGTTCAGCTTCAGACTTGGACACAGTGCAACAGAGACATTTGGAAAACTGTGTCAGGCCTATGGAGTCAGTGTTTTTTCAAGAGCCCATATTTTTAGCTGGTTGAGGGCATTTTCAGAAGGAATTCATTCAATTAAAGACGAGCCTCACATCGGAAGGCCTTTCTTTATCTTCAAGAAACAATGATAATATTGGCAGAATTCGTGATCTTGCGCGTTCAGATCGTCGTTTAACAGTCCGAATGCTTGGTAAAAATGGTTTTACACGGCGTGTGTTTGTCATATGACTTGTCAGTTTGATAAGCCATATGTAATTTCATGTGTTTGTCAAAATAGACATTTTACATACGTTTTATAATTTTTGCTTTCAAACGTACATGTGTAATTACATCTGACATAACCTAAAATATATAATTTTTCCGCCACACAGTTTTGTATTGCCAACCACAGCTGATTTGACTCACACAATAAAATTTTGTGCAATGAATTGGGGATAAGAAAAATTAGTGCAAAAATGATTCCGAAAAATCTTTCACAACAGCTAATGGATACGAGTTTTTTGGCCAGTAAAAACATTAATGTGACTACTCAGCCTTCTTATTCACCCGACTTAAGTCCATGTGGTTTTTTTCTATTCCCAAAATTGAAAATTTATCTGTGGAGAATATTCAAACTGATCAACTGAAAGCTATTTCAGTATCCGAGTTTCAGCACTGCTATGAGGAATGAAAGAATAGTCTCCAGCGTGGTGTTGGGAAGCCACATTTTGTTACTTTGAAGGAGACAATGTGAATTTATAATTTAATTTCATTAAAAAATTAAAAATATCAGTCACATTAGTTTATTTACACATCTCGCATATAGTTATTGTATTTTATTTTAATTTTTGTCCATCGGAAGTCATAACTTCTTCCAATATTTGTGGCAATTTATCGATTTTATCCTTAATTCACTTCTTCTATGTTTCTCGGCCAGAAATGAGTCAAACTTCTGATCTCACCTACATTAGAGCATTTTTTATTTATTTTGTCGCTGTAGATATTCGACTTTGATTTAGTTCAGATGTTTATACAATACTAGCTGTGCATCCTATCAATATTTTGTTCGATTTTGCTTTGAAAGTAATCCACAACAAATTTTAAAACTCTTATTATTTACTTTATATAAAGGTACCTAGTGTAACAAACCGCATAGCAAGAAATGTTACAGGATTTGTACCAAAATCAGACAGAACCATGATGATAAGACTTGATGCCAAACCACTTAACATCAATGTTATTCAAGTTTATGCTCCAAGGACGGACAAAAGTAATGAAGAAGTCGAATCATTTTACGATGAAATCGAAGAATTACTACAACTAACAAAACAGCATGAGATAACCATCATCCAAGGCGACTTTAACGCAAAGGTAGGAAGGGAGGCAGTAGCAGGAGTTACTGGACAATATGGTTTAGGAGAAAGAAATGAGAGAGGCGACAGACTCATCCAATTCTGTCAAGAATATAAAATGAAAATAGCAAACACTCTGTTCTGCTTACCGCCTAGAAGACTTTATACCTGGAAATCCCCCCAGGGCAGAACTGGAAATATAATAAGAAACCAAATCGATTTTATTCTTATAAACAAACGTTACTGTACTTCAATTACGAAAACTTCAACATATCCAGGAGCAGACGTACCATCTGACCACAATCTCCTTATGGCAAACATGTACATCAAAATTAGGGCTCCAGTGAAGAAAAAACCACAACGTAAACTTGACCTTGGGAAACTTGACGACCCAGCCGCTAAATCAAACATTAAAGATCTCATCAACTCAGAATTAAATAACATTCATAGGGAGGATGTGGAAAATATTTGGAATGAAATTAAAAATATTATTCGCACCATCGGACAGAACACCCTAGGAAATTACGTTGGACCAAAAAGCAAAGACTGGATGACAAATGAAATACAAGACCTTCTTAACGAAAGACGACGATATAAAAACTCGAATTACAAACTGTATTGGGAATTAAACAGGGAGATTCAAACGCAAATTCGAGCTGCAAAAAAATAGACATATTAATAGCCAATGCCAAGAAATCTAAAAATTACAAAGCTTACACGACGATTTTAATTTGCACAAGAAACTGAGAGAAGCAACTGGTATATACCTCAGAACATTCTCGCCGGTTCTCTACAACAGCAAAAATGAAGCTGTTTTTGAGAATGCAGAGAAACAATTAATTTGGAAGGATTATATCCAACGTCTATTTACAGACGTCAACAGATCATGTTTTAACATCCAGACAACTCAACCGATGACAGGAATAAACATCACTAAACGCGAGGTAGAAAGTGCAATAGCATCTTTAAAAAATAGGAAAGCAACAGGACCAGATGATATACCATCCGAAATGATAAAGCTTATAAATGAAAATAACATTGAACTCCTTACAAGGTTGATGAACCATATCTATAATACAGGTCACTACCCCCAAGACTGGCTAAAATCAACATTTATAGCGATTCCCAAAAAAAGTCACGCCAAACATTATAGTAATCACCGACTTATCAGTTTAATGAGCCACGCTCTTAAAATATTCCTAAAAATTATACACAACAGGATTTACCAAAAATGTGAACAAGCGATGGGAGCAAATCAATTTGGTTTCAAAGAAGGGATGGGGACGAGAGAAGCATTATTTTGTGTTCAAGTCCTAATACAAAAATGTCGAGAGGCTAACAAGGATATTTTTTTTTATGCTTCATCGACTATGAGAAAGCTTTCGACACAGTGCAACATGATAAATTAATGGAAATACTTATGTCCATCGGAATAGATGACAAAGAAATCAGATGCATTCGAAGTCTGTACTGGCATCAATCGGCACAAATTGATGTAAATAGAAATTTGACAGATGAAATACCAATCTCAAGAGGGGTCAGACAAGGGTGTATTTTATCCCCGTTACTATTTAACATATACTCAGAGAGAATTTTTCAAGAATCCCTCAAAAATATCACAGAAGGAATAAAAATAAACGAATAAAAATAAATACTGTACTAGCGGACAGTATATCCGGACTTCAAAAACTAATAAATGAACTCACTTCATTCAGCGAATCATATGGTCTTAAAATTAACATTAATAAAACAAAATTGATGATTGTTAGTAAGAAAAAACTACACAATTATGCAAAACTTAAAATAAAAAACTCATATGTCCAGAGAGTACAAAATTTCAAATACCTCGGGGTCCTAATAAATGATCAGTGGGATCCCTCGAAAGAAATAAGATGCCGGATAGAAATGGCAAGAGATGCCTTTTTTATATATAAAAAAGTTCTGACCAACCATGATATAAACATTGAGACAAAAGTAAGATTCATTAAATGCTATATATGGTCAGTCTTATTATACGCTGTTGAAGTCTGGACTATTAAATCTGCCGATATAAAAAGACTAGAAGCCTTCGAAATGTGGATCTATCGAAGAGTATTAAAAATACCTTGGATTGCGCACGTAACAAATCTCGAAATACTGACAAAAATGAACCAAAAAAGAGAAATTGTATCTGTCATCAAAAAACGGAAAACGGCATACTTAGGACACATCATGCGAAATGGAAAATATAATCTACTGCAAACAATCCTGAAAACAACAATTGAAGGACGTCGTACCAGAGGCAGAAAGGAGATGACTTGGATAAAAAATATAGAAGAGTGGACAAATTTAGACAATACGGCGAATCTTTTAAATGCGGCAAGAAATAGGAACATTTTTGAAAGGATTGTTAATAATTTATGAATCTATAATATTATAAAATATCAAATGTAATTTTTTTTATATAATATATAATTGGAATGAAAATTGATATAACTGTATGGTCGCTTACATTCGAATATCGAATTTACAAATAAAGAAGAAAAAAGGTACCTATTCTTGGAAAAAATTCTAAAATTGATATAAAATTCTAAAAATTATTGTAAAGCTCTGTAAAAGGTGTTTAGAATATTTTAATAACAATGTTATTCCACAAAATAAAAATAAAAATCAAATACAAATTTTATTCAATTAACTATTTGCCAATGAGTACTTCTCTTGGAAATAATATATTTTTGCGAAAAAAAGTATCTTATATTGGAATCAGGATATTAAGGTACCTCCTCAAAAAATTTGTTAACATTCATCCAGTAGTTTTACGTAATGCGAACACAGGCAGAAAGACAGGCAGGAAATGAGTTACAGATTTTGCTCTTCTGATTATCATAATAAACACACTTTTTATCGCCTATCACAATGTTGCTCACTACCAACCTCACCTATGAAATAAAATGCAATAATTTCTCGTATTCTATTTCTCCGTAAAGTTTTTTTTTATAAAGAGAAATGATTACAGTTGAACACTACCTTGTAGACTGATAGGAGGAATGTAGCGATCCAGAAAATGTCTTACATTCTGCCTAGTATCTAATTTCTTGTTATCTGTATTTAATAATAATAATGAACTTAAGCCTGAAAAATTATTAATTGATTTATCAAAACAGTTTAAATAAAATAAATTTCTAAAAAAAAATATTTAAATTATTGCTTTTCTACTCACCTTTGGTTTATTTGTTAAATAAAATTTTTGCTTATTTTTTACTACTATATTATTTTACTTTATTTTATTTTATATTATTTGATTTACTTTAATTAAATTTATTTATAATTTTAATGTTTATTAAATTCTTTCTTTCACAATGTATGTACTTAAAATTTAATAGGATAAAAATATAACAATTTTATTTCTTTTTCAACAGTATTTTTTATTTTGAAATCTTTTTGATTTTCCTAGCGCAAAGTTTAATATAAAAATACAACAAATTAAAAAAAAAAACAACAACATTTTATAATAAAAAACAAAAGAAAATTATTTACACAAGACAAAAATACTCGTACTCGTACGTACAAAAAAGTTTCTTTTATTAACAGAGCAAACAGATTTTATTTATTTTTAATTAACAAAAACAATGTTTATTAAAGTAAAACATTTTTATAGGGTGATTTTTAAATATTTGGTTTATATTCTGATAAGTTAAAAATAAAATAAATCATTTAAAATAAACATTTTATTACCAAAATTTATGGCCTTTTGAGAAATGTTGCTTGTGTAAACTTGGACCATTTGTGCGGCAAACAGGAATAACTGCTTAAATCGACTTAAGCTCTGTGGTTATGTTATCGTGAATTTTGTTTGAATTGAAGTGAAATGAAGTCTCTACAGAAAGAAATATCCTTAACTGCCACATCAAAAAAAAAAAAAAAAAAAAAAATAATAAAAACCAGCTACAAAGTTTTTAATTGCTCTTATTTAAAATACAAAATTTGACATAAGCAGTTTTGACTTGTACAGGGCGCACCAGTCCCCGCGACTTTGCACGGATTCTGAAACTGAAAGATGAGAATCTTAGAGATCTGACCAGTGTCCAAATGACTGATGCCATAAGAACCGGTAGCCAGAAAAGGGATTTCGTGACAGTAACTGTGACCGCTTATTGGTGAGGCCCTTCGGGGAGTAACGTGGAGGCTGTGGTTTGGAACTTAATCGTGGTTGTGGTTTGGAAGGTAGATTAAGCCCAGTATACTTCAACAGATGCACCAATTGCGTGTCAGGAGTTTAGACAGTCTCTAACCGCCAACAAGGATATGAACATGGTCCTACGAGCTATGTTCTAAAATTGCTACTTATTGTGTCGCTATGTGGGCGTTGGTAGATGCAGTGTTTTTACCAGTGGTAATACCACTGGCACCGACGCTCTCCCCCCGGGGGTAACAATTGTCATTGCAGTACATGCACAAGCTTTGGCGCGGTGCTCTTGGGGAAAATAATAGGGGCACCAGACGCTGGGGTTCCTCTTCTGGAACCCCGTGTTTTAAAACACGGGTTCTCCAAAAGGACTGGTACAACGGGAATCGGTAGCTGCACAGAGAGCCTACTCCTCTCTGTGACCGGTTATTGGTGAGGGTACACCACGTGTATCCTTCGGGGGTACACATGGTGGTTGTGATTTAAGATCGATTTATGTAGAGGTAGTGCACGTTCGATCAATTGTGCTGTTGCACTCTCAACAGTACGGAGTTTGGATAGTCTCCAAAGCCCTAAGCAAGAGGTTAGAACATGGGTTCTAGCCTTGCCATTTACGCTTGCCTTGTTATATAAATTGCTACTCATTGTGGCTGTATCACACATAAATTGCGATACTGGCGGCATCGTCATATCGTGGAGTGTTGCTATACTACACAGTGAGGGGAGGCGCTAGTCAACGCTTTTATTCACTCGGTGGTAAGACCATCCTGGGATAAGGCCATCACGGCAGGTGCCCACGTTAATCTTGTTCCACATCTGTCACCGACGCTCACACCTATCGCAATAGAGGTTGTATAGTAGCTGAAGTGCGACTTGTTACTTCGCGTGGTTGAGGACGGAGAATAAATTGAATTGTTCCAAGAAGGTGCCTACAATGAAAACACCAACTAACTGCAGGTAACGCTATTCTGCAGAGAATTGCTTCTTTAATAAAAAGTGGGATGAATAGAAAGGATATAACATGCTTAATAAGAATCTGCTTTCAATTCATTTTTATCACGTCGTTATTTTTTTAATGGGCGTGGCAAATAATATTTCCTTAATTAGGCGTTTACATTTGTATATTTAACCATAACTTGAGAACGGTTGATCTTTGGAACAAGATTAATGATAGAATTATTTCAACACAGGGTAATCGAGGAGACAACTTCGTGAGTGAGAATGGGAAAATTTTTTCTTATATAGAGAAAAAGCAAAAAATATTTTGCTGTGGGCTTCTGGGGCCTGAGCCCAGATCTGGCTTAATCAAGAGTTTTATGGGAGTTTAGGTCTTGCAATGGTTGTCCTCTTTACACCTAAACAGCTGGCAGGGAACATCGATTTATGGATTATATTTACGAAGATTAAAATTAACTTAGATTCGTTCAAAGCACCTTCAGTTGAATTGCAGCACTGGTGGCAGAATTATCTCTGGGAATGAATTTTACATTTCTTGCTATAAATATTTCAGATCTCAACCCAAGTGTAAACCCTGTATTAGGGCTTTTAGTCAATTGCAGCTAATCGTTTTCGAAAAAAATGCAAAAAAATAATTTCTTTATACACTTTAGCATACTTTTAGGCTGAACTAAAAGGAATAATTTCTATAGCATACCTTTTTGCGGACTGTTTTAAGCTTTAAAATTTTAAGTAATAAATGGAGAGCTTACGCTGTTTCTAATCAAATTCTTGAAAGTAAAAAATTTGTTTATTTTTTTATTTTATAAATTTGAGTAATATACTAAATGCTTAAAAAATCACCCTTTTTTAAGGTTACACTAAAATTAAAAGCGATAAAAAGTTTTTTTTTTGTTCAAAATACAAACTTTTTAAAAAGTTTTAGCAGCAAAACATACAGAAATTATGTATTTAATTTGGTACAAAATCTAGATTTAGGGCAGTTTCTAGCTGCTATTTCGTTGATATTTAATTTACTGGATTGTGTTTTTTTGGCACTTTTTTTTTGAAAAAAAAATTTTTCCAACGCTTATAAAAAAATAATGATAAATATAATTTCAATAGCAGAACTGTAGTCAAAGCTTTATATTTTTTATATTTGAAAATTTGAATATATTCTACGTAATACATAATAAGTAAAAGTTTTTACAAAAAAAGACAAAAAAAAAAAAAAATATTATATTGCAAGAATAATATTTACGAGGGCGGTAACAGAAATATTTCATACTAGCTATGCCCACACGTTACGTGCGTCCTGACTATATTTTGTTGGAAAGTAATCCACACCAAATTTTAAGATTCTTACGCATTTACTTGATGTAGATGTACCCATCCCTGGATAAAATTCTAAAAATTATTGTAAAGCTCTGTAGAAGGTGTTTAAAATATTTTAATGACAATGTAATTCCACAAAGTAAAAATAATCAAATCAAAAATATAAATTTTATTCAATTGGCTATTTGACGGTAGCCAAGTAATTCATATTTTGTCATTTTTTTGAAACAGCGCCATCTGTTGCCCAATCCTGTTTAAAATATCTCGCTTTCAATTCATATTTTGTCATTATTTTAAAACAGTGCCATCTGTTACCCAACCCTGTTTAAAATATCTCGCTTTCATTTAATATTTTGTCGTTATTTTAAAACAGCGCCATCTGTTGCGCAACCTTGCTTAAAATATATATTTCTTTCAAAAATAATAGATGCCTTAAAGTATGCAATATTTTAAGAAAAATCGGCCTATTTTCACTGCACTGTGTGCTACCTCCTCACAAAATTTTGTTAGAATCCATCCAGTAGTTTTTACGTGACGCGAACGTAGGCAGAAAGACAGACAGACAGGAAGTGAGTTACTGTTTTATTTAATGTATAGATTACCTTGGCCTAATAATTCTGGAACCGTCCCTTATATTAAAAAAGTGTTAACAAAAATCTTTTATTTATTTTTAAGCTACAAAAATATTTAATTGCTTTTGTTTTATTATTATTATTTTTTAAATAAATAATATTATTGTGTTAATTACAATTTGATTTTTGTTTCAATAATTTTTAAAATTTTATTATAATTATTAATTTTTGTTTTTATTGCTACTTGATTTTAATGCAAAAATATGTTTAATTATGTTTTATTAAAATATAAAATTTTTAGTTTAAATTTTTTTTTCTTAAATTTTAAAAAACTAAATTTTTCTTTAGGCACCCAACTACTATGAGGAGTTTTTATTTTTATTATTTTTAATAATTAATTATTGTTTTAAGCTTGAATTTAAAAGTTGTAAAGCTCAGGAACCACAAAAATAATTTCTATAGATTTACAAAAAAAAAAAAAAAAAAAATTAAAGTTTTAGCAAAATAAATTAACTACAATTTTTCTACGAAAGAGTTCTCAAAAGTTTCCCAAAAGTAGCTCTCGAGCTTTACAACTTTTTAGAATTTATTGTTTTCTTAAGTAAATTTATTGTTCAAAAATATTTTTTAATTTTACCACAATTGTTGTTGTTTTCTCTAATAAAAATCTACAAATGACTAAATTTATTTATAAAATGTTTAACAAGGTAAATGCTTTTAAATTGTGTTTTTGTTAATAATAATTTATAATTATCGTATTGTATGTATAAGTACAATATTTCTAAAATAATTTTTATTTTATATGTTTTTTTTTTCAAGCGGCTTTTGTGTTGCATTTTTTTTAATTGGGGGAATTTTTGGCGGCTTATCACTCCTCTTATAATTGATCAGTAATAAAAATGGCATGTTTAATATTTCATTTTTGTTTTATTATAAATTATTGCTACTTCTATTGGCTATGGGTCAGGCGTGATTTGGCAAAACAGTCGCCAAAGAATCTATCGAGTGAATGATATAAATGGGGTCTAACACCAGCTAAAGCATGATCCTCATCGGGGTAACTCTAAAATGAGAAGGTAAACAAAAAACAAAAAAAAAGTATTAAATTACAAAAAAAGTTACTTTGAATCAAGTATAGGGTGACTTTTTAGAAGATAAAAAAAATCAAAAAAAAAAAATAATTAAAAACATCTCCACAGTGCAAAAAGAATATTTTTTAATTATAAATCCACAAATTTTATAAAAATTTCTAATATAAAAACACCTAGCGAAGAGAGTGGAGTTTTAACACTTTTTTTGAAAATACCGTCACACTAACAATTTGTGTTACACTGCACAGTGGAGCAGAATTAAAATATTTTGGAAATAACTCAGCTATTTCTAAAGGGCAAGGCCGACTGATCCAAAATTTAGCATGAGCATAGCAAAGGAGTAGCACAGATTAAGTTTTGACGGTGGGCACCATCCACTTCCCAAATGTGGCGCTATGTGATCTCAAAGTTGAGTACCTCGCCTCTGCAAATTTTTAGAGCTTGGCATTTCTTCAATTGTTGTTTAATTTTCAGAAATTATACATGATATTCAAGGTCCAGTTAATACCTATAAAATGATGGTTTAATCTTTAAATTATGTTTTAAAAGGAGCGAAAATAATAAATTAGCGAATTATAATTTTTGATTTTTCGATACCTTGGTCCTTTTTTTAAATATTTTAAACAATTTTTAGAAAATTTTTTAAATTTTTTTTCTCTAGTTAAATTAGATTAATCGGCCTAACTCTTTACAAATGGCTGAGTTATTTCCAAAATACATATTTTGATTCTGCCCCACTGTGCACTGTTCTCCCGCACTACAATTGAAACTAACTAACGGCACACCAAGTAGTCTGGAGGAATCAATTTCACAAATTTTTAGATGGTCAACTTATATCGTATTAATTTAAGGCACTTCTGTTGAATCGTTCAGAAAACTGAAAGATATGAACGATTTCATACTATATCTTTTATATCATTCACCATTCATCTTTCAGCATTAATTATTCTGCTTTTATCTTTCAAACTTTCATTGTATCGCCTTCTTCCCGTTTCTGTCCCACTGTGCACTGTTCCCACATACTACAATTGAAAGTAACTAACGGCACACCAAGTAGTCTGGAAGAATCAATTTCAAAGATTTTAGGATGGTCAACTAATTTTGTATTAATTTAAGGCACTTCTTTTGAATAGTTCAGAAAACTAAAAGATATGAACGATTTCATACTATATCTTTTATAGCAGTCACAATTCATCTTTCAGCATTCGTTATTCTGCTTTTATCTTTCATTCGCTTCAAACTTTCATGCTATCGCCTTTTTCCGTTACAATGTGTGCCTATGCTTACAGTAAGTGTGCGTCAATGATGAGTGTTGCTTTAATCTTTCACCTTTCACCTTTCAACATTCATCATTTGCCTTTTAAGTACGTCTTAGGAGCTTTTAAAAAGTGGTGCTATTTTAAAACACTTTTTTTTCGAAAATAGCTGCTGATGTCTCGCTAACAATTCGAATTACATTGATCTCGGAAGCCATTAATAAAATTGTCTTATCAGCATTAAGTTACCGCACAAAAACTGGTGTAAAAGAATCAAATTTAACAACTAAAGGGGCAACGAATGTCGAATTATTTTAGGGAATTTTTTTTTGAACTTGCAGAACCAACACATGTCAAACTGTTGTCCTTGACTGCGTTAACATTGGCTTATCGACAAAAGTTAGTGACAAGAAACAAAAACTCTATCGATGGGCATTTTCATGGTCTAGTTATCAGCTACTGACCTAAGATGCCAGAAAAGCTGGTTTCCAAAAAGGTCTTACCAAAAACATGTTGTTTATGAGTGAAATAATTCTGATATAAAAAATAAAAGAGATCTTTTATAAAAGAGATCTTCTATTTTTTACCCTATTTGTTTTACGTTTATCATTCATCATTCACCAATCACCTTTCATCTTTCAGCATTAATAATTCTGCTTATATTTTTCATTTCGTAATATCCTCGTTTGCATCGTAGCATGTGTACGTCAAATTTATGTTTTCCTTTCATCATCACTCTTCATCTTTCAGCATTCATTTCTCACCATTCACCATTCATCACTCATTTTCTTTTCATTCTCTTCATTACTTCATGATATTCTCGTTTTAATGTAAATCTATCTATGATCATATTTTACTGAATGATGATTTTTTGAGATTCGGATCTTCTACAAATATATTCCTAAGGCAATTAACGCAATAGTTTGTCACTTTTAATTCCTTTCGCTATGTCTTTCACTCATTTGCATCACTGCCTAAAATTGATGAAAATTTATTTTAATCGTATTAGTCCCACAACTTCTCAAATTAGAAGCGATACAAATAGGTTTAAAACGTGACTGGTGAATAGCGGGCATATCACAAAACTGTTTTAAAAGCGTAAAAAGTTTGTCTAAACCCATTAAAAAGTATTGTTACAGTGTCAAGTGAACTTCTCCTAGAAAGTTTTCGAACTCGAAACGATAGTTATCACTTAAGAACTAGCCATGTGACAAGCCATGCGATAGGTCCCTTTCTCCTAGGCAGCGAATAGACTTATCATGGCAATCATCTACTCTAATGACTAAGGCAGCATGAACTCCTCGCATAGGGGTAGGAGGATTAACATCCAACTACGGTAAAATGACTCGAATTGCTTGCCTATTATGTTGCTTACGACCATAAAATGCACAAAAAAGGGGAAAAAAATATGTTTTATAATGATTTGTAGTCATTATTTCAGCGGCAGCGTTTATAGGGCCAACAAATATTTAGTATGTAGGAGTAAACAGAAAATAATTTCAATTTTATTTTATTTAAAAAAATAACGCTATAGATTTAAAAAAATTCTTAAAAGTATGCACATAAAAAAGTACATTAAGAAAAAGCAGTAGTTTTTTCAAAAAAGTATTTGTTTAAAAAATAAAATTTTTAGAATAAACTACCTTTTTTGAAAATATGTAACATTTAAAAAAAATAACATTTTTAAAAAAGTACTTTTTTACCAGCTTTCAATGATTACTCTTTTAAAAATAGTACCTAAAAAAAGTACATTTCAAAATGTACTGAAAAAAGTAGCTTTAGAAAAGTACTTTACAAAATGTTCTTTTGAAAAAAGTTTCTTTAAAAAGGTACGTTTCAAAATGTACTTTTGAAAACAGTAGCTTTAAAAAAGTACCTTTTTAAAAAGTTATGTCTAGGAAAGCTTTTCTATAAAAAACCTTTTAAAAATAATATTTTTTTTAATAGAACCTTAAAACCAAAACATCATTTTAGAAATCACCTTTTTAAAAAGTACATTTCTATAAAATAATATTTCAAAATAAACCCTTTTTATAACGAAACAATATAGTATCTCCTTAATATATATTTTTAAAAATAGCAACTGTAGAAATTTTTAAAATCAGACCCTTTTTTAAAAATACCTCTATAAAAAATTACTTTAAAACAAGTATTTAAGAAAAAGTTTTTTTAAGAAAATTTTAAAATGCATTTTTACAAGAAGCAAGTTTTTTAGGACCTTTTCTAGAAAGATTTTAAAACGTACTTATTAAAAAATAGTATCTTTGCAAAAAGAAAATTCTTTGAAAAATCTCCTTAAAAACACATTTAAAAAATTTAGTTTAATAAAGTACCTTTTCAAAAATTACCTTTCCTTAAGAAAACTGGCTTTCAATAGATACTTTTTAAAAAAGTAGTTTTAAAAAAGTGGCTTTTTATAAAAAGTACCTTAAAAAAAAAACTTTAAAAAGTATCATTAAAAAAGTAATTTTTTAAAAAACCTGATTTTGAAAAAGAAATCTTTTTTAAAATGGCTATTAGCTGTTTGGAAAGTAATTTAAAAAAGACTTAAAAAAAGTACTTTTAAAAGAAATACTTTTAAATAATAAAAAAAAGCTGGAAAGTAATTTAAAAAAGACTAAAAAAGTACTTTTCAAAAAAAAAAATACTTTTAAATAATAAAAAAACTGTCCTCTTTTAACAAGATCTTTTTCTAACACCAAGTTTTCGAAAAGCATTTTTATTAAATAATTTTTTTTACAAAAGCTCATTAAACAAGGTACTATTCAAAAAAAACTTAATTTAATCTTAATATAATTTTTGTAACCAGAATTTAAACAAGCATTAATTTTTTATTATTGAAAAACACACTTTTTTATGTACCTTTTTTAAATTGGTACCTTTAGAAAAGAAAAATATTTAAAAAAGTACCTAAAAAAGTTTTTGCAAAAGGCACTATTAAAAATTTCCTGTTTTTTTTTTAATTTAAAAAATTTCTTTGAAAAGTTACATTCTTAAAAAAACAACAATTTTTAAAACATTACGTTCTAAAAAATACGAAAAAATAACTTACGGTACCTTTTTCATAAAAGTTTCATTAAAAGGTTTCGAATAAAAACTACCTTTAAAACCCTTTCAACTCATTTTTAAAAATATACATTACCTTTATTTCAATAAGTACCTTTTAAAAAAGTACCCTTAACAAAAAGTACTTTTTTATGAATAAATAAAATATGTTTAAAAAACATACTTTTCGGAATAAATATTAAATGTTCTTTTCTTCTCTGTACTTACAATTTGTTTAAACAGAATATCGTGTCTCTCCAAGTTCTTGGCCAATATCATGGCCTGCTGATAATGAACATTATCGTCTAAGGTACCATGGACCAAAAGGAATTTCTTGCCTTTCAGTTGTGTTGCTTTAGTACTTAAGCGTGAGGCTGCATAACCCAATTCATTGATGGTGGGTAGGCCCATATAGCGTTCAGTGTATATAGAATCTGAAATAAAAAACCCAATGTATACATTTTTCATATGTTAATTTTTTTTAAATATATTTTTTGGGAAAGTTTTTATAGACAAATGAGTTGTTGAAAATACTCACCATAATAGGCCCAATCGGTTACCGGTGCTATGGAAGCGGCACAGCGGAATACATGTTCCTTATCATTAGCCAAAGCCATGGCAGCTGCATACCCGCCATAACTCCAACCCCAAATGCCAGTATGATTTGCATCAATGAAATTATATTTCTTTTGAAGTTGTCTTAAATAAAAAAAACAAACAAAGAAGATTAGAAAGTACTTAGCAAGATAGACTTTGTTTTAACTTAAATCTAATTTTTTTTAGTTTATTTTTTGCTTACCTGGTCACATCTATTTGGTCTGCTATTTCCACTGTACCCAATTTTAAATAAACGGAATGTAGTAATTTCTCACCCCTTAGACCCGAACCACGTCCATCGATTTTGGCATAGATCACAGATTGATTTGATGACAAATAAGTACCCCAATCAAGAATCCATTTATCAACAACCTGTTTACGTGTATATATACAAAAAATGTAATAGTACGAAATGTGGAACAAAAAGTACCTTGACTAAAGCACATTTTTTTAGCAACAAATTTTACTTTTCTTAGAGGTAAGTTTATTGAAGTAAAAAACTTTTAATAAAAAGCAAATTTCTATAAATATTTATTTTTGTAAAAAATACTTTCCTGTTGAAAGTACTTTTTTGTTTAATGACAAGTTCCTTTTTGAAAATGAATGAAATAAGTTTTTTATAAAATGCGCCTTAAACAAAAAAATGGTTTTTTATAAAAATATTTTTTTTTTCGTAAAAATATTCTTTTCGTAAGAAGGACCTTTTGGTAGAACTAGACTTTTTGTAAAACGTACTAATTTTTAAAAAGTAATTTTTTACAAACGATTACTTTTCGAAAATTAGTACATTAGTAAGTTTAAAAAGTGACTATATATGAGTTACTTTTTAAAAAGTAGCATTTTGTAAAAGGTACTTTTATGTGATAAGTACAATTTGTGAAGAAATTAAAAAAAACTCAATTGTTGGTAAGAAATCATATCAGTTTTGTTAAACCGCACATTTCGGATAAAATTATACTACTATACATTTACTTTTTGCTTAAAGTAACTTAAAAACTCACTTTTAAAAATGTGTGTTTCTAAAAAATTATCTTAGTGTATAATGTGTTCATTTTTGCAAAAAGTACCTATGTTCACTTTTTGGTAAACAATACTCTACTCAGAAAGTACTTTTTCGTAAATAGAAACTTTTGGTAAAATGTACCTTCCTCAACACAGTAGATTTTCTCAAATAGTTACTGTTTGTTAAATGTACTTTTTTCGCAAAAATAATGTTTGACAAACATCTTTTAGTAAAAACTACTTTTTAAACTTTTTTGGAAAAATTAAATTTTTACTTAAAAAACTCCTTTTTAAAAATATGATTTCTAAAGAAGTATCTTTGTGTTTAAAATGTTCGTTTTTGTAAAAAGTAACTTTGTGTATTTTTTGTAAACAATACTCTACTCAGAAAGTACTTTTTCGTATATAAAAACTTTTGGCAAAATGTACCTTCCTCAACAAAGTAGACCTTCTCTAATAGTTACTGTGTGTTAAATGTAATTTTTTTTTTCGCAAAAAGAATGATAAACAGCTTTTAGTAAAAGTACTTTTTAAAAAGTACCTTTAAAAAATTATTTTTTGGAAAAATAATTTTTATAGAAAAATTACATTTCTATTTATTAAACAGCTTTTAGAAAAAAATTTTTTTAAAAAGTACTTTTTGAAAAAATACCATTAAAGGAAAGGTACTTTTGAAGAATATTTTGTGAAAAAGTTTTTTTTTTTTTTGTAAAATAAGCAAATTTTTTCTTTAACAAGGTAACTACTTGAGAAAGTCAGCTTAAAAAAAAACCTTTTTGAAAGCATAGTACCAATTTGAAAAGCAAAATCATTTTTTGAAATCGTACATGAAAAAAGTAAAAGTACTTAAATGCTTTTCTTTGACAAAAAGTGCCCTTTTTCTTTTGAAACAAATATATATCTAGGCATTTAAAAAATACCATTTTTTGAAAATCTGTACGTTCAACCCTTACAAAAATAAAGAATTTCAAGTTTCTACAGTTTTAACTTACCGAGTAAGAATCGGGACCACCGTAGACATCAACCAACAATGGATATTTCGTCTTACCACTACGATCCATATTGGGTGGAAATTGTAATAAAACTTTCGCTTTGAAATTATCGGCAATGGGTATCGTTTCAATTTCAATCGTAGGCATGGCAACCTTTTCCAATTTCCTTTTTAAATTTTCATTATCCTCCCAGGTAAGAAGTTTATTTAAAGTTACTTGATCTGAATTTGAAATTGGAAAATAAATAAAATGCAATAAAGTAAAATTTTTAAAAGAAAAGCAAAAAAAACAAAAACCTACTGTTCACATAAGACCACTCGTAAATGATCGTCTGAGGAAAACTTGGTCCCAAAGAAGTGATTATAACTTGATTTTTGGTATTAAAATCAGCTGAGTAATAGGTTTGTTTGACTCCTAAAAGGGAAATTAAAAATTTTTGTGTCTTGTTACTAAAAAAAGCCATATTCAATTCGTATTTAATTTCGAATTCGAAGAATTTGGGTAAACTTTTTGGATTTAATTTAACATTACCACTTTAGTTTGGAATCTCTCTCTCTCGCTCTCTATCTCACTTACCATTCGATTTGTGCAGATTACAAGTTAAACATTTGGCAGTTTGTCCTGTGGCCGCCTTAATTGCATAAACGTGTAAATGTTCAGGCTTGTCTTCCGTATTCGCCGTATAGAAAATGATGTCGTGCGTTGTGTCCCAGTGCAAAATAGCGGTGACCACATATTTTCCTCTCGTCAAAGCCTCAGGTTTTCCGGAACTAGAAGCTGTAGACAAAACCACTAAATGACGATAGTCCCCACTAGCATCCTGAGCTTGAGGCATTATGAAAGCAATGCGGGTACCGTCACGATTTTTAAAAGGTGCCGAAAAAAAATCTATCCAACCGGTTTTCGATTCCAGACTATGGGCCTGGAGAGTATAAAATTACAGCAAATATAATAAAAAATATTGAATTAAACATAAAATAATAGAAAATTTTGATTTCATTGTGTTCCTAAGATCGCAGCAGTTTAAAGGAAATCTACGTTACCATTACCTATTGGTTAGCCCGCACTTAGTTGGTTATGGATTTGACCGACGAATGCGAATTGTTCAGTCGTTAGATTTCAGTTGGTTTTAATTCAAGACAAATATAATCTTGATCTTGATTGAAAGATCTTTTGATTTGTTTTTTTTTTTTTGGTTTGTAAAAGAGTGAGAGGGTAGGGAAATGAAAGCAAACTACTAAGTGTGGAAGGGGCGCGGGCAAAAAGCTTTTAGTTCTTACTTTTGTCGAAACTATGATAAGCAAAAAAATAAGGAAACGCTTGGTTCTATAGGAGCAAAGGTTAAGCTATAAAAGCACATATGCGTTATGATTTAAGCCATGATAAAAATGTTTATTAATGTAACAATCATATGAAATAAATGGGGGGTAAATTGATCCCTCAAGTTATATGAAATGCTTTTGCCTTGTAAAACGTAATAAAGAGTGTTTTTCTAAGATATAGAAAATTAAATTCAACACAGATAAATGATGCCGATTGCCATATTTTTGGCTTTATTTAAAAAATTATTATTTTTCATTTTTATTCAAACAAAATTTCTGGCCATTGGTTCGGAGAAATTTCAATCGGGCAGTCCAATTTTCGGCAGTAGGCTATCCTTTCCATCAAAAGTGGGCTATATCTCTATTTTTATTGTAATCAACAGCACCACGAAGCTTATTGCTTGCCTCCAGAAAAAACTCAGAGTGTTTGGTGGGAATCGAACGCGCAACACCCCGAACAAATTTTTTAAGTCATGGCAAAATAACCATATACGGACACCACTACGTGATAAAAGACCAAAAAAAAGACACCTGTCTGCCAGTTTTGCCCAAAGTACTCCAGGTTTTTTTTATGGGACCTCAAAGATGTGGGGCCTCGATGTCATTTTTGCAAAAAAAATATCATTTACTCAAGCTCATATTTTGCAAACCGTTTGTAGCTCTTGTCATAAAGAACAAAAATTGTTAACATATAAAATCAAAAAAACTTCATCTTTAAGGTCAAAATCGCAAAAAACTTTAAAAAATTCATTTTTTTACCTTTTTTCCCCTGGTCAGGTAGCAAACCGTTTAAAATTCAAGGAAACAATCAACTACAAAAATGAACCTAATAATAACGGTTAAAAAGTTTAACCATATATATCAAATTACATGAACTATTGGGACACCATTTACATTATAATTCAAATATTTATACTTGTTATCATACCAGAGAAAGTAGTGGATATTCTGCCTAATTTTCAAGTGTTTGTGTTTAACGGTTCAAAAGATAGGGCCATATAGATCAAATTACATAATTTATGGGGACACCCTTTAATTTCTGAATTCAAATTGTATATTTTCTATAGTAGACTTTGGAACAGGTTTCTTGAAAATTTCAGCTGTCTGTCTATAACAGTTCAAAAGTTTGGCCACATATATAGAATTACATTAACTATTGGGACACCCTTTTATTTCCAAATTCAAATTTTATACTTTTTGTTATAGCGGACTTAGCAATACAGGTTCTTTGTAAATTTAAGCGGTATGTATACAACTGTATGGTCATATACAACAAATTAAATGAACAATTGGAGCACCCTTTAAAATTTTGAAGATTTATACATTTTATTATAACGGTAATCGACATTCTGTCAAATTTTCAAGGTTTTGCCTATAACGGTTCAAAAGATAGGTTCAAATAGGTCAAATTAAGTCACCTATGGGGACACCCTTTAAATTTTAAATTTATTTTTTTATTAATTTCTGCTGTTGGGAGCTATAGCAACACGCAATTTTTTAAAATTTTAATTTGGTGCCCTTTACGGTTCTTAATACACGTAAAAAACATGTATGTTGTATGGGGACATCCTTTAATTTTTAATATAATGAACTGATCTTAAAATGGGACCAACCTGAAAGAAATTTTAAAATCGGTTCAGAAATGGCCGAGTTTTGCGGTTCCATACATAAAAAAGCAACATTCAGACGAATAGATAACCTCCTTCTTTTTTGAAGTCGGTTCAAAAGAAAAACAATATTTTTTGCATACTAAGTACTTTTTGTAATTGTTTATAAAGAAGTTTGTTAGAAAGTACTTTTGTCCCAAATATTAATTTATTTAAAAATAATTAAATAAAAAGACACCAAAAATTAAAAAATCAAAAATTTCCTACCACGAGTACTTAAACAAAAAGGTACCAACATTTATAAAGAGAAAAAAGAATTTTTTTTTGCATTCCAGGTATTTTTTTTAAAGGGGTTAAAAATCTCTTAATATCAAAACATTAAAACTAAAAATATAGTAAGGAGCGCGCCAAATTTAATAGTAACAGATTAGGTCCCACTCCTAATTCTTCTTCTGATATGAGTACGATTAATTACAATAGATCAGAAAACTCAACTCTAGTATCTGGAAAACCTAAAACGTTTCAGGTTTTACGATCATGATGGTTCATGTTAATGCATACTTGTGTATATATGTATGTATGTAATTATATGTATGTTTTGTAAGGGTAAAATGTTTAGTGAAATAATAAAAGAAAAACAAAAAAAAAAATTATAAAACAAACTTACCTTTTGTCTTCTCAAACCATTAAAGATCTGCACATGAGCCTGATTCTGTATGCGATTCATCCATACCGACAAAACATTCGTATTATTCAACCAATCCACAACCGTGATGATATAATCACCTTCGGTATTTAGAGCACTTGGTACGGGAATATTTGTTAAATGATCCGGCATACCCTTTGCTGCCCTCTCCAAATCCGAAGTATATAATTTTACTCTAGGATTTGGAGAACCGGCTTTCGGATAGGCCACCAAACGATTAAAGGGATATTGAAAACGTAGATCACCAGCTTCCCCATAAACCGGGAAATTTATAACATTCGTGGGACTATCATCGAATTGTATAAAGGCCAATTTCTTGCCATCAGGACTAAACCAAACAGCCGAATTGGAGGAGAAGACCTCCTCCTCATAAACCCAATCGGGTATACCATTTAAAATGGCGGCATTGGTATCATCGGTAAGGGCTATTTCATCGGCAAAAGCTGTTGGTTTATAATATAAATTGCGCTCGTAATTTATAATCAAGGCATTGCCCACGGGACCCCATTGCACCAATATCAGGGGTTTAGATTGTTTTTGGATTTCCAATGGTTTAATAACACCACTTTCAATATCATAGATATCATATTCCGCTACAAAGCTATGGCGGAAATTCTTTTTGTAATTTTTAGCCAACAACAAAAGCGTGCCATCGGCCGATTTTTCATATAAAATATATTGTTGCTAAATTATGAAATGAAGAAAGAGTAAAGAATAGTTATTTATAGAATAATTTGTTACATTTTATGTTTCCCTGGCTTGTTTCTTTTAAAAACTACTTACAGATGTATCCAATAACAGCCGGGTTTTCTGCTTCGTCAACACATTGTACTCCATTATGGCCTGCAAATTTTGAAAATTCTTTAAGTAGCATTTTGAAAATGCGTTCAATTTTGCTGTATACTTGTTTGAAACTCACATTATTCTCTTTGTAGATGATACTGCTGCCGATGGACCAACTGCCATTAAAGGATCGTGATAACAATTTACCTTGTAATATATCCTCCAAATGTATGCCATTTGTGGGTCCTCCGTTTAATGCGTCTTTGGTAGAGTCCTCTGAACTACTTATAATAAAGTAGAGAGCTGTACTCAACAAGGCGAGTAGAGCAATGCCGCCGACCACACACAGAATAATACGAATATGTCGTAATTTTTCTGGAGAATAGACTAAATTCTGTTGGAGGAAGAGAGGGGAAGAAGGGGAAAGTGAACATTAAAGAGATTGCAATATTTTTTTATACAAAAAAAAAATTGTTTCTAAAGTTGTATTCAGTATTTTATTGTTTATTATTGTCGTTTGGATCTTTGCTATTGAATAACATTGGTCGTCGGGAGCTTGAACCTTGTTATGTGTTTAATCTAAATCTGTTCACAGATTTTTTTATCACTTCTAGTTTTCTAGTTTGTTATGTGATTTTAATTGATTGGTTGATTGATTTTTTCTATCATGTCTAGTTTTCGAGATATTCTTATTTAAATGAAATAAAAATATTCAAATATTAGATATGTAGTTATTGTGATAACAATGGTCGGCAAAAAAAAAAAAACAAAGTCGGGAGCAAGAACTTTATTCTGTGATTTTAATTGACTTTTGTGTGCTGAATCCAAATCTGTTTGCAGATTTTTTCTATCACGTCAAGTTTTCGAGATATTCTTATTTAAGTGAAATAAAAATATTAAAATATTAGATCTGTAGTTATTGTAATAACAATGGTCGGCAAAAAACAAAACGAAGTCGGGAGCAAAAACTTTGTTATGGAATTTTGATTGACGTTTGTGTGCTGAATCCAAATCTGTTCACAGATTTTTTCTATCACGTCAAGTTTTCGAGATATTCTTATTTAAGTGAAATAAAAATATTAAAATATGTAGTTATTGTGATAACAATGGTCGGCATAAATAAGAAAGTCGGGAGCAAGAACTTTATTCTGTGGTTTTAATTGACTTTTGTGTGCTGAATCCAAATCTGTTTGCAGATTTTTGTCTAGTTTTCGAGATATTCTTATTTAAATAAAATTCTGATATTTAAATATTTAATGGGCAGCCGTGAAACATACATTTTTTTGTCTAGCACTGGCTGGACTTAACAAGTATAATTATTTTTATTTTAGATTTTAGATATGAGTAATTCTTGCTAGTCCAAATATATTGATGATACAATAAATAAAATATGAAATAAAAAAAATTTAACAGGTTTTTATTATAACAAAATTAAATAAAGTTTGTTAAAATAGGTACGGTACCTACACTTAATTGTTAATAAAATTTGTGCATCTATTTTTATCATTTATGGCTTATTTTATTCCTAGTATACCTAGCTTTCTGAATCAAGAAAAAAGTAAACTTATTTCCGATTTAAGTTTTTTACGAGTTTTTGAAGACAAAAAAAAAAAAATCTTTTGATTAAAAATATTTTTTTTCGCCACCAATTTTTGAATAACTCCGAAACAATTAAAAACAAAAAAACATAAAAATAAATTTTAAAAATTTAAAGTTTTTTTTAAGGTAATTCTATCCCCCATCTTTTGGTGTTTCAATTATTAAAATCAAACAATTCGTTAAAGAGTTATTTATAAATAAGTTAGCGTGGTCGCCTTGTTTAGAGGAAATATTAACTATCCAAAAAATGTGTACGCGATACCCGAAAACTGAAAGCGGACTTGAATTTAAAGAGTTGAGATCACTATATTCCACCTATTTATGTTCAGGGAGAAATTTTTTTACAATAGGAATTGTTTTTTAATTAATTCAATAAGTCGGCCAATTTTGAGTTTAATTTACAAGTATATGGCTTTCAGGTACTTGCAGTTAACAACACTTATTTTCGTACTCACATAAAGTGAAAAGCAAGAAACAAAAAACACACACATTTAGTAGAAACAAGTAAGAGTGGTATATTCCGAATCTTATACACCTTTTACTATTCGAATATTACAGATTGCCTTACTATTTTATAATTCCCAATTTGACAATAATATATCATCGGTTTTTCTACTTATGATTTTTAACTCCATTATTACAATTATAATTTAAAGATTAAGAAACTGACATAAATTATTAAAAGATTTATTCGAATTAAGTTAATTGCGCAACAAAAGTACAACATTTTTGTTACAAACAAAATATATTTAAAAATTTAGTAAGTATCGCTCAAATAGTTTCATAATCTCATAAACTATATTACTACAAAAAAAAAAAAAAAACAAGACGAAAAATCAATAAAAGATCCAAAAAATCTCCCAAACAAAAACAACACAAATATTTTACACAGCCATAAATAATAATCTGGCAACACATTATGTACTACTAGACACATCTCATATAATCCATTGTTCAAGAGATAGAATTTATTTAAATAAAATAAAGAAATGAAATGCATAGATCGATTATTGCTCCTAAAAAATTTTAAATTTTAAATTGGGCAGATCATCGTAATTAAGCATCCATTGGGCTTAATACTACGATTTGAAGGTTACGTTCCACCACAAAATTTTTTTTGTATAAATTGTTTGATGGGGTCGGAAATGAATATTGTAGAAATTGAAACAGGATGACAGTCGATTTTTTAAATTAAATTGGCGGTTTTTTGTTTTAATATTCATACATATAATGCAAGAATAACTCACTTCCTTTCTGCCTGTCTTCGCATCACGTAAAAACTACTAGAAGTATATTTTAACAAAATTCTATGAGGAGGTATCTTAGTATTCTGATTCCAATATAGGATACTTTTTTCCGCAAAAATATCTTACATATTTCCAAGAAAAAGTGGAGAAAAGGCAGTGAAAGAACGGAATCTAAGGCATCTTTTATTTTTGAAAGCGGGATAACACAGTTGCGCAGCAGATGGCACTGTTTTAAAATAATGCCAAAATATGAATTGAAAGTGGGACATTTTAAATATGGTTGCGCAACAGATGGTGTTGTTTTAAAATAATGATAAAATATGAATTACTTACTGCCAAATAGTCAATTAAATAAAACTTGTATTTGATTTGTATTTTTACTTTCTGGAATTATTGGAATTGTTATTAAAATATTTTTAACGCCTTTTACAGAGCTTTACAATAATTTTTAGAATTTTAGAATTTTATATCAATTTTAGAATTTTATACATTTATACATTTTATACTTTTATATCAGGGACATACCGGTTATAATCAATATTTAAAATAATCCTGAAATAATGATTAACCAAGAATTTTTTTAAATTTTTAAATTGCTCTCTGAATAACAGTTTTAAATAAAAGGAATATTTTTTGTTCTGCCATAACTATTATATTTCAGAAATAAAATGATGAGCTTTCTATAACCTTTATAAAATATTTTTATTATTTTGATCTTTAATAACCATTAAAATTTTATTATTTTTTTTTTTGGTCTTCCATAACCAATAAAAGAATTTATTTTTTCGAACTTCAATAACTATTATTAATAACCAAAAGGTTTATTGGTCTACTACCTTTTCAAAACTATATACTAGAATTATCTAAACACGCATTTTTTTTAACAAAATTTTTTTTTTAATCATGAGTTACGTCAACGGATTAGTAAACGGCGCTAAAGATCTAAAAAATCTTTGTAAAAATTTTATCGAAAAATTTTTTATTGAATTTTTTTTTTGTAAATATATATTTATAGAAAATATTTTGGAAATTTTTTTATCGAATATATTTTCTAAAATTTTTTTGGAAAAATTGATTGAAAATTTTTTTTGCAATTTTTTTGTAAAATTTTTTCTCAAATTTGTTTGTGAAAATTTTTGGTTCACATTTATTTTTGAAAATTTTTTGTTAAAATTGTTTGAGAATTTTATGTCAAAATTTTTTTTTTAAGATTTGTTGAAAAATTTTTTTGGAATTTTTTTTTTTTGTAAAAATTAGGGCCTTCCTGCAATTTAAATTGCGTTAGAATGTTCAGACAAAAAATAAAAAAATCCTTAAAAAAATTTCATCGTATTGATCTACATGCACTCCATGCGATCTACTGGTCGTGGTCGTGGTCTAAACAAAAATTATTTAACCGAAAAAAATAAAAACAACGTGGTTTTTTGCCTGCAGCCTTGAATGGAAGGTTCTGATATTGCTGAATGCCATTAGTGAAATTTTTGAAACTATGCCTGGCAGATCGGTGGGCTTAAATTTTCTGTATCTATTCTGGTGCCTTGGCAAAGCTCATTTCAAACCGAACACAGACGAACGGACGGACATACGGTCATCGCTTAATCAACTTCTCTATATATAAGAATTCAGAATATATATACTTTATGGGGTCGGAAATGATTATTGTAGAAATTACACACGGAATGACAAACTTATATATGTATACCCTTTTCTACCTGTGCTGAAGGGTATAAAATACTAAGGGCGATATTTATAAAAAATATTATAGGTTTAATTTGGTTTAATTTTGCATGAAAATTTGTTTTATAAACCTTTTATAAATTAAAAATATTTTTTATGACTCTGACCCTAAATGTTTAAAATTTAAAAAAAAACTGTTCTCAACTTGACTATCGTGTGTTTGTTGTTGGATAAAATTAAGAAAAAGTCATATCTTCTTAATATATTTTTTTTAATTTTAACACTACTGTTCCAGTAACTTAAAAATTAAAATAAAATTATCGCGTAAAGTTACTTAACAAACTGTTCCCAGTTAAAAAAATTTGCATTAAAATATAAAAAATAAATTTCAGTACATTTTTCAGGTTCTAAAACTGGTTTTTATACGACAAAATAATAACAATAATATAACTTGGAATTTTCTTGTTGGCTTCACGTCTGAGGCAACGTGATTGAGTTGTGGTAGATTCGCCGCACGAAAATGAAAAAAGCCACAAACATTAGCTTTTAGCAACTGATCTTAAGCTTTTAATTTATTTTTTTTTTCATTTTAAAAAGATTAAAAACATTTGCTGCAATGAATATTAATGTTTAAACTCAACTGGTAAATATTTTTCTTTATTTTTTGTTTAGTTTGTTGCGCATGCCCAACATCAAGACGCAACCAGCCATTGAATTCATATAGAAGACACAGGTAAAGAAGCAGACTTATCGCTAACAATAAAAAGTTTTATTTATATTTACGATTAAAGCTAAATTTAAAATTTTATGTGTTTTGAATATTGAACATAAATTGAACCACAATAGACAAATATTTACTTGTACGTCTAGTAACTAATCCGGTGGAGTATGACCGCTTGCTATAACTTTCTTAAGTTTATTAAAAAAAGTAATGGAAAGTCTCTTCCTCCCTCCTCCCTCTCCCCATCTTTCTGTAAATCAATATATGTATGAATGTATGTAGGTATGTATGTTTACAGTTACTTTGTTTCATAAACCAACCAGCCATCTTTAGTAAATAAATTGCATAATGACCACTTGTAGACTTGTGTTCGTAACAGAGATTGAGCGAGGGGGGTAACACGATGCGGTAACAAATAAATTGCAAGAAAAAGTAACATGGAATATGTCTTTGTTATTATAAACTCGTTACACAAATGTATTTATATATTAATGTTTGTAATATGTGCAGCAAGTTAACGATTGTTACTGGTTGTATCACCATAAATATTTGAGAAACTGGCTAAAGTGGGTTTGAAATACAATATGATTTAAAGTTGTTCAAACAATGTTGGTTGTAATTTGTTTCTCATTTAACAAAAAAATTGTCATAAAATAGACAAGATATTATAGGTTAGAAAGTACACTTAACCAGAAATAAAACTGCTGGTTAAATTGCAAGCTAGACCAAATATTACATCATGGACTAGATCTAAGATCTATTTTGTAGTTTTATCAATAGACAAGTCAGAACTAATTATCGATATAAATAACAGCTAAGAATGAGTTGACATATCTCTTCTGTAAGGTCTGGCAAATCATCATGAATCGTTTAACGCCAGAAAAATACTTCCAAAATTTAAATTTACTTTAAAGAACAAAATAACTCTGTTCGCAAAGTTTCTAGAGCACTTTGTACATTTTACAGTCAACATAATCGGCCTGGTGAGCAAGCAATTCGTGCAGTTGTTTCACACTAATTTAAATCTTCTCGATACAAAACCATCAACAAGGCAAAGAAATATGCGTAGCGCAAAGAATATTGCTGCTGTAGCCGGAACGGCGGTTCGTTGTCGTTTTCAACATGATTGCACACTGTGTAACTTTTGAAGTCATGGCAAAATAACCATATACGGACATCACTACGTCATAAAAGACCAAAAAAAAGACCCCTGTCTCCCAGTTTTGCCCAAAATCCTCCAGGTTTTTTTTTATGGGCCCTCAAAGATGTGGGGCCTCGATGTCATTATCATTTCCTCAAGCTCATATTTTGCAAACCGTTTGAAATTTTGATATACTCTCTAAGGCAAAGTTGTAGCTCTTGTCATAAAGAACAAAAATTGTGAACATATAAAATCAAAAAAACTTCATCTTCAAGGTCAAAATCGCAAAAAACTTTAAAAAATTCAATTTTTTTACCTTTTTCCCCTGTTCAGGTCCATAGGTAGCAAACCGTTCAAAATTCAAGGAAACAATCAACTACAAAAATGAACCTGAGATCTCAGTAAACAACTTTCTAGAACATATGAACTTCCTAGGAATGATTCTTAACACCGTTTAGGTAGCGCTTAGGTAGCCGCAAAAGTGAAAAATTTCCCGAAAAATTTTTAACGGTGTTAAGAATCATTCCTAGGAAGTTCATAACCTGGAGGACTGGGATACAGGGGTCTTTTTTTTTTGGTCTTTTATCACGTAGTGGTGTCCGTATATGGTTATTTTTTTCCGTGTTGCACTGTGTTGTTTTCGTACTTTGACTTCATGGACAATTTTGCGGTAGGATAATGGATCGCGTGCGTATAAAACACAGCTCGTGCAAGAATTAAAGTCAAACGATCATCGTTTGCATCGCTGATTGAGCAGATTTAAAACTGGTCGAAGATGAAAATTTTTTTTTTTTAAAAATTGTTTTGATGAGGAAGCTCATTTCTGGGTAAATGGTTATGTCTATATGCAAAATATGCAGTATTTGTAGCGAAGATAATCCTCAAGCCGCAGCAAATTATCATTACATCCACAAAAATTGACTGTTTCATGCGGTTTACCCGCTGCACAGGGGAGTATCTACCCGGACATTAGGCCTAAAAATTATTTTGTGAATTGTAAAAATTCAAGTACGCAGCTAAACAGATAACATAATTTTGCATTGTATAGTGAATTTCCAAGGCTTTTGCTTGAGATTTGTCGTTTTGGGGCACTGGTAAAATCCGGAAAGTTTAGTAAATCGCATACGTTTTTATTGACTTTATACGATTTGCAATATATTTTTTTGTACCTAAACGAATAAAGATTTTGTATTGATTTTTTTTCCTGTGAAAGTCTATATTAGCAGCTACTTATATTAATTTTAAGACAAAAATTATTTAAAATTTTTATAATTAAAATTTTTTTTCGAAATTAAAAAAAGGATTTTTTGTAAAAAAAAGTGAAAAGTTTTTTGAGAGTGAGGGCCATCGCGATCTTAAAAATGTTATATATCACTATAAAATTTACGATCTCTACTTTTATACTGTAAAAAACACGTTGCGAGTTTTTCCGCCATTTTTTTGTGCGATTTTTTTATAATTTTACATTTTTTCTGTTTTTGGTTTTTAAGTTGTTATAAAAACTGTTTTTATTTAAAATAAAATTTATTGTTACTAATGTAAATTATTTATTATCTATACAAATGTATAATAAAACTGTGATTTTCTGCCTGTCTGTCTGTTTGTGTTCGCATCACGTAACGGATGAATTTTAAAATTATTTTACGGGGAGATACCTTAGTATCGTGGTTCAAATATAGGATATTTCTCCCGCAAGAAAGAGGCAGAACAAGTAGTGAAAGTATGCAATTTTACCAACGCAATGGTACTGCAAACTTGGCAGCAAATTTTATTTATGTCACCGAGTAATTTAAAACACTATTTACAGTAGTCTACAATAATTTTGGAATTTTGTACAAATTTTAAATTTTTATATAAAGCCTATGTTTTTAAATAATTACCCAGGGATGAGTACCTTTTTATCAAATAATTACATAAACCATATCTGAAGCACTATAAAATTAAGGGTCTTAAAGTGCATTACTTTCAAAGCAAAATAAGAATGCTGACAAAGTGGCGGGCTCAGCTAGTTATGAATAAATTAATTATTTTCAGATAAATTAAATATTATAAAGCAATAAATTACAACAATGACTTTTATTAATATTCTTCTCTTCGACATAAAATCTTAAAAATTAATATTTTTGGAAATAAGCAAAATTTTTTTTTTAAATTCGTGGAGTGTGATTTGAGGGACACCTGCCCCTGCCTATAAAAACTTAAGAATTTTATTTTTATGGTGTATGCAATGCATTTCTTTTAATAATTACATTATTTTTTTTTCTGCAAATAATATTTTATGTCACCTCCCAAAAAAGGGGGAGGGGCGAAAAATGGCATTTTAGAATCTTCAGGGTCCAATTTTAGGTTTTTGAACATTCGCTGGCTATAAGAGTTGCATTTGCTAAACAAAAGTGTGAGAAAATTAAAAAAAAAAAATTATTTTTTCAGAGGTAGGATTAGTCCTTTTAAAAAAAGGTCCCCTACCTTTTTTTCAGCATCCTAAGGCCATAAGCTATTTTTTTGCCAAGCTTGATTGCCCTAGGACTACTCACTAACTTTTGAGACCCAATATAAATTTAAAATAAATCAGTCAAGTGCGAGTTAGACTCACACACGTAGGGTTCCGTACTATGTTAAGTACGCCTTTAAAAACTCAAGTTGTTAATTTTTTCATCTCATATGGGGAACCCTTTTCTTTTTAAAATCAAAGTCATATTCGCGAAAATTGCATCGCTATTGGAACACCCTCTAAATTTTAGGAATTGTTATAACGGCCATTGTAGTACAATTTCTACAAAAATATCAGGCCTACCTATTGCGGTTCAAAAAATAAGGTAATATACGTGAAAAACATGACACTGATGGATAACCCTTTAGTAATTAGTAATTGTTACAGTGTCCGAAGTACAACATCTACTGCAAACAATTCAAGAGTCCACCTATTACGGTTCAAAAAATAAGGCTATTTAAGTAAAAATCATGTCTCTGAACACCCTTTAATTTTTATTATAACAAAGTTTCCATAGTAATAAACCTCTTGTTAAAACTTCAAGAGTCTACTTATTATCGTTCAAAACTTGCGCCATATATACGCAAGGCACGTCAATCTCGGAACTCCCTTTAATTTTAAGGTTTAATTTAATAAATAGCGAACATAGAGTTAATTACTGCCTGAAAATTTTAAGTGGTTGCCTCCTATAGCTCAAGAAATAAAGACATAACGGCAAATAACACCTCACTTTCTGAATACCCGATAAGTATTAGTGGCCACAGTTATACACCTTCTGTGAAAATTTCAAGAGTCTACCTATTATGGTTCAAAACTTAGGCCTTATACATGCAAATCACTCCACTATCGAAACACCCTTTAATTTTTTAGATTTATTTTTTTAGACTTGTTTATAAAGCGAACTAAGTTTGAATTGCTGTTTTTAAATCTTGAGTCCATGCCTCCTGCAGTTCAAGACATAAAAACATATTCGTGAATAACACCTCTCTATCGGAACACCCTATAAGTTTTAGTATTTGTTACTATACCAGCCACTGCTATACACCTTCTGTGAAAATTTCAAGCGTGTACCTATTATAGTTCAAATCTTAGGCCTTATACATGCAAATCACACCACTATCGGAACACCCTTTAATTTTTAGGTTAATTTGTTTATACTTGTTTATATAGCGAATTAAGTTTTAATTACTGTTTTCAAAACTATGCCTCCTACAGTTCGCGAAATAGGCACATATTCGTGAATAACACCTCTCTATCGTAACACCCTATAAGTTTTAGTATTTGTTGCTATAGCGGCTATACATCATCTGTGAAAATTTCAAGAGTCTACCTATTACGGTTCCAGAGATAAAAGGCGCTGACAGACGGACAGACGGACAGACATTGTAGCGAAAACAATAGGGTTACGTTTTTACACTTTGTGTACGGAACCCTAAAAAGGAATGTCCGGCTAGATTGCAAAAATACCCCTATGTGCGTCGTCTTCATATCACGGTTGCCAGGTTTTTTTCCTTTCTCCCCTAAAATCAAGCTTTTTTTTTTTTAAAAAATCCCCTAAAATAATTTTTCTTGATTACATAAATAAATTTTTTCTGTAATTTTTAAAAAAATAAAATCCAAATTAATTAAGTAAAAAAAATCCCCTAAATTAATCCCAATTTTCACAAAAATCCCCCAAAAGTTTCAGTTTTCATTATATTAAAGTATGTATTATAAATATACATATGTATGTGTAAATAGATATACCCAGTGGTAAAAAGAAGGAGTATGAGGGCCTTCTAGAAGGCCTCTATATTTTTTTCCTCTTCACATCCCCTAAATGAAAAAAAAAGGAAAAATCCCTAAATGAAAAAAAATCCCCTAATCTGGCAACCGTGCTTCATATATAATATTAGCGTTCTAATCTGTTCTGCTATTTGTTATGAATATATTTTATTGGGCCTAAGATAGGCAGTTTTAAAAATTAAAAAAATAGAATACAACTCCCATGTATGGGCCGGTGCTCTGTTATAGAGCTATTCGACCTCGTGCATTAGAGGGCGAAGAAGCGTATAGGTAACAGTAGGGTGGCTAATAATAACTCCTCACTTCAAGCCTTCTATAAGACATACAACCTGACAATCTGTCATGGAATGCGATGAAAAGGCCTTGTGCCTCTAAAAGAAGGTATAAAAAGGTCTTATAGAAGGCCGTCAAATTCCTCGTTTTTACCACTGGGTATTGACTCACTTGAACATCGATGAAATGTGGAAGTTATTTCGCTGTTACTTAGAGAATTCGCTGAACAGTTCGTATTTGAAATAATATTATGAAACGAATAAAATAATTAAATAATTTGTATACCTTTAACGTAGAGATTGGGCTAAAGATCTTGAACTCAACATTACCCTGGACTTTATTTAACATAAATTGCGACATTTTTCATAATTACAAATATATTCTAAATGATAAATGCTGTATACTTATTCACTTAAGAGGCGGAATTTCATGCCAGTAGGACATACCTACCATTGCTCCTTACTTCCATCCTTTTAATAGCCGCTAATGATTTTTCAGGCTTCATTTTCATTATTTAAATTTATTTCAAAACTTTCTTAATTTAATATAACAATGCTTTCAGGCAAAAGTGCTAAGTAATTAAAAATTGCTAAGGGGTTTGTTTGGATTAGAAAAAATAAAAATTTATTTCAATTTCAATTTTCTCATACCCCACCTGTCAAGGATGATAAACTTTATGCTGAGATAATGAATTGATTGATTGATTAATAATAATTGTTCTTTAATACAAATGATTAAACAATATATTTAAAAGCAAATATTGTTTGCAGCTTTTGCATTTTGTATTTTGAAATTGAACTGTGTGGATTATAACGAGGGTCGCTGGAAAAGTATACGTAAGGGCAGATAAAAAAGTGTTAAAAAAAACCTTTTGTTAATTGAAGAATGGCCTGTAAGCCAGTTCAACATGTTTTGTAACATATGTATTTCCCTATTGGCCATTCTGATAAGCAAATTGGATTTAATCGAGAATTTTCCATCTTGTTCTTGTGTTCATAGGGTTAAGCTCTAACAGAGCACAAAGATCTTTTCTCATGATAAAACAAATTTAAAGGTAAGACGGCATATAGACGACGATTTAAAAACATGTATTTTTTATTCAGAGAAAAACGTACGATTTGTAGCAGTTACTGTGCATAGTGTTCGCTATCGTGAGATGATAACGAACTTTTTATGGCCCGAATTGGAAGATATGGATGTGGACGATATGTGGTTTCAACAGGACGGTACCACATGCCACACAGCTAACGAAACAACGGCTCTTTTGTGCGACAAATTCAATGACCGTGTTATCTGACGTGGTGGCGATGTCAATTGGCCGCCAAGATCATATGACTTGACACCGTTGGATTTCTTTCTTTGGGGTTATTTGAAAGAAAAGGTGTACGTCGATAAGCCACCAACAACAACTCAAGAGCTAAATAATGAGATAGTTCGGCACATTAACGGCATATAACCTCAATGATGCCTCAGCGTCATCGAAAATTTGGAGCATCGGATGGAGGTGGCCGTAGAGGTTGCGGTGCGCCATTTGTACGATATTCTGTTCCATACATAATTGAAACATACCAATATTGTCAAAATAAAAAGAAATGACAATAATTTACTAAATAATTTGTGTTTTATTCAAAATCAACATCGGCCCTTAAATTTTAACCACCCTTTACTAGTACTTTTAGGCCCATTATTATAACTTGCCTTTAGCTAAAGTTAGGATTTTGTTGGAGCGATAAGTAGGTTTTCGTTTTAATAATGAGGACAATGCTCATTGCTATAACTTGTCCTTATAGTACGTGCTAGTTAAAAGTGGCTTTTAGCTTACTTTTTATAACGAAAAACTATTTATCGCTCCAACAAAATCCTAACTTTAGCTAAAGGCAAGTTGTAATAATGGGCCTTATTGTTGTTGTTGTTGTTGTAACAGCTCTGCTGTTGTCGGAAGTTCTTTCCTGAGGAAAAAACTTTCGGTTGGTACAGCTGTTGCTGAGTTGACAATCTTTGGCCGAGTGATACTCGGGTCGTTCCGGAGCGAAGATCCAATTGTCGTGGGAACGACCTTATTGTTGTTGTTATTGGTTTATGTATTTTATTAGAGATGTGCAAGTGTCGAAATTTGCTAACCGTGAGTCATGGATGAGTCACGCCTGGATATGGGTATTTGTATGTATTATAATAATTAGCATACCTGAGCATGATCACTAGAATATTTTTAGCACATAAAACGGGACGGCTTTTTGTTGAATTACATAGTGCAACACGCAAAAAAATTACCATATACGGACATCACTACGTGATAAAAGACCAAAAAAAACGACCTCTGTCTCCCAGTTTTGCCCAAAGTCCTCCAGGTTTTTTTTATGGGCCCTCAAAGATGTGGGGCATCGATGTCATTTTTGCAAAAAAATGATCATTTCCTCAAGCTCATATTTTGCAAACCGTTTGAAATTTTGATATACTCTCTGAGGCAAAGTTGTAGCTCTTGTCATAAAGAACAAAAATTGTGAACATATAACTTAATCTTCTTCTAATAACATAAACTTTATCTTCAAGGTCAAAATCGCAAAAAACTTTAAAAAATTAAATTTTTTTTACCTTTTTTCCCCTGTTCAGGTCCATAGGTAGCAAAATTCAAGGAAACAATCAATTACAAAAATGAACCGAAGATCTCAGTAAACAACTTTCTAGAACATATGAACTTCCTAGGAATGATTCTTAACACCGTTTAGGTAGCGCTTAGGTAGCCGAAAAATTGAAAAATTTCCCGTCTACCTAAGCGCCATGACTTAAAAAATTACACAGTGTGTTATATTCATGGTAGAATATGACCCCAACTTTTTATAAGTATTTCATATATGGACCAGAAATTGTTAACAACTCTATTTTACCTATTGATCAACTATCTGAAGAAGCACAAGAAGCTCGAAATGAGGATTTTAAAAAATTTAGGGAGCTTTATTCAAGAAAGTGCAGCCGCGAAAAATCGAATCAAGATATTTTAAACTTTCTTTTGTTAAGCTCTGACCCTCCTGTTTCTAGCATAGTAGCGTAAGTTGCGCAAAAAGGAGTTACATATCTTGCTAGAGCAGGCTGTGAATTTAATTAAATCTGATGATTGTGATGAAAATGACGAAAACCTAATACTTATATAACTCGTATCCCAAGTCATTTCATGGTAGTCACTCTCTTATCACTGGTTAATGTACTACCACTTATTACTTTGTCTTTTTGTTGTTTATTAACATGCGTAAATCCTTGATGTTGTTGGATCTTGTACTTGTTTTTGCATGTAAGTACAATTGTTATTGTAAATTTTTTTGCAAATAATATTGATTAAAATCAATATGAAACATGAAGTTAGCTGTAATAGTTACCCTCGCTCTGCAGATATAAGAAAATTCATTTTATTTTTGTATGACAGGTACCCATTTCCCCCCTCGTATACCTTCAAGATTTTGTTCGGATATACAGTTTGTTCTAAGAACTTCCTACATATAATTTAGTGGGTCTGGCTATCGCAGTTCTGTAGCTATACGAGTATTATTCATTTTTTTTTGTATTGGGGGATATTGTTTCCCCCCTTGTATTCCTCCAAGATTTTGTTCGGACATGCAGTTTGTTCTAAGAGCTACCTTCATTAATTTTAGTGCAATTCTGTATAAGTAGGAAGATTATTTTTTTTTATGGGGGGTACCCGTCTGCACCCTAGTATACCAACAGGATTTTCTTCACTCATGCAGTTTGTTCTAAGAGCTACCCATATAAAATAAAGTTTGGCAGCCTCACTATTGTAGTTGCGAAAAAAAGGGTTTTGGCCCCTCCCTGCACTTTCTAAATCCCGTCTTAGAAGAAAGTATCCGACCTGATAGAAGTATTTAAGTTATTAAAAAACACTGATATCGTCCAGATTTTTAAGGCTGATATGGGACGAAAGTCTTAATAGAAAAACCAGAAGCTAAAGTTGGCTAGTGCCTTCCTGACCATAAAACATAGGAGAACCGCCTAATCACATAACATCCAAACTGTAATTAAAGAAATAGCTTTAGAGAAAGTCAAATTAAGCAGTGCACTGCCCTTTGCAACAATAATTGGGTTACGTGATCCATTGTAGCTCAAAAAACGTGACTACAACATGGACCTTCTTATATTTAAACAAGAATTTAATGTTTCACGACAACTTTTCGTGCTCCATGATCATCATCAGCACTGAAGCAAACATAAATAGAGCGGCGTCACTACTTTGCAATCCGAAAATTCGACAAAGCGTTAGATAGTAAAGTTGGCTGCAAGCAAACTCTCATTTCCTTTTTTGGCGTTAAAGTATTTACATTTTATTTACTTTCGAATCTATTTAGCTAAAGAGCGCGAAGCCGATCGGCTAATAGTCGGCTTATAGCCGCCGCCGATTTCAATTTTGAACAGTTAGCGGCCGCCGAAGTGTTCGGCTAATATCGGCTACAAAATTTTAGCCGACTTCGTCATAAGCTAGTTTATTTTATTTAATTTGATATAATTTATTTTAAAACTTGATAATTTTAAAATAAATTGCATCATCAAATCACGATTGTCTAGAGATTTTATAAAACTACCCTTACTGTGCTATGTGATTTACAGAACAGGGTAAAATCATATGAGGAATATGATTTAATACATAAAATGTGATTTTGAGTATTAGTGTGTGATCAAGATTTAGCGTCAGTACCTGCCATGATGGTCTAACCTGATGGTGGTCCTAGCACTGAGTAAAATTTTGGCACAGCTTAGACCCCTCATTTTAAAATATAAGTATTCTAAACTGAGTAACAATTTATAGAACGTGAAAGGTTTGGACCCATGTCATAATCCCTTGTTTAATAGCATTTTCTTGACCATTAAACTCCTGACAATCTATTGGTGTCTTTTGTTGAGAGTGCGACAGCATACTTGACCAAACGTATACAATCCCTGCAAACATTGGTCCAAACTACATCTACTACGTGTACCCCGAAGGTGCCTAACCAATAACTGATCACAGAGAGGGGCGGTTCTCTGTTGGGCTACCAGTTCCCGTGCTACCAGTTGTTTGGACACTGGTCGGGCATCGAAAGGCCTATATACGCGGACCTATTCTTCCAGCTACAGTTTTCCCCCTATATGCCCCGAAAGCACTGCCTCAAAGCAGTAAAAAGGTAGATTGCAATGGCAATTAGTGTCCCTGGGGGGAGATTAAAGGAGCAATCAGTTTGTAAAAAAATAAATTCCAAATTTGTAAGTTAATTTCTGCCTTAGCCGGTTATATTTGCTGAGTCAAAGCTTTTTGATATGCATTCGGCTTATAGTCGACTTTTGCCGCCGTCTTATATATTTTTGTTTAGCCGCCGCCGCTCGGAATTTTATATCGGTTTCACCCTCTGTTTAGCTGTTTTATTTCTATTTTGCAATTCTTCAAATATTCTTATCTTCCAGTATCGTACCTTAGAAAACCTCGCAGACTGGTGCCCCACATATTTCGGAAGCATTAGAGTCAAGGTTTTAGAAGTCAAGGCGCATAGGGGGTAACAACAAGCGGAATCTCTGTGTTTACGGTCTTTAAATATGAAGATTGTCTTATCTTTTTGACCTAAACTTATCCAACTAACGGCAAACACCATCATAAATCCTGAAATTTTTTTTGCTTAAAAGTACACTTTTTTGCTGCTGATTTTTGCCTGAAAACTTGAGACACTTTACAAAAGGTTCCTTGTTTTTAATTTCGTTAAATTTAAAATTTTTTGCCTTTAAGAATTTTTAAAATTAATTTTGTTCACTTTTCACACCACCCTCGCATGCAATTACCGTTAAGCTTCATTAAACTGGCCATGAGCGCTAAAGAGAAAAAGAGAAATGAACAACACCCGGGTAGATTGGGAAGCAGAAGAAGAAAGCATTTGTGTATAAAAACACATGAATGAATGAATAAATGGATGGATGACAGGAAGGCACAACTGGGGCAGGACGACGAGAAAAAACCAATATCGGCTTACCTTCATATAATTCGTATCAGCGATACGATTAAAAGTGGGAGCCGTACGGCGATGTGATAATGCTAATGAATTGTTGTTGCTATTAATGCTGAGTAGTTGCGGCAGTTGAGGCAAATACTGTTGGGATGCGTATGACTCATACGACGGTAATTGTTTATATTGTAGTTGCTGTTGCTGTTGTTGTTGCTGCTGTTGCTGTTGGCATTGAGAAGCTGCTGTGTGTGACAGCGGCTGATTATAATGCTGTTGTTGATGGTGATGATGTTGGTAAGCAGCAGCAGCAGCATGTTGTTGGCGATTGCTAAAATGTTGTAGTTTTAAATTCTTTTGCTGGCAAAGATGATGATGTTGCAGTGGTTCTTGCGAGTGTGTTAAGTGTTGGTCAGCTACATTTAAATTAAGACCACTACAACCAATACTGCCACCACCACTAAGTGTGCTGCTAGAGCTGCTGCCCTTATTGTGCATCAGTGTTAAATTTAAATTTTCTTTTTTTGTGGGAGGTGTTGTTGTGGTTGTGGCGTGATTGTTGCTTTGGTTTGGTCCTGTCTGTGTTGCTTGTTGTGCTGCGGTTGTCGCTTCTATACAACTGATATGATTTACCTGGTTTTTGAAATTGTTGCTCATGCTGGGCTGTTGTAACGTAAACTTTGTTTGTTCATCACATTGGCAAGAGTTGGCCAAATGATTGTGAGAGCTTAAGAGTCGTTTAGTTAAATTATAGTTAAGAGGCCTAGGAGGCGTTGGTATATCCAGCGGTAATACGAACTTCTTATATGACTTATTAGGGGCCAATGCCGTTTTATTCATATTATCATGGCTGGCTTCTATTTCTCTCCTCTCAATATCCACTGTTGGCTTTAGGTTTGTCTCTGGGGTGTCGTTATTAAAAATGATATGTTGAAGTGTTGTTGCTTGCTGGCCATTTAATCCGCTGACTCTTAGGTCATTTGCTAACATTCTACTGCCGTTCTGATTGCCAAGGCCATTGTGACTGCCAACACCACCACCACAAAGCTGTTGTATATTATTGCTAGAATTAAACTGCTGCTGCTGCTGATGATGTTGGTGCTGATGGGGCCAGCTATTTCTTTCCGCCTCATAAATGGAATGATAACTTTCTAAACTTAAACCTCTATAAAGATTGTCATCATTATCATGATTATAAGGCTCACAATCTTCCTTGGCGCTGCAAGTTTTATATGACAAACCATTACATTTTAAGCGCTGTTTGTGTTGCTCCTGTTCCAGCTGTTTATTTTGTAAAAAATGTTTGCAATTTCTTACCAATAGTCTGCCATTTAACTCATATTGATGGGAATTTAACTATTTATTTATTATATTTACCCAAAATTCCATTCACGTTTACCACAGCAGCCATAAAGTATGAATATAAAGTTCAGAAAATTTTTCAAATTTATTCTCTAACTAATTGTTACTAAACGTGCAGCAATTTAAATAAATAACAAGCAAACATTTCCTTTCAATCAAATAAAGTGGTTGATGCAAAAAAGGACTAAGAAATAAAAAAATAAATCTACATACAGGATATAGCTATGTCACATCATAATTATAAAATATTCTATAATTTCCGCAAATGATGTTGAAATTTAATTTTAAAGACTAAAAATAAAATAATTCTTGCAAGAAAAAAAGCCGACTAAAAATCTAACAGTCAGGCATCAAATTTAAAATAAAAATTTAAAAAGGGAATAAAAAAGGATGAACAACAAATACCAAAATCACGTCTTCTATACGCCACCCTTTAATTGTTAATTTTATGTTTTTAATTTTATATTTTTTTTGGGATGTGTGTTAATTTCAAACGTCTGCCTGTTACGGTACAATGGATAAGCTATATACGAAAAATATGTTTTTAATGGGGACACCCTTTAATTTTAATACTTAATATTATAGCGGACATGACAATTCACATACTTTGCAAATTTCAAGAGTTTCTTTACAAAAATATAAAGGGGAGAAATTTGTAGTCATTAGTTTTTAAGAAAATAACCAAAATCACATCTTTTATGGATCACCCTTTAATTATTAAATTTATGTTTTTAATGCTTTTATTGTAGTGGGCATAAAACTGAGGGTTCTGTGTAAATTTCAAACGTCAAAACATGTCTATATACAGTGAATTACTTATATTATGGGGACACCCTTTAATTTAAATACCGGTTGTTATAGGCAATACACATATAGTACTTCGTACATTTTAAGACTTTTTATCTTAAAATGTATATAAAAGATAAAACATCAAAACGGCCAAAGACGTGATGTCTTTTATGGGTTACCCTTTATTTTTAATTTTTATTGTTTTATATAATTTTTATTGTCGCGATCATAGAGGTATAGGCTGCGTGTGAAATTCTATCGTCTGGCTATTACGGTTCAAAAGATAAGCTGTTTGCAGCGAAAAACGTCTTCTATGGGGACACCCTCTAATTTAAATACTTGCTGTTATAGGCAAAACACATACACATTACTTCGAAAATTTCAAAAGTTTTTATCTAGAAATTTAAATAAAATATAAACAACCAAAACAGCTAAAATCACGTCTTGTATGGGTCACCCTTTATTTGTAAATTATATTGTTTTAACTGCTTTTTGTTGTAGCTATCAAAGAAGTACAGAATCCGTGTAAAGTGCAAGCGTCTGCCTATTATCGGTCAAAAGATAAGCTGTATGCAGCGAAAAAGGTATTTTATGGGAACACCCTTTAATTTTAATAATTGCTGTTATAGGCAATATACATACGATACTTCGTAAATTTCAAGAGCTTTTATCTAGAAATTTAAATAAAATATAAACAACCAAAACAGCTAAAATCACGTCTTGTATGGTTCACCCTTTATTTCTAAATTTTATTGTTTTAACTAATTTTTATTGCAGCGATCATAGAAGTACAGGCTGCGTGTGAAATTCAAGCGTCTGCCTATTACGAGTCAAAAGATAAGCTATACACAGCGAAAAACTTATTTTATGGGGACACCCTTTAATTTTAATGTTATAGGCAATACACATGCGGTAGTTTGTAAATTGCAAGAGTTTTTATATAAAAATGGAAATAAATGATAGACAACCAAAAAAGCCAAAATAACGTCTTGTATGGGTCACCCTTTATTTGTAAATTTTATTGTTTTAACTACTTTTTATTGTAGCTATCAGAGGTGTACAGGCTCAGTGTAAAATGCAAGCATCTGTCTATTACGGATCCAAATTTATGCTATATGCACCGAAAAACGCCTTTTATGGGGACACCCTTTAATTTTAATGTTATAGGCAATACACATTTGTAAATTTTAAGAGTTTTTTAACTAAAAATGTAAATAAACGGTAAACAATCAAAACAGCCAAAATCACGTTTTGTATGGGTCACCCTTTATTTATTAATTTTTTTGTTTTTACTAAATACTAATACGGGTACAGAAGTGCATCCTCTGGGTATATATCAAGCGTCTGTCTATGACGGTTAAAAAGATAAACTTTTGCAATTACATAGTCTTAAAGGGAAAACCCTTTAATGTAAATACTCCCTGATAGAGCGGGCATGGGAAGACACATATTTTGTATATTACAAGCGGTTGTCTATGAAGGTTTGAATGTTAAATTATTTTACGTAACATTAAGTTATCCATGGGACACCCTTTAACTTTTATTTTTACATTTTTTATTGCGGATATGGTAATATATATACTCTGTGTAAATATAAGTTTGTTGGCTATAACGGTTACTAATTTAACCCAATATACACACGTCAAATTAAGTCACCCTTTAATTTTGTATACATGCTGTTATAATGGGCATAGTAATACATACATCATTTCATTTTCAAGTGTATATTTATTTAAATTGCCTCACCTAAGAGCAGAACCTTTAGTTTCTAATTTTTAATTTTATACTTAGTGTACAAGAATTAGTAATACTGTGTAAATTTCAAGTATCTATATATAATGTTTTAAAAGAAAAACCTATGGGGACACCCTTTAACTTTTATTTGTTTGTTTCTTGTTACTACGGATATAGTAAGACACACTCTGTATGAATTTCAAATGGCTGTCTATAATGGTCGAAAAATAAGGCCATATGCATAAAATTAAATCGACTATTGGGACACCCTTTAATTTTTATTTTTAAATTTTACATTTGTTTTTAGACGTTGTGTGTACGTTTTTAAAAATTAATGTCATATACATCAAATTACATGACCTATAGGGACACCCTTTATACTTTATAATTTTAAATATTTATACATATTTGCTGTTATAGGGGACTTAGTACAATACATTTTGTGTAAATTTCAAGTGTCTATATGGCTTGCTTCAAATGATAAGCTCATATACGTCAAATTAGAATCCTATGGGTCCACCCTTTAACTTTTATTTTGTTTAATGCGAATATAGTAAAACACACTTTGTATAAATTTTAAGTGTCTGTCAACATGAGGAGAAGTAACGTATAACCATTGGCGACATAATGCCAGTGGTATTGCATAACGAAACATACTGCGAACGGTGGGGTGAAGTTTTCGAGACATAGGCAAGCTAACGCGTATGCCCATTCCTCTGGTTTCGACCAGTAGAAAAGGGAATTCATATCATATTAAAAGCTCTTCTACTGGTCTGAATGTTTAATGCCTGTAACTATGAGTCCCAGCGCCACCCACTTTGACAACCTTTTATTCCAACGAATACTATAGAAATGGCCGAACAGGGGATGAGGAAATAACATAATTTCTTTACCCTGAAATATTAACCTTAACAGAATTTGCAATGTTGCATTCTTAATACCCTTTTAAACTGTTTAAACGGGAGTGGAGAAATTTTACTTCTTCACCTGTAACTGTCTTTTAGTTATGCGACTATATATTTAATCGATGCTAACTATTTATCCTTTTAGGTACCGGAAGGACACCAAGGGCACATAACTTACAAGTAACTTTCCGATGTGAGTAATCGTCAGAGTGTTAATATAATTCGGTTGTAATATAATTCAGCAACTTAAATGTATCGATGTCGAAAAGGGACCCATTATGGAAGTGGTCTGCTTCGATATTCCCCCTACATTAAATGTATGGATTCCTCGAAAATAGTAAGTTGGACTTCCTCGATACCTAAAGTAGTGTGAAATCTTTTTGGCAACGGATGAAAGCATGGATTTAGCAGCTATAATGCTAAAATAGCCACTCTTAAGCCTACTATTTTTAAAATAAAATTACCTTAAAACCGCTGTCAGTAAAGTATCTTTAAAAAAGGTAGCCTTTTTAAAAAAGATAATGTGCCTCTTGAAAAGATTTTTTTTAATTTTTTCTTAAAAAAGTACTTTTTTAAAGGAATACTATTTTTTTTAATATAGCTTTATTAATATGGTTCTCTATAGAAAGAGTATAATTTTTAAGTGTAACAAAAAGTGTATGTGGAGAAAAAAGTACTTTCGGAAAAGTACCCTTTTTAAAAATAACTTACAGTTTAAACAAGTCCTTGTAAAATAGATTTTTTAACAAGGATCTCCGAAGGGAACATTTCTACAAAAGTATCTTCAATAAAATTTTAGTCAAACAACACTGAGAAAAGTTCTCACAGAAAAGTACTTTTAAAAAATAAGAAAAGTACTTTCAAGTACCTTTTTAAAAATAACATTCGTTTAGAAAGGAACTTTTTTACAAAGGAACCTTTTTGTTTAAAAAGTGTCTTCAATAAAGTTTTAGCCAAACAACATTTGACAAAGTTTTTTTTAGAAAAGTACTTTCAGTAAAGTACCTTTTTAATAATAACATACGGTTTAAACAGGTCCTTCTAAAATAGATTTTTTAAGAAGGACATTCCAAAGGAGCCTTTTTACAAAAGTATCTTCAATGAAGTTTTTGTCAAACACATTAGACAAAGTACTTTCAGAAAAGTATTTTCAAAAATAACCTTTTTCAAAATAACATAAGGTTTGAAGACGTTCTTGTAAAATAAATTTTTTTAAAAGGTCCTTCCAAAGGAACTTTTTTGCAAAAGTATCTTCAATAAAGTTTTTGTCAAACAACATTTGACAAAGTACTTTCAAAAAGTACCTATTTAAACATAACATTTAAGCATAACATACGGTTTGTAAAATAGATTTTTTAACAAGGACTTTACAAAGAAACCTTTTTTTACAAAAGTATCTTTAATGAAGTTTTTGTCAAACAACTTTTGACAAAGTACTTGCAAAAAATTGCATTTTTAAAAATAATCTACGGTTTGAAAAAGTTCTTGTAAAATATATTTTTTAACAAGGACCTTCCAAAAGAACATTTTACATAAGTATCTTCAATAAAGTTTTTGTCAAACAACATTTGACAAAGTGCTTGCAAAAAAGTACTTTCAAAAAAGTACCTTTTCAAAAATAACTTACGGTTTGAAGAAGTCCTTATAAAATAGATCTTTAAACAAGCACCTTCCAAAGGAACCTTTATACAAAAGTATCTTAAATAAAGTTTTAGTCAAACAACATTGTACAAAGTACTTCAGGAAAAGTACTGTTAAAAAAGTACCTTTTTCAAAATAATATACGGTTAGAAAAACTTATTGATTTTTTAAAAAGGACCTTCCAAAGGAGTCTTTTTACAAAAGTATCTTCAATGAAGTTTTTGTCAAACAACATTTTACAAAGTACTTTCAGAAAAGTACATTTTCAAAATTAACATACGGTTTGAACAAGTCCTTGTAAAATAGATTTTTTAACAAGGACCTTCCAAAGGAACCCTTTTACAAAAGAATCTTCGAAAAAGTTTCAGTCAAACATCATTGCAAAGTTCTTTCAGAAAAGTACTTAAAAAAGTACCTTTTTCAAAATAACATACGGTTTAAACAAGTCCTTGTAAAATAGATTTTTTAACAAGGACCTTCCAAAGGAACCTTTTTAAAAAAGTATCTTTCGAGAAAGATAAAGTTTTTGCCAAACAACATTTTTTCAAAAAAATTATCGTTTACCAAAATAAATTATTTAAAGTACTTCTTCGGTAACAGGTAACAAACAAACAATTTTAATACACCTTTAACATTTTTTTAATTCTCTGCTCTTTGTATAATGAAAGTAAAAGGATTTTTTTTTTGCAATAAAATCAGCTTTCAAACCCTAATTACCATCATGTTTTGTTATGTAAATTAGTTTAACGTAATTTTTGGTAACGAAAAAAAATTTAATTAAAGCAACTACCAAACTCTTTTGACCGTTGCCAACTATCTCAAAGGAAATGAGCATGCATCATCATGGTATGGCATGCTTTAAATACGACAAAACCAACAAACTACAAGACCATTTCGCTAATGATTTACAAAAAAAAAAAAAAAAAAAATTGAATAAAAAGAGTTTTGTTTTCTAAGAAATAAAAAGAAAACCTGTAGAGTAATACGAGCTTTTAGAAATAAACTAGAACATTCGAATAAAGAAAAGGTGGGAAATTTTATTTTTTAATATAGAGGGAGTGATGTTTTGGCAATAAACCAAAAATAAGCTTTAATAAAGAAATGATTGTAATATTAAAATTAAAATGAAAATTGTGATTCACAAAAAAACCTTAAAAGATTTAAATATAAAAAATTCTATGTTCAAGCGGGGTTATAAAAAAAGAGATTAAATTCGAAATTTTTATTAAGAAAAAAGGAATTAATTTAATTGCGTAGTAAATAAAAAAATCTATACCATTCAGTATATTATTTATGTTTGAATTTTATTTTAAACTTAAACATCATACCAGATGTTGTTGGTGAAATCATAAACAGAAATCAAAATTTAAAACTAAAAAAGGTATTTACTTTAAATCATAGAGTAGTTAGAGACACAGAGGCGAAAGTTCGACTGTAAATATAAATAAATCAGTCAAGTGCGAGTTAGACTCACACACGTAGGGTTCCGTACTATGTTTAGTACAACTTTAAAAATTCAAGTTGTTAATATTTTCATGTCTTATGAGTCACCCTTTAATTTTAAAATTAAAGTCATAATCACGATAATAGCATCACTTTTGGAACACCATTTAAATTTTAGTAATTGTTATTATAGCGGCCTTGGTAATACACTTTCTATAAAAATATACATGCGCCTACCTATTGCGGTTCAAAAAATAAGGTAATATACGTGAAAAACATGTCACCCTTTAGATATTAGTAATTGTTACAGCAGCCGAAGTACAACATCTACTGTAAACATTTCAAGAGGTACCTATTACGGATCAAAAAATAAGGCTATTTACGTACAAATCATGTCTCTGTCGGAACACTCTTTAATTTTATTATTTGCAATAGCGGCCATGGCAATTCTCTTTCTATGAATACATCAAGAGTCTACCTATTACTATTAAAAAAATAAGTTACTATAAGTGAAAAATATGTCACTGTCAGAAAACCCTATAATTTTTAGTAATTGTCATAACGGCCATGGCAACACATATTCTATACAAATTGGAAGAGCCTACCTATTACGGTTCAAAAAATATTTCGTTATACATGCAAACCACGTCACTGTCGGAAAACCCTATAAATTTTTATTGTATTTATAGGGGTCAGAGTAATACACCATTTCTAAAAATGTCAACAGTCTATCTGTTATGGTTAAAAAATTAGTCAATGTTTATGCAAATCACGTCACTATCGGCACACCCTTTAATTTTTACTATTTGTTATAGTGGCCATAGAAATACACATCCTGTAAAAACTTCAAGAGTCTACCTATTATTGTTCAAAACTTATGCCTTATGCCATATACATGCATATCACGTCACTATTGGAACTCCCTTTAATTTTTAGTTGTAATATTGTATACTTGCTTATAACGCGAACATAGTTTAAATTACTGTCTGCAAATTGTATGTGGTTGCCTCCTATAGCTCAAGAAATAAAGACATAAAGGCAAATAACACGTCACTTTCGGAACACCCTATAAGTGTTAGTATGTTTATTTGTTGCTATAGTGACCACAATTATACACCTTCTGTGAACATTTCAAGAGTCTACCTATTATGGTTCAAAACTTAGGCCTTATACAAGCAAATCACACCACTATCGGAACACTCTTTAATTTTTAGGTTTATTTTTTTATACTTGTTTATATAGCGAACTAAGTTTTAATTACTGTTTTTAAATCTTGAGTCTATGCCTCCTACAGTTCACGAAATAGGAACATATTCGTGAATAACACCTCTCTATCGGAACACCGTATAAGTTTTAGTATTTGTTGCTATAGCAGCAACATCATCTGTGAAAATTTAAAGAGTCTGCCTCTTACGGTTCCAGAGATAAAAGTAGCTGACAGACGGACAGACGGACAGACATTGTAGCGAAAACAATAGGGTTACGTTTTTACCCTTTGGGTACGGAACCCTAAAAAACATTTAATCAAGCTGAGCATGTACAGGTAAGCAATAAAGTATATTTTTTTTAGCTGCATGAGAAGTATCGAACTATGGTTTGACAGCTGAGAATGTCAAACTGTGAGTTGCCTTTTCTGTTCAGTAAGGTTTGGCAAGTCATCAATTCAAATTGAGGAAATTTACTTTGAAAAAAATATATGTGTTCGCGAAGTCCATAAAGCACTTCTTCCATTTTACGGTCAATATAATTGGATCGTGCAGTTTTCGCACTATTTTTCTCTTTCCTTTAAATGTTCATGTCGAAGAGAATATTGCTGCTGTAGCGCGAAGTATTGAAAAAAACTGCGAAATGCCGATTCATCATCATTTTCAACTTGTAGGTCTTTTTGCTTGGAATACCTGTACAATTTTAAGGAACGAATATCGTTTGCATCGCAGTCTTGCTATTTTGGCTAAATTAAACCTGACAGAAGATAAGACTTTATATAAAAAATTTTGTTTAATGATAAAACTAATTTTTGGTTAAATGGTTGCCGTATTTGGAGTGAAAACAATCCTCAAGTTGTTAACGAATCACCTGTTTACACGCTGGGGGCATCAGCGGTCCTTATTTTTTTTAAATGAGCAAGAAGATGCTATATTGCATCCACTGTAAAAGTGAACAATTTTTGTGAACATACCAATAAAATCTGAACTTGAATAGAGGGTGTAAAACTTCCCAAACAGGGCTCAAGTCATAAAATTTCCCTTAATTTTTGAACACACCTCTTATAACTACTCCATCATTTAAAACTCAACAAAGGTTGTCACAATTGTTTTTGCTTCAAAAAAATATAGGATTATAGTCCAACAATTTAAGGTCATTTTGAAATGAACCAAATAAAAATTAATCTGGATAAAAGCCATTAAAGATACATAAAAAAGAAGTAAATAAAAATAAAAATTATCGCAAGTAAAAAATATAATTAAATAAATCAACAAATTAAAAACAATTTTGTCTAAAATATTTTTATACATAAACGAAACTATACAACTTACCTCGGCACTTGGGGGTGTTGTTTCAGCATTTAGTGTTTCGGGGTTGGACATTTTATATTTATAATTTATGGCCAGGGGTGTAAAAAAGCAATTTGCTTAAGGTGAGAACAGTTTTTATTTTGTTTATTTATTTTTATTAAGTTAATTTGCTTCTTAAATTATTGATATATTTTTGATATTTATTTGTTGCTTAGTTTATAGATTTTAGTTTAATAAAAAAAAAATAAGAAGTATTGCTTGCTATTGAAATAATGAAAAATTGTGTTTAGTTTAATTAAAATTTTTATTTAACAAGATTTTTTAGTAGTGTGTTGTTGTTTAGGTAAAAATATTTGCCAACATTTCAAAATATTTTCAAAATGTTCTTACGAAATTGTAGAAGACTGAAGAAGCTGTACCCACACACGTTGTATGCGTCCTGACAATATTTTGTTCGATTTTGAAATTTTGAGACTCTTACGTATTTACTTTATATAAAGTTACCCATCCCTGGATAAAATTCTAAAATTTATATAAAATTCTAAAAATAATTGTAAAGCTTTGTAAAAGGTGTTTAACATATTTTAAGGGTGCCCCGGTAGTCTAGTAGGTAGTGTGCTAGTCTATCAGTCGGGGGGTTGTAGGATCGATCCCCACCAAAGACTCTGGGTGTTTCACTACAACGAGTGAAGGTCTTCCTTACTATGCTCGATAAATTAAGTTAGAATATAATTTGTAATTGTATTGTAACATTTAATAAAAAAAAAATATTTTAATAACAATGTAATTCCACAAAGTAAAAATTTAATCAAATACAATTTTTATTCAACTGGCTATTTGGCTGTAAGTAATTCATTTTTTGTCATTATCTTAAAACAGCGCCATCTGTTGCGCAACCGTGTTTAAAATATCCTGCTTTCAATTTATATTTTTGCATTTTTTTAAAACCGCGCCATCTGTTGCGCAACTGTGTTTAAAAATCCTGCTTTCAAAAATAAAAGATGCCTTAAAGTATGCAGTACCTTTAAATCGGTAAAAAAAAATCGGCGTACTTTCACTGCCTTTTCTCCACTTTATCTTGGAAATAAGATATTGGAATCAGGATACTAAGGCACCTCCTGATAAAATTTCGCTAAAATCCATCCAGTAGTTTTTACGTGATGCGAACACAGGCAGAAAGGCAGATAGACAGACAGACAGACGGGAAATGAGTTACTGTTTTATTATATGTATAGATAAGAAAAATATTCTTATAATATAGTAAAACTATTTTTTTTACACTTATATCTATGACTAGCTAGGTCCCCCAATTCGTCAGCGTCCTTGCAATATTTTGTTCGATTTCGCTTTGAAAGCAATACAAACTTATGTTTTTAGTGTTTCAGTTATGGTTTGTGTATTTACTTTATATAAAGGTTCTCGTCCTTACTAAAATAAGTTAATACATAAACCATAACTCAAACACTAAACGATATGCATAGTTTAAGCATATGGATTAGTGCTTCAGTTATGGTTTATGTATTTACTAAATAAAGGGACTTATCCTTACTAAAATAACTGCGTACTTTCACTGCTTTTTCTTAACTTTCTCTTGGAATATTTGAAATTTGAAATATCTTATATTGGGTTCGGGTTACTAAGGTACATCCTCACAAAATTTTGTTAAAAATTATGCAGTAGTTTTTACGTAATGCGAACACAAAAAGAAAGACAGACAGGCAGCAAATGAGTTACTATTTTATTTGGCTACTCAGTATGTAATCAAAAAATCAGTCAAGTGCGAGTCAGACGTACACCCGTAGGGTTCCGTACTCTGTTCAATACAACTTTAAAAGTACAAAATATAAATTTGTTCTTAGTTTTATTTGTTATACTTTTTAATTTGGTAAAAATAATACTGAACAATCTTTGTAAATTTCAAATTACTGCATATTAAGGTTCAAAAATAAATACACATACGCGAAAGTCACTATCGGAACACCCTTTAATTTTGAATATTATTTTTTAAACTTGTTAGTTATAGCGAACATAGTTTTAAGTACTCGGTATAAATTACAAGTGTCTGCCTATTATGATTCAAAAAATTATAGCTATTCGTAAATAAAACGGCCCTATGGCAACGTCCTTTAATTTTAAGTATTTGTTGTCATTTGTTGTCAAGTCTACTTATTACGGCTCCAGAGATGGAAGGTGCTGACATTGTAGCAAAAACAATACGTTTATGTTTTTACTCTTTGGGTATGTAATCCTAGAAACGAACTCTATACTGTTTAAAAATTATTCCTTAAAATAAATTTTCTTTCTAATAATAAAAACAAAATAAATAAGTAAAGAAATAAATAAACGTAAACTTGTAATTCTAAAGTGAAAAAGAATAATGTGACAGGATTTAATATAAAAAACGATCAGTCTCAATTTAGCTTCAACCTTCATTTTAACTTTTCAATAAAATAAACTTTTTTATTTTATTAAAAATATTCTTGATTAGTTTCCTTTTGTTTTATAAAACTATCATGTCGCTGTTCCAACCAACAATTTTTTATTACTCTATAATTTTTTTTAAGTTGCTTTTATTTTTCTGGTTTAAGTTGAAATTTATTTTCATTTTTTCTACACTTTTATATATTTCATGTTCCTTAGTCTCTTGATAGTTTCCTTTCGATTTTTTTTATTGTCATTTTATTGTTGGTGGTTTGAAATTTCATCGTTGTCATCATCATTATCAGTGTCATTGAGGCATTAGAATGCGTTTCATATTTGATGAAATGCATTTTTTTAAATTATTATTATTTTAAAAGCACAAAAATAAATTATTACAAAAATTTATAGATATTATTTTACAAAAAAATTATTGGCGAAATGCCATAGAGTTTAGAATATTGTTTAAAAAATATTAAGGACTAATTTTGTACCCAAAAAAAAAACGGAAAGATGATAGAAATTTTCATCATCAATTGCACAAAAACAAACGCATTATTTATTTTTTGTTCTGAAATAAATATTCTATTGAAACCTGCTTATCCCAACCTGTTTATTTTCTACATTTTTAGTTTAAAAATTTTTTTACAGCAGATTTTAGTATAAAAGAAAATTTACACCGAAAGATTTTTCTACATCCCTAGTTTTTGATACCTACTAACTTTTTGTTAATATGATTGATTTTTTTATAACAACTTTAAATAGAGATAATATTTATAGAAATAATATTTATATAACATTTTAGTATAAGAATTTTTTTTAGTATAAGAGCTAATAATAATTTACAATAAAATTGAAGTATATTTTAAATATTTTAAAGTAAAAGAGACATTTTCTGCAAAAAAGACTTCAGAATTAAAGTAATTAAAAAATAGTATAAGAGAAAGTTCTTACAGACAATTTCACTATAAGAGAAATTTTTAGAATAAAATTTTCATTTTTACGGAAAATTGTAGAGGAAACTATAGTATGCATAAAAACAAATTTAATACCAGATTAATTTTTTACTGGTACTAAAAAGTATAAGAGATATTGTTTACAGCTAATTTTAGTATAAGAAAATTTTAGACATGATAGTGGCAAATATTTACAAAATATTAAAGTATACATCGCAAGCGAAGTAAAATTTATATTCTAAATACCTAAATATTTTTTAGCTGTCGCAAAACAAATTCTTTAAAAATTTTCTTTGTCACAAAAAATTCCTATAGAAACATTTTCTGTTACAAACAAATTATATAGCAACTTTTTTTGCCACAAAACCGTTTTTATAGTAATATTTTTGTCACAAAATAGATTTTTTAAAAACTTTGTTTTGTTACACAACAGTTTTTATAACATCATTTTGTTACAATACACAGATTATAACCTTTTTGTCACAAAATGGTTCCTACAGAAAATCTTTTTTTATAAAAAGAATTTATAAACAATTTTTTTTGACACAAAACAGTTTTTATAGAAACTTTTTATTCACAAAACAATTTCTCTAGACAGTTTTTGTAGTATTTTTTGTAATTTTTGGCACAAAATAATTACCATATAAACTTTTTCATTACAAAACAGCTTGTTTTTTGTCAGAAAGGATTCCTATAATTTTTTTTTGTCATAAAATAGTCTCTATAGAAACTTTTTTGTCACAAAATAATTACCGTAGGAACTTTTTGAAACAAAATTTTTGTCACAAAATAGTTTCTATAGAAACTTTTTTTATACAAAATTTTTTGGCACAAAATTATTTCTATAGAAAATTTTTTGTCACAAAATAATTTCTATAGAAACTTTTTTGTCACAAAATAATTTCTATAGAAACTTTTTTGTCACAAAATAATTTCTATAGAAACTTTTTTGTCACAAAATCATTTCTATAGAAAATCATTTCACAGAAAATCATTTCTGTGGAAACTTTTTTGTCACAAAATTTATTTTTATAAAAAGGTTTTTGTCACAAAATAGTTACCATAGAAACTTTTTTGTCACAAATCAGTTTCTATATAAACTTTTTTTTCACAAAATAGTTTCCATAGCAGCACAAAACGATTTTTATAACAACTTTTTTGTCACAAAATAATTTCTATAGAAACTTTTTTGTCACAATATAATTTCTATAGAAAATTTTTTTCACAAAATAATTTCTATAGTAACCTTTTTGTCACAAAATAATTTCTATAGAAACTTTTTTGTCACAAAATAGTTACCGTAGAAACTTTTTTGTCACAAATCAGTTTCTATATAAATTCTCACAAAATAGTTTCCATAGAAGCACAAATCATTTTTTTAGGAACTTTTTTGTCACAAAATAGCTTCTATGGAAACTAGTTTCTATAGAAACCAGTTTCTATAAAAATTTGTTTGTCACAATACAGTTTTATGGCCGTTTTAAACAAAATTCTTTCTATAGAATCTTTTTGTCACAAAAAAGTTTGTACAGAAAGTCTTAATGTAAACAAAATTTATAAATAAACTTTTTAGTCACATAAAGTTTCTCTAAAATCATTTTATTTTACAAAAACGCATATATAAACTTTTTCGTTTCAAAATAGTTCCTACAGATCATTTGTTTCTGTAGAAACTTTTTGTCACCTCAGAATTAATTTTATCAAAATAATTTAAGTCGAATTTTTTAAAACAAAAATATTTACTCTAAAATATTTTTAGTTTAAAAAAACATTATTTTAAATTCTTCTTATTTTTGTCGGTGTCACACATATCAACTATTGATTGATTGCATTTGAACTGCAAGATGTCACTCATATTTTGATTGATACAGAACACTTTACTAGTTATTAAAACGAGTACTCACATAACGCTTTAAATGCAGCCACCTTAGAGAATTGAAAAACTGCCGCCAAAACTTGCTCAACGAATTGTGGTGAAACAAAAATATTCCATATTAAACCTTTAACGAACCTTGACATAAAGATCTATAATAAATTGTGCAAACTTGACATTTTTTGTTATCCCATATGAGCAAGAAAGCAAAAGTAAAATGAACATTTAGACAGACGACAATAACGCTAAAAATTAGTTACGAAAAATTGGAATCTTCAAGAAATTTGCTTAACTAGAAAAACTGCCAAGGAGTGTATAATTTAGTTTTTAACCGCCAAAAAAAAATAACAAAAAAAAAACTAAAACGTGAATTGGCTTGGTTTTGTGAAACCTACTTTTAACTAGTTCAAAATGCATGTAAAACTTTTTTTTGGCAGCAACAACAATTGGAGCAACAACAGAGACCGCATCATTTTAACAAGAAGAGGAAACTTAAGATGGAACATAAAACTACTTACTTTTTATCTTGAAACTTTGTTTCTTGTAATCGTTTTTGTCGGTTTATTGCTTAGACATCAAGTACCACATCAAGTTAAAATACACTTTTCATATTTTTCTAAATGAACTGTAAAGCTAATGGGAAGGTATGCCAAATATACCTATCAAAAAATGATTTTTTTCGATTAGAGGCAAACAAACATCATCTTAAGAAAAATATTTTCAAGGAAATTAGTAAACAGAAACATGGTGTTTTCAATACTGCTTAGTTTTTTCTAAATGATTTAAAAAATATATTTGGGAGATTCACAAGGTGTCATAGAGAGCTATTTTCAAAATAATAACATGGAAAAATATGACTGCTGTGAACAATCCCTCATATTTTATTGTACTAATTTAAGTTTGTCATTTTATAAAAAAAAAAAAAAAAATATAAAAATAAGTCGCTTCTCAAAGATATAAATTGCAGCTTGCAAGCCGTATTAGAGGCGGCTCGAATAAGGCGACTAAGCATTGCGGCTCAGGTTTCTACTGAATAAAACACTAAATATAGAAACAACAGTTTTATTATTTTAGAACGTTTTTTGTTTCAAACACAACTAGAATATTTTTAAACTATTATAAAATATTAGAACTTTATGACGATATAACACCTTGTAAATCCCCTAATTATAATTTAATAATAACAAAATTTGTTATTTAACATAGGCGCATATAGAAAATTAAGATTAAAAAAAATTTTCCTAGTAAAATATAGTGTACGAAAATTTTTCTAAAGGCAAGTTTTTCTTAAAAGTAATTTTTTGCAGAAAATTTTAGTATAAAACAAATTTTTTATAACTTTTAGATTAAATGAAACTTTTTATAGAAAATTGAAATACAGAAGAAAGGTTTAAAATAAAATTTTAGTATAGGAGAAATTCGCTATAGAAAATTTCAGCATATAAGAAATTTATACTAGAAATTAGTATTAAACATTTTTTCTGTAAAACAATTTAGAATAATAAAAATCTTCTATAGAAAATTTTAGTATGAGAGAAATTGTCTATAGAAAATTTTAGTATGGTAGAAATTTTCTATAAAAAATTATAGTTTAATATAAATTTTCAATAGAAAAATATAGTACAATAGAAATTCTGTATAATAAATTATAGTATAATAGAAATTTCCTATAGAAAATTATAATATAAAAGAAATTTTTTGTAGATGATTTGTATATTAGAAATTTTCTATAGAAAATTATAGAATAATGTAATTTTTTATACAAAATTAGAGTATTATAGCAATTTTCTATAGAAAATTTAATGTAAAAGAAATTTACTATAAAAAATTTTAGTATAAAACAAATTTCTATTATACTAAAATTTTCTATAGAAAATTTTGGTAGTAAAGAAACTTTCTATAGAAAATTTTAGTGTAAGAGAAATTTACTATAGAATATATTAGTATAAGAGAAATTTACTATAAAAAATTTTAGTATAAGAGAAATTTACTATAGACAATTTTAGTATGAGAAAAACTTTCTATAGAAAATTTTAGTATAATTGAAATTTTACATAGAAAATTATAATATAATATAAATTTTCTATAAAAAATTATAGTATAATAGAAATTTCCTATAGAAATTTATAGTATAACATAACATTTTCTATAGAAAATTATAGTATAACAACATTTTCTATCGAAAATTATAATATAAAATAAATTTTCTGTAAAAGATTACATTAAAAAAGACATTTTCTGTAAAAAAATATAAGATAAATTTTCTATAAAAAAGGATAAAGTATATAGAAAAAGTATAAGATAAATTTTCTATTAAAAAGGCTAAGAGAAATTTTCTATAGAAAAAGTATAAGAGTAATTTTTTTATAGAAAAAGGATAAGAGAATTTTTCCATAGAAAAAATATTAGAAAACCTTTTATTAAAGATTTTAGTAGGAGGACAATTTTAGAAAAAAAGGGATTTTCTATACAAAATTTGTGTATAAGAAAACTATTTTTATAAAAAATTTTTGTATTTCTGTAGATAATATTATAAAAAAAATGTCTAATAACAATTTAGTATAAAAAGAAATATTTCTTGTATGAAAGCTTCTATAGAAAATACTGCTAGACAAAATCAATATAAGAGTAATTTTCTATAAAAAATTTATGTAAAAGAAAATGTTTCTATAAATAGTTTTAGTATAAAAGAAAATTTTAGTATATTTTTATAATTATAAAAAAGTCTTATCATAATGATTACCAGAATAATAAACTTTTTTATATAGAATAGTTAAAGGATATTTTTTAACGCATATAGTATAAGTTTTCTGTAGAAATATAAGAAATTTTCTATAGAGAATTTTTTAATAATTGCAGTTTCTTATAAATTTTTTTTTTGACAAAAAGAGACACTTTTCATTGAAAAGTTTAGTTTAAAAATATTTTCTATACACAATTTAAATAGTAAATATTCTCTAAACTTAACTTTCTATAAAATTGTTGTAGAAAGTCCTCTATTAAAAAAAATCCTCTAAAAAGAAATCCTATTAAAAGAACTTTCGATAAACATTTTAGTACAACACAATTATTGTAAAGAAACTATAGTTTAAGGATAATTGTTCATAAAAAGTTTTGAAAAAATACAAATTTCCTTTATATGCATAAGTGTATTGAACAAAGGGCCTTTGAAAAATTCTTTACAAAATTTTTTTATAAGAGAAAGTTTTATATAATTTTTAAGTATAAGAGAAAAATTTTTTATTTTAATTAATGGATAATTCATATACATAAGTGTATTGAAAAAAGGGCTTTTGAAAAATTCTTTACAAAATTGTTGTATAAGAGAAAGTTTTATATAATTTTTAAGTATAAAAGAAACATTTTATTTTTTTATTTGAATTAATGGGTAATTCATATGCATAAGTCTATTGAAGAAAGAACCTTTGAAAAATTCGCATAAAACTTTTGTATAAGAGAAAGTTTTATATAATTTTTAAAATAAGAGTAACATTTTAATTTTTTATTTTAATTATGCATAATTAAAATTATGCATAATTAAAATTCTTTACAAAATTTTTGTATAAGAGAAAGTTTTATATAATTTTTAAGTATAAGACAAACATTTTATTTATTTTAATTAATGGATAATTCATATGCGTAAGTGAATTGAAGAAAGGGCCTTTGAAAAATTCTTTACAAAATTTTTGTATAAGAGAAAGTTATATATAATTTTTAAGTATAAGAGAAACATTTTAATTTTTTATTTTAATTAATGGATAATTCATATGCATAAGTGAATTGAAGAAAGGGCTTTTGAAAAATTCTTTACAAAATTTTAGTATTAGAGAAAGTTTTATATAATTTTTAAGTATAAGAGAAACATTTTAATTTTTAATTTTAAATAATGTATAATTCAAATGCATCAGTGAATTGAAGAAAGGGCTTTTGAAAAATTCTTTACAAAATGTTTGTATAAGAGAAAGTTTTATTTAATTTTAAATATAAGAGAAACATTTTAATTTTTTATTTTATTTAATAATAATTCATATGCATAAGTGTATTGAAGAAAGGGCTTTGAAAAAATTCTTTACAAAATTTTTGTATAAGAGAAAGTTTTATATAATATTGTACTGTACGAGAGTCATTTTAATTTTTTATTTTATTTAGGCCCATTATTATAACTTGCCTTTAGCTAAAGTTAGGATTTTGTTGGAGCGATAAGTAGTGAGCCTTAATGTATTACTCATACACATAAGTATATTAAAGAAAGGGCCTTGGCAAAATTCTTTACCAAACTTTTGTATAAGAGAAATTTTTAAATAATTTTTAAGTATAAGAGAATTTTCTCTTGGTAAACGAATTATTCCTATTTTAATATTTTTATTTTTGTTATATGTAATAAATAATATAAATTAATTAAAGTTTTGTTAAAATGAAACACTTTTTAAAGCACATTTTTAAATAGGGTTTCCTCCCCTTTTTTATTATATAAAACTACTGCGAAACCAGGTTAAAGTAGTAAGAATGTGTAAGTATATGGGTCCTCGAAAGTTGTGTCTGCCGTTTGATGGAAAACATTATTACGAAATTTGGCAAAAAAAAAAAAAACAACACAGAAACAAACTTTTCATAAATGTGATTCTAAAACCTTTTTAAAGTTATGTACTCTATTTTTTGGAAAAAAAAAACCGCAAACACTTTAGGCCTTGCGAGTTGCAACACACAGAGCCACTGACATACTACGGCATAGAGTTTATAGCAGACGGGGTCATTAGGAAAAAAGCAAAAAAATAAAACTGAGAGTGAGTAATCCACAAGAAAAAAAAAAAAAAAAAAATTAAAAACTTGTTTATGTGGCACGTTCTGGGGTCAATTTGATTCTTGTAATTGTGTTTTTTAAACTGCTGCCAAAAAAAAAGAAAGAAAATAGAATTATGCGTGCGTGTATATGACAGGCAAAGAAAATGAAAACGCTTTTTCATCATTTATTTGCTTTTGAATGTCACTGGCACAGTATCATTATTTGACTTGGCGGTTGTTCTTTAAACAATATTTTTCTGTTTTGCTTGATGTCAACTTTAAAATTTTATTACCAAAAAAAAAAACACGACCATAAATGAACCACACAAACTGACTCAGAATATGAGATGAGTCAGTAATGAATATTTCATTTAAAAGAAACTTTAAATTGTAGACACAGCTGGAAATTCATAATTAGTATAATTATCTTTAATATATTTGAAAGATGTTTGTTTCATTGCTTGTCTTTTGAAAACACTTGTAAATAAAAAATATATTTAATTGAAACATTTTGCCTAAATGAGTTTAATTTTTTATCCGCAATTTTATTTATTATATGCTGCTTAAGTACTACGTTCATGTCGTACATGTTATTTTCTTATTTATTTTTTTTTCATTGCAACCTTCAAGAAAATTTTCTTGTTTAAAAATGTGTCATTCTACAAATGAAATTGGAGTTTTATTGACAGCCTAAATGCTCGTTTACCAGTTGAGTGCATGCTACAACTAAACGTATATGTAATTGTATAAGAGTTTCTCTTAATAGAAAGAACACAAATAAGAGCTGTCATTACGTTCAGTAGTTCAAGAAAAAACTATACAAATATAATAAAAATAAAGGTAATTTTTTGTAGTTATTTTACGATTTAATTGCAATATTTTTTTTAATTTTTAATTTAATTTAATAGTTTTGATATTCATTGTTGCCCTTCAATATAGTGAAATTAGATTTTGCATTACGCAAAATAGTACAGACAGTGATCAAACGCGGTTCAAAATAAAAACTCCTTGTATGATAATAACACTCTTTGTAATTTTTTAAGTCATGGCAAAATTACCATATATATACCACTACGTAATAAAAGACCAATAAAAAGACCCCTGTCTCCCAGTTTTGCCCAAAGTCCTCCAGGTTTTTTTTATGGGCCCTCAAAGATGTGGGGCCTCGATGTCATTTTTGCAAAAAAATGATCAGTTACTCAAGCTCATATTTTGCAAACCGTTTGGAATTTTGATATACTCTCTGAGGCAAAGTTGTAGCTCTTGTCATAAAGAACAAAAATTGTTAACATAATAAATCAAAAAAACTTCATCTTCAAGGTCAAAATCTCAAAAAACTTTAAAAAAATTCAATTTTTTTACCTTTTTTCCTCTGTTCAGGTCCATAGGTAGCAAACCGTTTAAAATTCAAGGAAACAATCAACTACAAAAATGAACCTAAGATCTCAATAAACTCTCAATAAAAAAAGAATCAAATACTTGATTATTTCGTGAGAAAAAATTTAATTTTTTTTAAAACCACAATTTTTTATACCCTTCATCACAGGTGGAAAGGGTATATTATACTCGTATAAGTTTGTCATTCCGTGTGCATCTTCTACAATATTTATTTCCGACTCCATAAAGTATATATATTCTATAAATTAAGCAATGTTCGGATTGAAATCAACTTTTCCCACGCACCAAGAGATACAGACAATTTAAGCCCACCAATCTGACAGGCATAGTTTCGAAAATTTCTCTAATGGACATCAGCAAAATCAGACATTTCCATTCGAGACTGTGGGCAAAAAATCACGCCCACCTATATTTTTTTCGGTTGTAATGATTCCTTTTTGCTTTTTTTTGTTAAATAAATATTAGACCGTGACCAGTAGATCGCATGGAGTGCATAAAGATCTCGGGGGGTCAATAACCCCTGCGTGGCGATTTTTTTTTTATTTCGGTTGGTAAGGTTTTTCTGCTTTGATTTATATTAAAGGTCTTTATAGAAAGCAATACATATAGAGGTAGCCAATAGACACACAGGGTGACCACTGGGAACAAGGAGAAGTCAATAGACACACATAGGGTCAAGTTGACCCCCCCAATGCCGACCATTCTAAAGCAATATAGCTTGCAGGAGGTCCTAACTTTAAAAAAAAATCTATAAAATTTTTACAAAAAAATAATCAAAAAAATTTTTACAAAAAATTTATGAAAAATTTTAACAAAATATTTTCTATAAAATTTAAACAAAAAAATGTTCATATAAAATTAAAAAAAAATTATATATAATTTTTACAAAAATATTTCAATAAAATTTTTACCAAAATATTTCGATAAAATCTTTACAAAAAGTTTTCTATAAAATTTTTACAAAAAATGTTCGATATAATTTTTACAAAAAATCTTCGATAAAATTTTAACAAAATATTTTCTATAAAATTTTTACAAAATAATTTTCGATAAAATTTTTACAAAAATATTTTAATAAAATTTTAAAAAAAATGTTTCTATAAAATTTTTACAATAAATTTTCAATAAAATTTTCGAAAAATATTTTCCAAAAAAAATTTCGATAAAATTTTAACAAAAAATTTTCGATAAAATTTTAACAAAAATTTTCGATAAAATTTTAACAAAAATTTTCGATAAAATTTTTACAAAAAAAAATTTTGATAAAATTTTAACAAAAAATTTTTGATATAATTTTTACAATAAATTTAAATAGAATTTTTAAAAAAATATTTCTATAAAATTTTTACAAAATATTTTCAATTAACAAAAAATTTTTGATAAAATTTTAACAAAAAATTTTCGATATAATTTTTACAAATAAATTTAAATAAAGTTTTTAAAAAAATATTTCTAAAAAATTTTTGCAAAAAATATTTCTAGAAAATTTTTACGAAAAATATTTCTATAAAATTTTTTCAAAAAATGTTTAATAAATAATTTTTTTGTCAAAAAATTTAGTATAAAATTTAAGCAAAAAATTTTCGAATAATTTTTTCAAAAAAATTTTTTCCAAAAAAAATTTCGATAAATTTTTAACAAAAATTTTCGATAAAATTTTTACAAAAAATTTTTGATAAAATTTTAACAAAAAATTTTCTATAAAATTTTAGCAAAAAATTTTCGAAAAATATTTTCCAAAAAAAATTTCGATAAAATTTTAACAAAAAATTTTCGATAAAATTTTAACAAAAAATTTTCGATAAAATTTTAACAAAAATTTTCGATAAAATTTTAACAAAAAATTTTTGATAAAATTTTAACAAAAAATTTTCGATAAAATTTTTACAAAAAAAATTGAAATAAAATTTTTAAAAAAATATTTCTATAAAATTTTTACAAAAAATTTTGAATAAAATTTTGTCAAAAAATTTACTATAAAATTTTAGCAAAAAATTTTCGATAAAATTAAAAAAAAAAAATTCGATAAAATTTTTACAAAAAATGTTTGATAAAATTTTAACAAAAATTTTCGATAAAATTTTAACAAAAAATTTTCGATAAAATTTTAACAAAAATTTTTCGATATAATTTTTTCAAATAAATTTTCGATAAAATTTTAACAAAAAATTTTCGATAAAATTTTACAAAAAATCTATATTTTTAAATTATATTATATTTATATTAATAAATATGAAAATCGTAAAAAACCAAATGTATTTATATTATTGTGGAATTGGGAAACATAGCAGAGTAAGGGAATATTTAAATTATTTTAGGGGATTCTATTTTAAAAAAGGTTAAGCTTTTAGGGGTTTTATATTTGCTCTTAGGGGAGAGCCAAAAAAAAAAAATCAGGGAACCGTAAAAAGAACATTTCTTTATAATTTATAAGAGAAACTAAAACAATTTTCATTTTAGTTTTTGATCATTAAATTGACTGCGGACAACAAAAAAGCTTTGTTATAAGAGAAATTTGAATAGAACATTTGATAGACTAATATTTTTAAACTTATTATTATGAAGAGATGAAGTCAAATTATCTATTCTATCATATCCTATTTCTCTACAAAAGTTGTTAAATTAGAAAATAAATTAAACTGCGCAACATTCTCCTATTATCTAATTTTTCTTTATCTCCTTGTAATAATTAACTTAGAGATAAAAATATATTAATTGATTTATCAAATAGTTCAAACAAAATAAAATTATATTAATATTTCAACGACTGAGAATAATATTTCTATGGAAGATCTTGGAATAAGAGTTTTTTTTTTTAAATATGTATAAGATAATATTTTTATTTAAGAGAGTCACAGAAAGATTACTCTGTTTTTTGATCAATAAAAAACACATTTTTTATTGATCAAAAGTATATGTAAAAAAAAAAAAATAGTAAAAAATTTTAATTAGAATTTAAGCACCACAATATTTTTAATACTCGCATAATCTATTAATTATTTAGATTTTTTATGCAGGAGATTGCTTTTTTATTAAAACCTTCTCTACATAAATAATTATGCTGTAGGTTATTTAAAGTGGTAAACTGGTTAATGTGTTTTTATTTTGATGTCAGGCAAAAATTTAAAAATTTTTTATTTTTATTTTTTGCAAGATTAAGAATAATTAAACCACAAATTACATATTATAATTTTACTGCTGAGCACCACAGCGTGTGAGTGCTAGTGAGATGATTGCTCTTATAAAAAAAAATTACTTATACGCTGTCGTACATTAAGGCCCTGGGGAGTCTAACAAAAATAAATAAAAAATTAAAATGATGATACATTTGAAACGTTTATTATTTCATATTTCTTCACTTTTAAATTTAATCTCTATTAGTTTGTTGAATTCATAATAATTCTATTTTATGTTTTAAATGATGTTGTTGTTGTAGTTTTAAGTACGTTTTAGTTGTTTTTCCCCTTGTTGTTCTTGGTGTTTTTTTTCCTGTCTTGTCAGCAAAAAGAATTGTTTGAAATTATTGCAATATTGTGGGGCTTAAACTCGTTTGTATTTTGTGCTTGTGTGTGTAAGAGAGTTTCAAATTAGATGAAGTTTGTTGTGTCAGCAGACATTTTGGCTGATTAGTAATTTTTCTTTCTTTGTAAATTTTCCTTTTTTGTAACATTTGCATTTAATTAGAATTTTTTATATGCTTGGATATATATGAAGGGTGATTTTTTTACTATTTGGGATTAGATCTTAGAATAGAAATACATTTTAAAATGTTGTTCTTTCATTTTGTAATGACACCTGAAAATAATAATCTTTTCTCTACACAAGCGAAATTTCCCCAAAAAAGTCGAATGTTCTAAAAATCTATACATATGTATAATAAAACAGTAACTCATTTCCTTTCTGTCTTTCTCTTCGTGTTCGAATCATATAAAAGCTACTGCATGGATTTTTACAAAAATTTGTGAGGAGGTCCCTTTTGTATCCTGATTCAAATAGAGGATACTCTTTTTCAGCAAAAATATATTATTTCCAAGAGAAAGTGGAGAAAAAGCAGTGAAAGTACGTTTGGAATTTTACCGATTTAAAAGTACTGCATATGTTAAGGCATATTTTATTTTTGAAAGCAGGATATTTTAAATATGGGTGCGCAACAGATGGCGCTGTTTTAAATTAATATGAAAATATTAATTGAAAGCGGGAATTTTTGAACACCGTTCAGCACCAGATGGCTCTGTTTTAAAATAATGACAAAATATGAATTGAAAGCGGGATATTTTAAACACAGTTGTGCAGTAGATGGCGCTATTTTAAAATAATGATAAAATATGAATTGGAAGCGGGATATTTTAAACACGGTTGCGCAACAGATGGCGCTGTTTAAAAATAATGACAAAATATGAATTAATTACTACCAAATAGCCAATTGAATAAAATTTGTATTTTTACTTTGTGGAATTACATTGTTATTAAAATATATTCAACACCTTTTACAGAGTTTGTAATAAATTTTAGAATTTTAGAATTTTAGAATTTTATATAAATTTTAGAATTTTATATAAATTTTAGAATTTTATGCAGGGATGGGTACCTTTATATAAAGTAAATAGGTATACGTAAAGCACTAAAAGTAAGAGTCTTAAAATTAGGTGTGGGTTAATATTAAAGCAAAATCGAAAAAAATTTTGTCAGGACGAAAATCTGTTCCTTATAATATTAAAATACTTTTGCATACTCTAGGGATTTCCAACCAATGTAAAAGTTCCTTTGCTTTTATTCATATTATTCTCTGAAACCGTGTTATAAGTAAACCCCAAAATTTTCTCAGAAGATTTGTGACAGCGAAAAGGTAACCAATATAGGATTCCCCATACAAAAACTAGTTTCTAGTGTAATTTTTTATAAATCCTAAAAGCATGCTTTAAATAATATGCTTTAAAACGTGGCATAAAAATAAGGTAATATCGCGAGAAGAGCTCTAATATTAGGGGGAGAATTTCCGTAGTAATAGAGTTGTTTATGGAGTTAGACATTCGATAGCAATATTTTATCCTCTAAGATGGATTAACTATGTAAAGCAAAAAAAAAAAAACCATAATATTATACATTTTCTTGCGATATCACCATATCTAATATGTAATATGCCTTGCCAAAGCATATTTACATTAGTTAAAGTTACTAGGAATATTTTACATTAAGGAAAAAATTAAAAAAAATTTATTTCAAGGAGAAAAAATTAGAAATATCGAGTGTCAAACTGCATATACAAAAAAAAAATAAAAAAATTAATTTATTAACCTTGAATTTACCTTGTACATATATGTATCTTGCTTTAAATAATAAAAATTTGCATTTACAATTGCCCAGATAAAATAAGCACATAATCGTCAAATTACGCAAAAAATCGCCAAAATTTTCAAAACTCTTTCACTATTTTTAAATAAATTTTGAGACAGTTTTATAGCGTTTTAGCGTCTTTTAAAATGAATTTACTACTCGCGCATACCCCATGTATTGCATATATATTGGGTCATATAAAATGTCTTTGCGGTTTATTTCCACAAGATGGTGCTGATGTCTATATCAGATTATCTCGGAAATTTCAACTAACATTTTTTGTGAAGATAATATTCTAACTCGTTGCTCGTTTTAAAGTTATACTGAAGCAAAAGCGAGTGGAATATCTGAAATACACCTGGATTTTCGGCATAAATGAAAATTGTATAAAGTATTTAATTGAATTCGAACAGAATTGTCCATTGCTGCAATCTGGCAACCATTAATTTGGTCTTTTTATGTACATTTAAAGCCATTGTAATTAGCCAACAAAAAGGGAGTTGTCTTGGATGAATCGGAACAAATCGACGGAATTTGGTTGGGAAATTTTAATGCATTTAACGACTCGCGCGTATAGCCTAGATCTTGCGCGGTTTAACTTTCTGGTCTCTGCAAGTTGTTTTTCAGCTATAAACCAAAGCAGTTCTACACCGATTAAGTTATGAAGCCAACCGAAAAAAGGGCAAATTTCATAAATAATAATGATCAATATGTAAAGCGTGTTTTTTTTTAGATACGGATAACTTTCAATTGGCAGCACTGTTTTCTGTGACAGCTGATTTGACAGTTTGTTTTAGCAATGTGTCATGAATTCAGGTATGCCAGCGCAACATTTGCAAATTGTTCCAATTTATTTTGAAATTCATTATTCAATTTGACAAACTAATCGGACATTACGTGCATTTTATTGTACTAATAATCGACCATCAGAGCGATTTATTAGAGAAACTATGGATCTTTTGCAATCTTTTACTCTTAACGATAATAGGTATCCCGAAAGAGACTTTACACTACGTACACAGAACAAGCAATTGGTGGTGTGCAATGTCTTCATTCCGTAGGTCGGAATGTTACAGTCAATGGTGAGAAATAAGTGTGGCAGCAATAAAGATAAACATTTGGCGAAACACTAATTTTAAGAAATTGACCTTTTAACTGAGTTTATGTGATTTGACGCCTTTAGATTATTTTCTGTGGAGTTATGTAAAAATGCAGTCAGTACGGTGAAGATAAGCCAGAAATCATAGCTTACATAGAAGCGGGTATTCAGTATTATTGCCAAAATACTTTCTGATTTATTGTAAAGGTTTGAAGGACCATGTGCATTTTGTATATTGCTTAAAACGGTTATCTCTTATTATTAACCAATATTAAATGCAATATAACAAAAAATATCATAAAGAATAATTTAGAAATCAATTGTCATATAAAAAATAGAATTATTCAAAATTCATTTTAAATAAGTGTTTGAACATTAATTTGCACATGTGTACCTTCATGTACGCGCTAAATGCGGTGGCCTAAAATTATATTATTAAAATAAAAATATTTTTTAAAAATTTAAATGAACTCTTACGTCAGGCTTTAGTTCATTGATTCTCTCTACATGTTGTATAGGATTGAAAAAGTATTTTTTTAAAATTAAATCATTAATTTTAAACAAACAAAAAAAAAAAAACGTTTAAAAATAGTTCCAAATTAAATAAAAATTCATATAATTTCGCAAAGCGGGCATGGCTTTGACATTGTCAACTTCAACACAATTGTGTTAATAATCAAATAATGTACAATTTGTCAAATAATATTGTAACGTGGCAATAATATAAATTATCCCCGCGTACATATTCTTATAAATACATTCTTTTTTATATTATTTTTATATATTTGTAAAACAACGTATCGTGTAGAAGCAACCATAATTGCCGTGTAAACACATCAAGAATGTAAAAAGTATACCAGCATCTAGAAATATAATTATAATTCTCATTTGGTTTATGTTAAACTATTTATTTTGTAGTAGTAAAGTAGTGAAGGTTGGCAGTCAACCGAGATGTTGCAAGCCACCCAAGACAGGAATTTGTGACATCATAAAGAGTTGAGCATTAAACACATAGATGACAGCAGGATACCGACTACAACCTGTCAAAACTAAAATACACACATTTATATGAACACGATTATTTTGACGACATCATGGCTACACGACCACCGTTGTGGCTGTAGCTAACTTAGGCTAATTTCTATTTTTGTTTGCGACAATTTTATTTTATTCAACAGCAGAAAATGTCACAAAATTATAAATACAAATTCATTTACAATCAAAAGGTTTTGAGCAAATATATGTATTTTTTTTGATATGATAAAAGTAATTTTTGAAAAAGTAAGTTTTTTATAAGTTAAATATGTATTTCTACAATATTTTCATAGTTTTAAAGTATGTAGCTGTCGTCTTCTACATAATCAGTAGCTGACTACACGACGACGATTGTAGTCAACGGCATTTGTAGTCGTGTAGCCGCTGTTGTCTGTGTGTTTAAAGCTTTGGATATTATACCTTGCACTCGTATACCTGATAAACCAGTTAATTTTTACTATATATCTGACTTCGGTCAGGTATGATAAATTAACACAGCGGCTTCGGACTGACTGTTTCCACAGTGACTTCGGTTGCCGCTGTTCCCACAGCGGCTTCGGCTGACTGTTCCCTAGTGTAATTAAACTACGTATTATTGCAGAAATCTAACGATAAGAACCATTGAACGTATTTACGAACCTAGATTAAGAGTAACCCGAACTAGTTGTATCCCGAATCTACGTATCCCGAATCTACATATCGACCCCAACAATTATCATCCGAACCTGCGAACTAGGTGTCTCCCGAACCTGCGTATCCATCCAGTGGACCCGAACCAGCTATTTGACGAATCAGTCGGGCTGGCGTGCGTCGGGTATCGTAATTTTGTATTCGTATTGTAACAAATTATAATAATAAATAAAGAATATAGATTTGAATTTAAATCCAGAAAGGGAAAATTAATCTCTTGTATTACTTAAGGTTTGTGGATGCGTAAGTAAACCCTGGACGAGACTAAGCTACCTCAGCCTACGACAAAACCAAGTTACAATATCTAATTGTTGTCAATTGTTAACCAAAGGTTGGCTAATAGCAAGACAGATATATACAATTTTCAAGTAAGAGAAAATATAAAGAGAATAAAATAAAGAAGCAAGGTGTGCTTGGTAGTATAATAGTTATAAAGAAATAGTGTTTAAAAGTGTAAAACAATTTCTAAAAAAACCTCTACCCCCTATGAAATATAACACACTGTTTAATTTTTTAAGTCATGGCAAAATAACCATATACGGACACCACTACGTCATAAAAGACCAAAAAAAAAAGACCCCTGTCTCCCATTTTTGCCCAAAGTCCTCCAGGTTTTTTTTTATGGGCCCTCAAAGATGTGGGGCCTCGATGTCATTTTTGCAAAAAAATTATCATTTACTCAAGCTCATATTTTGCAAACCATTTGGAATTTTGATATACTCTCTGAGGCAAAGTTTTAGCTCTTGTCATAAAGAACAAAAATTGTGAACATATAAAATCAAAAAAACTTCATCTTCAAGGTCAAAATCGCAAAAAACTTTAAAAAATTCAATTTTTTTTACTTTTTTTCCCCTGTTCAGGTCCATAGGTAGCAAACCGTTCAAAATTCAAGGAAACAATCAACTACAAAAATGAACCTAAGATCTCAATAAACAACTTTCTAGAACATATGAATTTCCTAGGAATGATTCTTAACACCGTTTAGGTAGCGCTTAGGTAGCCGGGAAATTTTTCACTTTTCATAAAAAAAGTCCTCCAGGACTTTGGGCAAAACAGGGAGACAGGGGTCTTTTTTTGTTTTGTCTTTTATCACGTAGTGGTGTCCGTATATGGTTATTTTTTTCCGTGTTGCACTGTGTAATATAAAAATTTAAAATTCGCGTATCCTATTTCTTTGATAAGTTTGTTTAAATAGAAAAATTAAATGAAACTACATTGTAGATGAGACGAAGAATGCTGAGGACGGATGTAGCGATCTAGAAAATACATTACATTCTGCTGGTACCTAAGTTGTCTTTGTCTCTTTATAAAAAAGAACTTAAGACTTAATAATTAATTAATGCAAAAATGAATAAATTTTATTTTAGACACTAGCAAATTATAATGCATAATATTTATTTTCAAATTTCTTCGTATCAGATAATAGAATACGAGAAATTCTATTCCACTCATCTTTCGTCATTTGATGAGAACGAAATCTTGGTTTTTTGTTAATATTTAAATTTTTTTTCTTATTTATTTCCTAATGGGTCCCAATGAATAATACAAAAATGTTAAAATTTTAGTTATAATTTCTAGTTAGTTATTCCCCCATTCGACACACAGCCATAGTTAATAAAGATCCAACATAATTTGCATTTTTTTAATGAAGAAAACTAAGTAGCAAAACTCATCTCATGTATATTTATGCGTGCAAAAATATTCTCACTCTCCATCTTACACTTGAGAGTTGAAGGTACAAGTACTTAACCACCACTGTAAAAGTATCTGCAATTATATGCGTTAGGTTTTTGTTGCCACTGCAGTAGTTGTTGTTTTATTCAAATTGAAGCATCATTTACATGCAATTGACATAGAATTTCTTATTAAGTTTATTTCATAATTGTTGTTGCTGTTGTTGGTGTCCTTCTTCATACTTTTCTTTTTGGTTGCTTGACTTTCACAGAAATTTAAATAAAACCCAAAATACAATAGTTGCCTTTAAAATGCGCTCGGTTTAAGATTTGAATGGCGTTAGAAAACCCACTAACAAAACATGCAACAAATAAATACAAAATGAAATTGAGGAGAAAAAGTTAAAATTGTTTCTATTTTATACACACACACACCCACAAACACACACATAGACACATCCACACACCCACGCACGTTGTTACGTTCATATTTTGAACAAAAAAATTCCAATCCCAGTCAAAAAAATATGTCTGCAGTCACGATTGTTACAGTCTGTCTATCAGTCAAATATTTTTTACAAGTACTTATGTGGGTGTGTTAGTATGTCACAATTCGAAAGAGTTATGCGACAACAAAATATTGCAAATTCATACTACACATACGCATACTTATAAGTATGTACGTGTGTGTAATATGAATTTATGTGCAAAAATATATTTATGGATGTGTACGTTCGTTCATAAGCTTCTGGCACAATACTGCTGATGTTATAAATAATTTCAAACACACACACACCAACATTCTCTCCTACTAACACCCATAAACCCCTACACACACATCTACACGCGAGTAAGTAAATATAAAAGACTTACAGGACAAATAAATTCTTTTATAATTAATTTTAAGTAAATAAAATAATAAATGGAAAAATGTTCTGCTTAATTTTTTTTTGGGGGGAAAATAAAGGGTGCTTCAAGTTGCGATTCCACATACCTAAAGAAAAATTAAGTATAAGAGAAATTATTTTGTGGAAAAAATTAAGTCTAGGAAAATTTTTTTAACAAAAATCTAATATTAAGTGAATTTTTACTTTTAAAGATTTAAGTATAAGAGAAAAATTTTCTTTACAAAATTTATGCATAGGAAAATTTTTTCTATAGCAAAATTTACCTTTTAGAAAGCTCATTTTATAAGTAAGTAAGTACAGTAAATATAAAAAAAAATTTCATAAAGAAATTTAAGGATAAGAGTATCTTTTCTATACAAAATTTTAATATAAAAAACATTTTTTATAACAAATTTAAGTATAAGAGAAAATATTCTATAGCAAGATAAGGTAAATGGCAAAGTATGTTATGCAAATTTTAGCATGAGAAAAGTTCAATACAGATCATTTATTTAAAAGTCAAAAATATTTATGGAAAATTTTTTGTTTAAAATTATAATTTTTTTTTAAACATTTCGAATAAAAATTGTAAAAAATTCTGGTACAAAATTTAATTAAACAAAATATTTTTTACAGAAAATTTAAAAATAATAATGTTTTTTAATTCTCTTATACCTAATGATTTAATTATTTTATAGACAAACTAAATATAATATAAATGAAATATAATTAAAATACTAACAAAAATTTAGCATTGATAGAAATTTTTCATTAAAAAATTAAAATATAAGACAAAAATTTCTTTTAACAAATCAAGTATAAGAGAAATTCCTTTATAGAAAAAATCAAGTGTAAGGGAAATTGTTCTAACAAAAAACTAATATTAGGAGAATTTTTTCTTTGAAAATTTTAAGTATAAGAAAAAAATTTTTTTAGAAAATTTTTGTATAAGAAAATTTTTTCTATAGGAAATTTACCTAAAAGAAAATTCACTCTATAGGTATGTACAGTAAATATAAAGAAATATTTCATGACGAAATATAAGTATAAGAGTAACTTTTCTATATAAATTTTTAGTATAAAAGAACATGTTCTATAACAAATTTTAGTATAAGAGAGAATATTCTATAGAAAGATAAGGTATATGAGCATTAGAATAGCATAATACAGATCAATTATTTTAAAGATAACAATATATGTGAGAAAGTTATGTGTAAAAGTATTAGAGATTTTTTTTTGTAATAATATGACCCAATTTGCTTTTATTCTCTTAGAGACAATAAAAGCGAACTTAAGCTTGATTTAAAATATCATCTGTATTAGAGAATATTTTGTATAAAATAGGTGAAAAATTCTTTTAAAAAATTTACACACTGAGCTAACGATTTTGATTCAAAAAAATAATAAAAATTTTCATTAAAAGATTTAATATAATAGAACTTTTTTTAAATGTGGTATAAGAGAAATTTTTTTATAGATAAAAATAAGTAAAAGGAAAATAGTTCTAACGAAAATTCAAAATTTACAGAAAATTTTCTTTAACAAATTTAAGCATAAGTGAAAATTATTCTTAAGTATAAGTATAATTCTTAAGTATAAGTTAATTTTTTCTATAGAAAATTTAACTACATGTAAATGCATTTTATAGGCAAGTAAAGTAAATATAAATAAATTTTTCAAAAAAAATTCAAGGATAAGTGTAACTTTTCTATACAAAAATTTAGTATAAAAGAACATTTTCTATACTAAATTTAAGTATAAGACAAAATATGCCATAGAAATTCAAGGTATGTCTATTGCAAAATTTGTTATGAAGAATTAAGCATGAGATAAGTTTAATACAGATAATTTATTTGAAAGACAAAAATATTTATGGAAAATTTATGTGTAAAAGTATTAGAGAACATTTTGTATGAAAAAAGGTAAAAAACTCATGTAAAAATTTACATTGGCAGGATTTAGACGATGATTTAAAAACATGTATTTTTTGTTCTGGGTATAGAAAGAGGTAGGAATTGTGCATTGATTTTGGAAAACAAATCGTACCTTTCTCTCTACCCTCAACAAAAAAGACATGTTTTTAAATCATCGTCTAAGTCCCACCATTCTGATCTAACGATTTTAATTAAAAAAAATATAAATTTTTGATTAAAAAATTAAATATAAAAGTATTGAGAAAATAAAAATTAAATTTTTATAAAAAAGATATTGTGCATAAAAAATAGAATTATAAAAAAATAAGGAAAATATTTATGAAAAATCTATGATTGAATGATAATTGTTAAAAAATATTAGGAATCTAACGTATTAGGGAACATTTTATATATAAAAAGGTGGAAAAATCCTGTGGGAAATTTATATAAAAAATAATATTTTCTTTAGAAAATTTATAAATAAAAAATTTTGTTTAAAACAATTAAGTATAAGAGAAATTTGTTATAGAAAAATAAAGTATAAGGGAAATTGTTGTAATTAAATTAAATGTTAAAAATTATTTTTTTTTTCGAAAATTTAATTACAAGAGACAATTTTCTATAGAAAATTTATTTATAAGAGAAATTATTCCATAAAAAATTTATTTAAATGATAATTTACCTATAAGAATAAAGTATGCTGTTTATAAAGAAATTGTTTATTAACAATTTTGGTATAAGATAAACTTTTCTTTACAAAATTTAGGTATAAAAGAATATTTTCTATCATAAATTCAAGCATAAGAGAAAATATTTTATAGGAAAAATAGGTAAATGAGAAAATTTTTTAAAATTTATTTGTTTAGGAATTTTATTATTAGGAATATATAAGTAACAAAGTTAAGTATAAGAGAGTAATTTCTATAGAAAAATTTAATAAAACAGAATATTTTCTATAGAAAATCAAGTTATCGGATAAATTTTCTCTCAAGGCGCCGAAAAGCTATACAATAAAAAAAGTATAAGAAAATGTCGTAAAGAAAATTAGAGTATAACCTACAAATTTTCTGTAGAAAGTTTAAAGTTTTTTAGTTTTTTGAAAAACATAGTGTTAAAGTTTTTGTTACAAATGTTTGAAGGATGATTTTGTTTTACATCAAGATATCAAGATGACGTTTGTTCGAATACATGCTTAAGTTCAAGCGAATATATATAAGGTGGCATTGCCGCGATCGAATTGTATTTTTTTTAATCTATTTGCGACAGCTGCTTTGCAAAAAATAATTAACTTCGCCGTGCTGTCACCTAGTAAAATGAATTCGCCTTTTTTTAGGTTATTAACATTTTTAAAATGTCTTAAAACTTTATAAGCTGCAAAAAACCTCGAAATAGTCAAGGCGAATTAACACTATGTGGTTGCAAGGGCGAATTCGGCTGTTTTCGCTGTCTTTTCAAGTGTCAATTTCCATACAAAAAAATTTTTAATAATTATTTTTATATGGAGTTTGACATCTACTGGCTACGGTAATCACCTGTTATGGATTCGCCTTGACTGTAGCTAAGTAGCACTAACGTTGTTTTATGCATTTTTAGAATTGTGTAAACAATTTTATTTTTCTCAAACTCCGGCCAACTAAATAACCAACATGTACTCGTATGTTTACTCTGCCACCATATGAATTGAGAGTGTGTGGATGTGTAAATGTATTTTTCACAAGCGTTATTGCATTTGTAGGTTAAAGGTGAATAATTGTATGGGTATTTGTGTTTATACACTATCTTTGTTTAGAGCCTTAGTGTGGGTGTATTATTAGATATCATATTTTTCCCTATAACTTTATGTTTTTATCGCAGAGTATACCAGGCAGTATTATGGTATTTTTATGAATATATGTAAAAGTCTATGTGTTGTTTTGGGGCTGAGGGTTCTGCGTGTTAAGGCTGCTTGCTGCCTGGCTGATGTCAGTGTCAATGTCGTTTTCTTTATTTTTTTTAAACATTTTTAGATCACATTTTATTTTAAAATGTTGGAAAAAAAGAAAAATAAGCTTTAGATATACATATGACAAATATTCCGTTTATAGGTTTATCATTTTATTTGGTTTTAGATATCGAAGTATTTGTTATATTTTGCTGTTGTTTCTTTCTTTCTTTCTTCTTACATCTTTGTTTGTATGTCTTAGAATATCCTTGTCATTGATAGTCTGGTGGCATGTAGCATGTGGCATACATATAAGTAAATTATATTTTAAATATTGCAAAAAAATGTTCTTTTAAGAAAGCAAACGTACAAATAACCATGACATGATTTATTTATCATACAAGCAAAATTATTATATGAAAAAATGAAAGTGATTTGTAAATGAATAAAATTGAAAAATTTATTCTGCAGTCATTTGTCACCAACCGCATCAAGTATAATTTTATTAGAAATGGTTAAGGCGAAGGAAAAGTAATAGAAAAAGTCATGGTGATGATATGCAATTTTTTGAACTCAGCAGTTTATCTAATTATCTCTTTCAAATGTAATAAAATAATTCAACAAGAAACGTCAATACTTATAATAAGAAAAAAAGAAGTTTTAAGAAATTTTTAGAATTTTTTTTTGGATGAAAAAAGATGAAAAATATTTCCCTCCTACTGAAGGTGAAAAAATTAAAAATATAAAAGAGATAAACAAAAAAAAAAGAAAACTTGTTTATGCTAGCCTTTGCTAAGTAGTGGAAATAAGTCATCGTCGATTACTGAAACCACGAGATATTGCCCAAAAACTGAAGACGTAAATGGAACAGATACGATAGATACGTTAAGACCGGGGCACATAGAATTCGCCATTCATTATACAGCGTCTTTTTCAATGTACAAGAAAGTTTAAGTACAGGTTTTGTCATGAGCATTGTCACAATCAGTACGTCTCCGCCAACGCAAATTACGACAGTATAACGTACGAAGGATTCTATGTGCCCCGGCCTTTACTTTGTTAAAACGAGAGCGAATCCCTTTATCTTCGCAAATAGCACAGATGTCAAAAGTGCGGAACTCTAATGGTATAAGATCTCCAAAACCGTTTTGAAGTGAAAGACGTGGTACCAAAAAATCACCCCATTCGTGCAGTTTATTCAAGAGAGCCAAATGAGTTAAAAAAGATTTTTTTCGATGAAAAAATTAAAGACATCCTATTTATATCCTTAAATATCTAACCGCTTAATACATAAGTTGCCCTGTAGTGGAGAGGTCTTCTTCATCTACAATACACACCAAATAGTAATTATCCTCAATTACTCCAGTCGATCATGAAACACGATTCAAAGTCCATCCGGTAATTTTAGTCGTCTGGAGGATACAATGAGAGATTAGGGCAGTTGTTAAAAAAATCGAGAAAAGAGGAGTTCGAAGACAGTGTCATATACCCAGATCTGCCCTACTTCAAAAGTGGCTAAAAAATTTCACAATCAGATTATTAATGATAGAGTGCGAACTACCTTTGGGGGTTTGGGCAGGAAATGAGACCAAAAAAGCATTTAAACCCAAAGGGCTTGGCTGATAGGGCAGAACTGCTACCTGTCGAAGTTAGCAGTTCTGCCCTATCAGCCCCTAATATTTAAACATCGTGATATGGAAAGGGCAATAACTGATTGGAGCTCTAAGAAAGTGCCTGGTATTGAAAAATCCTTTGGGAGAAATCTCTTCGAAAAATGTAGTGTTAATTGTTTGAAACCTACTTCTCTCCACTTGAATAGTGAAAATAGTAATGGAATATAAAATAATTTAATGTAAGAATTTATGGATCAGGTCTCGCTCAATAATTTTACTTTTCGGTTATCTTAACGTGTTTTTTACGTGGTGTAGTGGTTAGAGCACCAAACTTCAAACCAGAAGAACCTGGTTCGAATCCCGGCAGAAACAAAACAAAATTAAATTTCATCGCGGTGTTCGAGTGTTTAATTAAGAGGCTTAAACCTCCTTTCAGACATATCCCCCAAAAAGAAAAGTTCTCTGAAGCTCATTCCTGGCATCAAAGAAAGTTATCATCACAGAAGTTTAGGAACCGCACCGTCTACAAAGCGAAAAAAATGGTAAGTGCTCAGCAAAACTCCACTCCATAAATTAGCAAGAATCTGCACCACTACATAATTATATGGAGGCGTTGTTCCTAGGCACCAACAGATGGCAGCGCCCCCATCATCCTGGAAAAGGCTATAGTAGACGACTAATCATCTACTTAGATAGAAAAACATATATAAGCGAAGCGGAAGCAAGGCAAAAACAATGGGCAGGATGAAGATGCTTTGTGGAAGGAAGCCGTATGCTCCGAAGAGAATTAACAGGAAAAAATCTGAATAGCGTAATTAAGAAGTTATTTAGAACTAGAATTGATCACTATTATTTTAAAATTAATATACGTGGCCGAGCTTGTGTCTATTATTTGTTTTCTTGGGTTTTTAAACTGTTCTAAAATTTTTAAATATCTCTTATACTGGAGAATACGTTCTTTAGTTGAATTATACGTAGTAACGAAAATTTTTTATATAAAACATTGATTCTTTAAGAATTTAATATTTATTAATTTTTAACCGGCCATTTGAATTTTTTTTGTAAACATCACAAATTTTCTATGAACAATTTCTCTTATACTAAATATTACAATTAAAAAATGTCTCATTAACTTCTTTTTCATACTAGTTTTCGATCATTTTATGCCTATTAGAGTTAGAAGTATCTCGTAATTATGTTTTAGGTTTTATATTTGCTAAAAACCGAACTCTTATACTAATATTGTTCATAAAAATTTATAACACCTGCCATTGACAGCCTCATCAAAATAGAATAATTATATACTTAACTAGTATAAAATATATTAGCGAAACGGAAGTAAGGCAAAGACGATGTAGATGCTTCGTGGAAACCTGTTATTTTGGAATTAATCACTCGACTACTGTCTCGCTTGTGTCTACTGTCTCTTTTTCTTGAGATGTTAAATTTTAAAAAAATTTTCCAAACAATTTTCTCTAAAATTTTACAAAAAATTTTTGATAACATTTTTACAAAAAATGTTTGATAAAATTTTTACAAAAAATGTTCGATAAAATTTTTACAAAAAATTTTGGATAAGATTTTACCATAAAATTCTTAGAAAAAGTTTTTCTATAAAATTTTTACAAAAAATTTTCAATAAAATTTTTACAAAATAATTTTATACAAAAAAAAAATTACAAAAAATGTTTGATAAAATTTTTGAAAAAAAATTTTGTATAAAATTTTACGAAAAATTTTCTATAATGTTTTACGAAAAATTTTGTATAATATTTTACGAAAAATTTTGTATAATATTTTACGAAAAATTTTGTATAATATTTTACGAAAAATTTTGTATAATGTTTTACGAAAAATTTTCTATAAAATTTTACGAAAAATTTTGTATAATATTTTACGAAAAATTTTGTATAATATTTTACGAAAAATTTTCTATAAAATTTTACGAAAAATTTTGTATAAAATTTTACAAAATATTTTCTATAAAATTTTACATAAAATTTTGTATAAAATTTTACGAAAAACAATTTTGTATAAAATTTTACGAAAAACAATTTTGTATAAAATTTTACGAAAAATTTTGTATAAAATTTTACAAAATATTTTCTATAAAATTTTACGAAAAATTTTGTATAAAATTATACGAAAAACAATTTTGTATAAAATTTCACGAAAAATTTTCTATAAAATTTTACAAAAAATTTCTATAAAATTTTGCAAAAAAATTTCGATAAAATTATTATAAAAATTTTCGATAAAAGTTTTACAAAAAATTGTCAAATAAATATTTACAAAAAATACATTTTTTACAAAAAAATATCGATAAATTTTTTATAAAAAAATATCGACAATTAAAAAAAATTATCGATAAATTTTTTACAAAACATTTTCGATGAAATTTATATAAAAAATATATTCATCCTTATATTATATTTGCAATAATCAAGTTGAAAGTCATAAAAGTAAAAAACGAATGTAAATATCATAACCTTAATATAAAAAGGACCTAACTCGTTTTTTTAACCGAATTTTTTTTTACATATTTGGATAGATGATCTCCTTATACATATGTATAAATAAAAAAAAAATTGTTACAGCATTAAAACCCTAGGAGAATTTAATAAAATATTGCGTTAAAAAATAATCCTCGACTACAAAACTATAATTTTTATTAAGTTATTTCCTTCTCCTGTAAAGTAGGATTATTGTGAAATTAGGAAACATAACAAAGTAGAAAATATTTAACATTACTATGGATAAGTGTGTATATAAGATTTCGCATGTCCGAATATAGTATTCTTGCTTCTTTATTTTAATTTTGAATATTTTTTATACGTTTAAGTATATCAAGTTTTTTTATAAAGACAATTTCATTTATAAAATAAAAGTTTTTTAAGTTGTCATTTGTCTTTTTACTTGATATGTTAAATTGTTCTAAATTTTTCAATTTCTCTTATACTGGAAAATATCTTCTTTCTGTTGACTTATAGTTACTAACGAAAAAGGTTTGGTTATGAAAAATCGATTTTGTTTTATATAAAATTAAAACAATTATAAATACATCAGCTATTACAACTTTGTTGACATCAAAACTTTTCTATGAACAATTTCTCTTATACTAAATACGGCAATTAGAAATTTATCTCTTACTTCTTTTATTTGCACTAGTTTTTAATTCTTTTATGTCTTTAAGAGGTAAACGTATTTTTTATTAAAGTTTCAAGTTTTCTGTTTGCTTAAAAGAAAAACTCTTCTACTAGTATTGTTCAAAAATTAAAACTCCTGCTATTAAAAATTCCAAAATATATATTTTTTTAAATTTTATGGTCAAAATAGTTATTATTGAAATAGTTATTGGCTCTTATACGAGTATAAGATTATAAATTTATTTCTGTTTAGTTTATCAGCAAAGTGTAGTGTTAATCTAATCAAGTGATATGCCAATTATCTAGATTACTTAAAATAATTTATTTGTACTACAAATAATCTTAACTTGTTTAATATCAAGTCATTAAAGCGATTTCATTGAAATAACAAAAAAAAAAACGAAAGATTAGATAATTAGCCGAAATTCTAATAAATAATGAACTTTTAAAAATCTCATTTAAAAGTTGAGGGGCACAAGTAAAAAAATTAAATGAGTAGAAAAACCTTTTGTAAATTTCACACAAGGATACTTGGCTCATGGCAATCATATATTTCTTCTTCAATACAAAATTACAAACCGACATCGAAAATAGTTCTAATGAAAAGAACATGTAGAATTGAAAAGCTGAAAAAAGCAAAGAAAAGAGAAGGGGGCAAGTTGTGCAAAAAGAACATATTGCAGTTTTAATTCTGCTCCATTTATTTTGTTTTGTATTTCATTCAAATACAAACATAAGCTACAAGATGATGGCAACGGATACCACAGTAGGGGCCCAACATAATTATAACACTTTTAGAGATTTGAAAGGCAAAAAAGAATTTAATTTGATATCTACTCGTATAGCAGAGGTTTGACTGTAAGCAGTCTATTTTATATTATAAATAATATCTCGTTTGAATTGATAGACTTTTCTCTTTATGAATAGTATTTCAAATAACGAAGTATAAGTAGTTTAACGTCTACTAAACATATTGGTTATATATGTATGTGTTGTATGTCTATATGTTTAAGTTCATTTTATACTGAATATAAAAAATATTTTTAAATACATCTCTGTATTTATGCAAATATTATTATATACTTTAAATACAAACATGTACATACATATATTTATACATATTGATTTCAATCTATTGAAGCGTAACGCAGAGAGGATGTTTAAAATAATTTCAGGAAATTCATTCATATGAAATATATTCACAGAGGGCCACAAACCAAAAAAAAAAGTTTGTTTGTGATGATATTATTATAAAAAATTAAATTATGTAATTACAAAATTAGTCTTAACAATTTTTTTTCTTGTTAATAATTTCTTTTATACTCAGTTTCTCAATATAATTTAAATGGAAAATTCTAATATAAGAGACATTTTTTATACAAAAAACTTAAAGAAAAATTTTTGACAGAAAATTTTAAAATAAGTGATATATTTTTTATAGAAAATTATGGCGAAAAAAGTCTATCAATTCAAGCAAGATATTATTTAATATAAAATATACTGCTTACAGTGAAAACTATGCTAATAGGAATTATTTTAAACTGTGTGTGTGGGCACAACACACGTTATGTGCGTCCTATATTTTAAAGTGCGTTGAACGTTACCCATATACCCATCCCTAGATAAAATACTCAAATTTATATAAAATTCAAAAAATTATCGTAAAGCTCTGTAACCGACAGAAATAAGGAAATAAGTAATCTATTGCGCAACCGTGTTTAAAATATCCCGCTTTCAAAAATAAAAGATGCCTTAAAGTATGCAGTACCTTTAAATCGGTAATAAAAAATCAGCGTCCTTTCACTGCTTTTTCTCCACTTTCTCTTGGAAAAATATATTTTGCGGTAAAAAGTATGCTATATGGGAATTAGGCTACTAAGGTACCTCCCCAAAAAATTTTGTAAAAAATTTTCTATAAATTTTTCCAAAAAATTTTTTAAAAAAATTACCTACAAAATTTTCTAAAAAATTTTCCAATAAAATATTTCAAAAAATTTTCTACAAACTTTTCTAAAAGATTTTCCAAAAAATGTTCCAAAAAATTTTCTATAAAATTTTCCAACAAATTTTCCATCAAATTTTCTATAAAATTTTCCAACAAATTTTCTATAAAATTTTCCATCAAATTTTCTATAAAATTTTCCAACAAATTTTCTATAAAATTTTCCAACAAATTTTCTATAAAATTTTCCAACAAATTTTCTATAAAATTTTCCAACAAATTTTCTATAAAATTTTCTAAAAAATTTTCTATAAAATTTTCCAACAAATTTTCTATAAAATTGTCCAACAAATTTTCTATAAAATTGTCCAACAAATTTTCTATAAAATTGTCCAACAAATTTTCTATAAAATTGTCCAACAAATTTTCTATAAAATTGTCCAACAAATTTTCTATAAAATTGTCCAACAAATTTTCTATAAAATTGTCCAACAAATTTTCTATAAAATTTTCCAACAAATTTTCTATAAAATTTTCCAACAAATTTTCTATAAAATTTTCCAACAAATTTTCTATAAAATTTTCCAACAAATTTTCTATAAAATTTTCCAACAAATTTTCTATAAAATTTTCCAACAAATTTTCTATAAAATTTTCCAACAAATTTTCTATAAAATTTTCCAACAAATTTTCTATAAAATTTTCCAACAAATTTTCTATAATAATTTCCAAAAAATTTTCCAACAAGTTTTCTATAAAAATTTCCCAAACATTTCCTATAAAATTTTTCAAAAAAATTTTTTATATAATTTTCCAAAAAATTTTCTATAAAATTTTCCAAAAAGTTTTCTATAAAATTTTCCACAAAATTTTCCAAAAAGTTTTCCAAGACATTTACTATAAAATTTTAGGAGAATTTTTCTATAAAATTTTAGGAGAAATTTTCTATAAAATTTTAGGAGAAATTTTCTATAAAATTTTAGGAGAAATTTTCTATAAAATTTTAGGAGAAATTTTCTATAAAATTTTAGGAGAAATTTTCTATAAAATTTTAGGAGAAATTTTCTATAAAATTTTAGGAGAAATTTTCTATAAAATTTTAGGAGAAATTTTCTACAAAATTATAGGAGAAATTTTCTATAAAATTTTAGGAGAAATTTTCTATAAAATTTTAGGAGAAATTTTCTATAAAATTTTAGGAGAAATTTTCTATAAAATTTTAGGAGAAATTTTCTATAAAATTTTAGGAGAAATTTTCTATAAAATTTTAGGAGAAATTTTCTATAAAATTTTAGGAGAAATTTTCTATAAAATTTTAGGAGAAATTTTCTACAAAATTTTACGAGAATTTTAGAAAACAAAATTTCTATAAAATTTACAAAAAAAATTTCTATAAAATTTCCAACAAAATTTTCTTTAAAATTTCCAAAAAAATTTTTTATAAAATTTCCAAAAAAAAATATTACAAAATATTTTCTATAAAATTATACAAAAACTTTTTTTATAAAATTATACAAAAAATTTTCTATAAAATTTTACAAAAAAAATTTTCCTAAAAAAATTCTATAAAATTTTACAAAAAAATTTTTTATAAAATTTTACAAAAAAATTTCTATAAAATTTAACAAAAAAAAATATATAAAATTTTACAAAAAAATTTCTATAAAATTTTACAAAAAATTTTCTATAAAATTTTAAGCTTTTAAATTATTTTGTATAAAATTTAAAAAAAATTTTCTATAAAATTTAAAAAAAAATTCTATAAAATTTAAAAAAAAAATTCTATAAAATTTTACAAAAAATTTCTATAAAATTTTACAAAAATTATTTATAAAATTTCACAAAAAATTTTTAATAAAATAAAATTTTTCAAAAAATTTTTACAAAAAAATTTTACAAAAAATATTTATAAAATATCACAAAAAAAAATAATTACTGAAAATTTTCTAAAAAATAAAATTTTTACAAAAAAATTTCTATAAAATAAAATTTTTACAAAAAATTTCCTACAAAATTAAATTTTTACAAAAAATTTTCTACAAAATTAAATTTTTACAAAAAATTTTCTATAAAATCAAATTTTTTCAAAAAATTTTCTATAAAATAAAATTTTTCAACAAACTTTCTATAAAATAAAATAATTACAAAAAAATTTCTATAAAATAAAATTTTTATAAAAAAAAAATTCTATAAAATTTTTACAAAAAAAAAAATTCGATAAAATTTTTTACAAATAAATGTCAATAAAATTTTTACAAAAAATTTTACAAAAAAATTTCTATAAAATTTTGACAAAAAATTTTCTATAAAATTTTGACAAAAAATTTTCTATAAAATTTTGACAAAAAAAATCTTTAAAATTTTTACAAAAAAATCTATAAAATTTTTACAAAAAATTTTCTATAAAATTTTTACAAAAATTTATTAGAAAATATTTAAATTTCTGTTACACGTATGTATATCAAATTTAAAAAAAAAATTATTTTATAAAAAAAGTTGTTTAAGTTAACCCTCGTTATTGTGTAAAAAACATTAAACATATTTAAAACGTATGTATGTATGTATGTATGTATGTATGTATGTATGTATGTATGTATGTATGTATGTATGTATGTATGTAAATTTACCAATTTGCCAATTTGTTTTCGACTCTTTTTATTTATTTATTTTTTTAATAACTTTGTTATACTTGTGTATTCATATATTCATATGCATGAATTGTTGTGCATAAATAAGCAAGTATAAGAGTATTTGGGCTTCCGAGTGCTTGTGTATGTTTAAGCATACTTTCAATCGCATAAATACATACATACATACATATGTGTTTAGTGTGTTTGTGTATGTGTTTGTTCAGCAGTTTAAAGAATATTAAAATAGAATTAAATACAAATAAATTAAGTATAAAATTAAATAAAAAAAAAGTGTTTAAAAATTATACAAATTTTTAAATAATATTTGTATAGTCATACAAATAATGTTTTTTATTACAAATGTAATATCGTCTGTGTGTGTGACTGTGTAAATTTATATTTTTTATGTTATTTATGTCACATGACATTGAATTGACAAAAAATTAAATCATGTACAAGAAATAAGTTTTTAAGTCCCCAAAAAAAAAAAAACGTAGAATTAAAACAACATGTTCATGTTCTCTTAAACAATTGTCAGTGGACAAGGTTGATCCTAAAAAAGGACATGAACAGAAAAATATTAAAACATTGCTGATTGCTAAAGACAACAACAACAATAACAACAGTTTTACAACAAAAACGTTAACACCAAAAGTTATGTTTTAGCCTCAAAATAGCACAACAAAACAAACGAACGAACGGACAATCTCGGTCAAACATTTTTAGCTTTAAATGAAAAGTGAAGGCAAAGTGTTAAACATGCTTGAGCAAGAGAAAGTTAATAAAAAGTTAAGTGGTTAGGAAAATTACCAAGGATTTAAATTTTGAAATATTGAGTTCAGAATCGTACGTATTTTAATTGAGTTTAGAAACTAGTTTACCCCGTAATAATTTTTGGCGAATTTATAATTTAGGTTAATAGCACGCTATTAATTAACATTTAATTAAGTTTGGATGGTAAGCGCTGCCCTAATGTTTTCTTTTAAATAGTTTTCATCATGTGGTTATTAACAGAAAGAACAGCCCTAAAATAAGATAAAAATTGTACAAGCCAAATTAAGATTTCTGTTATTTGTCGAAAGCATGGCATTACCCTGCAGTTCTGAGGATGACGTAAGTATTGGAATACTCACAGGATTTCATTTTGGATTAACAATGGCAATTGAAACTTAATAAATTTTAAACAGAAAGTAAAGAAATAAAACAAGGCATTTTACTCTACAGTCTACAGGGGATAAAAGGTGATCTCAATTTGTGTCAGCATTTGCTATGATGGCTTTATATGACCTCCGAAAACAGTACGCTCATCACAGTCCAGTCCATTTGCAATTAAAGTCACAAAAGCAGCAATTTATTTAACAATAGCTGCATGGACCATAGACGTACCTCTTGTTGGAGGTTTGAGGCTCATCAAAACTCCACCTCTCTGCTGGAGTAAAGTATTTGCTCTGGCGCACTAGGAAAAGATTGATCCATTCTATACCTGTTTCATATCTCTGAAGAGGTACAGATCTGCACTCTTTTTACCGTAATTTGGCGACGTGAAGGTCAAAGATGTTACTTCAATGGAGGCAAGAAATATATAGGGGTCCCACTAAAAAAGAATTGCAGGGTAAAAGAAGACTGCGCAAAAATTGTATTGTTCGCATTGCACTTGACCTGTTTAATTTAATAAAGGGGGGACTATTCCCTTGAACTAGGGATTCCATTATAGACAAAATGGAGTGACTTTATGCACCATCCCATGTTCGAATAGAAAGTTGTTGTTTCACGGCTTGTGAGTTGTGTTTCAATGAGCAAAATTAACTATTGTATTAAAAATGTCTGGGGTTAGTTTTGGATTATTCGGTTGAAATGCATAGCTGTGTTTTAGAGCCCTGCTCTAGAACATCTTAATGATAAATGGAACACGTTTACGTCACACATTTAAATTATATTTTGTGGAATACATGGGAATTTTGAAATATTAATGTGCGGTTTCTGTATTACAGGCGAGCGGTTCTTCTAAAAAATTTGTATAGGAATCACTCAAAAAATTGAGTGCTGTTCATACAAATTTTCTAGACGAGCCGCTCGCCTGTAATACAGAAACCGCACATAAGTTTTCTTTCAAAGCATTTGAGTTACCTTTGCTAGGAATGAAATAAAAAAAAACGGAAATATTTCGAAAAATAGGAGATACAAATGACACAAACGGCTTGACATTCCGCTTGAAACAATATAAAAAAATTTAAAAGAATTCAATTAAAAACAAATAAAGCCAGCTAAGCAATTAGGCAATCAGGTATTATGAAGAGCACTGATTGAAAGACCAGCCTGATGTGCAGATAAATGTATTTATGGAAGTCTTTCTATTACAGATTGCCCGCATCATAGATTAGTTGTTTGTTAGTTTTTTGTTTGTTTGTTTTTGTAACATCTGTTGCCAACCTTTTTGCATTGTTAATTTAAGAGTATTTCGACATTTTTAAGGATTTTATTTTTCTATTCTTTATTTTATTATTTAGTTTATTTAGTTCTATTTAAAACACTCATCACGTTGGCCTGACGTGTCTGCTATTATAAAACAGTTTAACATAAACTAAGGAAAATGTGGGCTTTAACAAAAAAAAAAAAATAAATAAATAAAATAAAATGACAAAAGTAGACAAGATGTTACAACAGAAATTCTCACAACCAAACTTTTGACTTAAGAATTTCATTTAACGAAAGTGGTTAAAATTATTAAAGGCATAGTTTATAATTTTAGCGAAGCCCATAATTTGCAATAAGAGTGCTTCGCTAGACTCTTTGTAAATAAATGGTGTGCTTGACATCGCCTCATATTGAAAACATAATTTCAGGACTATTGCTATTATATCAGAAGAGAAGAATATCAATAAGCCACTAAGATCTTTAAATGGAAGTTCCTAGACTATCTAACCAAGACTTTCACTCACTATAGTGAAACACCCAGAGTCTTTCTTGGGAATCGAACCTACAACCCTCAGACTGATAGACTAGCACACTACCCACTAGCCTACTGGGGCACCCATTACAATGATGGCAAAATCATCGTTACATGAATGACGCCGCACAGTGGATCATTTCAGGAGAAGCTGTTCAAAAATACATAACTTTTGACGGAATTGGAATTTTTTACACGGTTTTTTTGTTTTGTTTAGTAGGTGGGATTTTGGTCTTTAATCTTGCTATGAAAGGAAAAAAAGCCACCGAAATTATGGAGATTTCAAAATACATTTTAATTTTTAGTTGAATTTAATTATGAAAGAGCAGCCATAAAACATGCTGAAAAGGTTGTTTGTGTTTTATATCTTCAGTCACGTTTATAACTAATACTTACTGATTATTTTCTAACTTACATTTTGGCTGATAATGCCATACTTTGGCACTGTGACACATATCTGGAGAAGGTGACCAAAAATTATGTTTTTATTTTTTACCGATTTCAAAGTTTTATTACTACTTTGAAAATAAATATCAGTGTATCTCTACTATTCTAATTTACCTATAGCACAGGGTGATCCAAAATATATATTCTCGCTATTTTGTAAAATAAATTTTGTATGAAAATCTTTAAAAAAAAAAAAGTTATAGTCATTTAAAGCATACAATTTTCTAACAATTTTTTTAATTTTAGCAAAATACCGAAAAAGTCTATTATGGATCCCTCTGTTCGCTGTGATATAGTTGAAATAAAGAAGTATTTTTTTTAGCTACCGAGGTACACTGGCATATATGTACTTGCAAATGTGTAACAGAACTTTTAAATCGATAATCATAAAAAATGGATTTTTGTCCCCCTTTTCAAAATATGCGCCACAGTGCGCCATATTATAGGAAACATGACATCAATGTTATAACATACGTATGTCATAAATAAAGTGAAAAATTACATCAATTTAATGACATAATTCATAGATTTTTGTCAAAGTTTAAGTGTCATCTATGTTATGACTGCAATGTCATCAGCTTAATGCCAAAATTTGTACTTGTATTAACAGGTAAAATAAGTATACAAAAAAAATTTAAAAATTATTCTAATATTTCCCTTAGCTTTTTAATATAATTCATTTAGTTATAATATTCGTTTTTAGAAACATTTTCAAAAATTTAAATTTCGTTTTTAAAAACATTTTCTAAGAAATTTAAAAACTCAGATTTTAGTTTGATGATGTAATTTCATCACCATTATTATTAATTAATTTCGAATTAAATTTGCAAGTGTTTTAAAAAGAGTTGGAAGAGTGTACATGGACATGCAAAGCATGTCGAGAATATGACTCTTAATGCCACATATGGTGACATTTAGTTATCATGACATGATGACATTTAGTCATCATGATATAATGATACTTAGTCATCATCTGTGGCGTCAACATAAACAAATACGGTAGTAAAGCACCAAATAAATAAGGATGATATAACTTAACTTTGTCTACTAAGCATGTAACTGATTCTATGGTCATGTCTTCGTATCCGAGTCGTTGCCAATTAACATTATAAAAAATTTTTTTCTGATACCAAACTTGTATCACAGTGCATCGGCGAAGTAAAATAATTAATAAAAATAGCATAATCTTCAAGTGTTAATTTGGCTACTTAACACCAGAGGCGCTGCAATATCTCTCTGAAAATAACTTGAAATTAGAGAGTTGTTATAAAAAGTGAATCTTATCTTGTCAACAGCCTCTCTACTCTTTCCCTTTTGCAAAGATAGTAACTCTAGTCAATTGCGTAGGCAATAATTGCTTGAGTGTTAACACGCAATTGCTTCTCTTTCATTAAATATCAAATATTTATTATATTGATGACAACGTGTATATAAATTACAAAGTATGCATTGATGACTCTTCGTCATTGAATTGATCGCTATTTGCCATTGATCTGATGCCAGTGTGTTATTGCATTAACAGAATTGTACTCTCTGCCATTTATGGCCAACTCATCTCAAGATTAATATCAGAAGCATGACAAGTGTCACGGGGACAAAAATGAACACAATTGTCATTGTCATTGACATTGATGTCAAATTAGATCATGATGGCTATGATGGTTTTTCTATCAGAGTTGAAGTAAGTCTAAGAAAATAAGATTTAATATTAGGAGTTTCATACTTTGTGTATAGGAATCTGGGTTACGAACTCAAACCCCATAATAATAATTCTTTTGAAGAGATTTATAAACTTTTAAATGAATTTTTATTATTGGGATCGAGTTCGTAGCCTCGTTAGATAGACACCAAGAGTGCTAAAGATGAATGAAGTGAATGAAGTGATGCAGAAAATGGCGTCTAAAATAAAATTTTCTAATTTTCAATAGAAATGAAACAACTAATTAAAAAAATTATTCTTTCAACTTTGTAGAGTAGTTGGGATATGAACTCAAGTTTACATTTGAATATTAAAATTATAATTTCATGGAAAATCTTTTAAGTTTGAATAATTTGCTCTTTACAATCACTTAATTTATAATAAAAACAACTTAAAAGCCATTCAAACATTTCTTTTATAGCGACGGAGCAACACTTTCTTCGTTTACCCTCTTTTCATTTGAAAAGCAAAATGATGAAAGAATAAGTAAATGTGTGAGAAAAAAACTTTGTTATAAAAGTTATAAAATTATTAACTTGTTAAAAATTAATTTAGTTTTGAGTTTTCCTTCACTTTAAGTAAATAATGTTGACAACTAAATTTTCTGAAACTTTTTATCAAGTTGTTGCTGTTCAACAAGCAGGGTATAAAAAGAGAACGCAAAATTATAAATATATTATCACCAAGTTATAAGCGCTTGTTTATAAAAAGCAACAACAACAAAAATCGTTATAAAAAGATTAACTTTTACAAGCAGCAAATTAATTTAAAGATTAATCTATGAGTAATTTCATTTACAAAAACTTCTTAAAGACATTATCATTAAGGCACATTTTTGGACGAAGATTTTTTATTTACTTACTTTCAAAATTATTAATTTACTTTAAATAATGGACTATTTAGTTTCTTTTTAGAAAATTTTTATATAAATAAAAAACATTTTTAGAAAGAAATACTTCAATAAAAATTTGGTACTTTTCTTTGTAAATGAAAAATTGTCCCACCAACACTGCCTTTAACAAAAAGTACTTAAAAAGGCAAACATTTTCATAAAACATTTTTGAAAATAATTAAAAAAAAGTAAATTTTAGAAAAGATATGCTTTAAAAAAGTATCTATTGAAAAAGTACTTTTGAAAAAGTAGCTTTTTAAAAATACTTTTTAAAAAGTAACCTTTAAAAATATATTAAAAGTCATTCTTGCCTTATATAAAGTTATTTTCAAAAGGGTATTTTCTTAACAAGAACCTTAGAAAAATAAGCAATAAAAAAGTTCTTTTTTTAAATAGCTATTAAAAAAGTACTTTTTAAAAACGATATTTTTAAAAGGCACCTAAAAACATTTAATATTTATTTTAAGATGGAACATTAAAAACAAGTATCTGTTTTAAAATAGCTTTTAAAAAACTACATTTAAAAAAACATATTTTTAAAGTACTTTTTTAAAAGGCATCTAAAACATTTATTAATTATTATTTTCAAATGGAACATTAAAAAAGTACCTGTTTTAAAATAGCTATTAAAAAGTACTTTTTATAAAATTATCTTTTTAAAGTACCTTTTCAAAAGGCATCTAAAAACATTAAATATTTATTTTAAGATGGAACAAAAAAAGTACCTGTTTTAAAATTTACCTTTTAAAAACACACCTTTAAAAAGTCCTTTTTGAATAAATACATTTTAGACATAAAATTTACCTTTTTAAAAAATATTTAAAATAGAACATTTAAAAAAGTACCTGTTTTAAAATGTACCTTTTGAAAATAGTCCCTTAAAAAGTCCTTTTTGAAAAAATACTTTTTAAACATACTTTCGTTTAAAAATTTTCATTTTTAAAAAATGTAGTTAAAAATTGAATATTTCAAAAAAGTACCTGTTTTAAAATGTACCTTTTGAAAAAAGACCTTTAAAAAGCCCTTTTGAAAAAAATAATTTTTAAGCATACTTTCGTTTAAAAATTTACATTTTTAAAAAATGTAGTTAAAAATTGAACATTTAAGAAAAGTACCTGTTTTAAAATGTACCTTTTGAAAACATACCTTAAAAGGTCCTCTTTGCGAAAATACTTTTTAAAGATATTTCCATTTAAAATTTAACCTTTTTAAAAAATATTTTAAAATGGAACATTTAAAAAAAGTACCTGTTTTAAAATGTACTTATGGAAAACAGACCTTTGAAAAGTTTGTTTTGAGAAAATAGTTTTAAAACATAGTTTCGTTTAAAAATTAACCATTTTGGAAAATATATATTTGAAATATATTTTATGAAGCAGTACTTTTTTATAAAAATATTTTAGAAAAAGTACTTTTGAAAAGAACTTTTGGTAAAAGTACTTGCTTTAATAATAATTTTATAAATAAACACTACCCCTAGAGTAGCGTTCTCCAAATCATTATATCGAGGTACTTAAAATATGAAATAAAAATAATTTTTAAGTACCAGTAGATACCAATTTTTAAATTAATTAGTTTTGTTTCTTAAAATCCATTAAATATTTATTATAAAAAAGGATAAGAGAAAAATAATTTTAGATCTATAATACACATAATCCTGCTAACAAATACATGCAAACAGTTAAACAAAAAAATCAAATTTTATCACTGTAGCGTTTTGTTCAGATTTCTTTTATTCAAATTGTTATTTTTATCTTTTTTTGTTGGTTGTAAATTTTTTGTTGTTAAATTGTTGTATAAACAAAATTGCAAGTTTTTCATTTTTTTATTTTAATTCCTTTTTTTTTTGTTTTGGAGCCAGCAGTAATAAAATGCATTTCCATGAGTTGAACAAACAAATCTGTATAAAATAAAATTGTTTGGCGCCATTTAGTTTTTATGCTAAAAGTAACTTTTTGGTTTATGATGTGCGCCATAAGAATAAGGTCAATGTTAATTAATACAATGTGTAATATTTTTGAAAAGTATTTTTTTTGGTGTTATTTAGGACAACAAGGAATGGGAAAATTTGTTGACGGCAGTCTTGACCATCCATATGTTTCAGAAATTGCAAGATAATTAGAACAAAGGCTTTGTGTAGTGCAAAGTTATACAAAACATCGCGAAAGCTTGGATGAACGAAAAGCCCTTTTGTCTCCAACGAAGTTTTAACATGTTATCAAGGTCCAGATTCACGTTTTCCGGGCTTAATTAAAGAAAGTTTTTTATATGGACACGAATTTGTTGAGTAATAAATCAATCAAGTGTGAGTCCGAGCCACACATGTAGGACTGCGAACCACCGTACTATATGTAATTGAAAAAGTAAACATTTTCAATTTGTTTTCAAGTCTTGTATGGGGCACCCTTTAATTTTTAATATTATGCTTTTATAACTAATTTCTAAGAAATTTTAATTGGTTTTAAAGTGGAGCACATTTCAGTCACAATCACGTCTCTTATGGGGACACCCTTTAAGTTTTAATCATATTTGTTGTACTCGTTGTTATGGCAGACATACATAGTTCTCAAGATCTGTCTATATTTCAATAGTCTGTCTATAACAGCTTAAAATATATGACCATATTCGATTTGATCACTGCCTCTAAAGACAAAAAACGTTAAATTGTTGATCCAAGGGTTTAAGTAGCTACGAGCAAGATATGAGAAGGAAACCCTTTTAAAGATAGCACCTGTTGCTAAGCTTTAGACTAAGATTAGCTCATATATAGCCTGCCTTTAAAGCTTCTTTAATGAGAATTAGTAGGCTGGTGTATGAGCCTGTGTTCTCTCATTATTTTTTAGTTTTCAGCGAAAATAAAACCCAGCAATCTATTGTGAAAGACCAGTCAATATCTGTTTTGAGAAAGATGGAGTATACCCTATAGATATATAGCAATAGCTAGCATTTGTTCAAGGCTCAGGTCCCCCAAGGCATACACATTTAACAGGCTTCTACCAGTGGTCCTGAGTGTTATGCTAGGTATTGCTGAACATTCACACACAATGTGAGCTGCCGTCTCAGCCTCTTTCCCTTCCCGGTCTCCTCTTCTGCCTCTCTGTTTTAGGCATGAGCTGTAGAGACTCCGACTCGACGTTAAAGGAACGAAAAGCCCATAAGGCCAGGGCGTCCAATTTATCCACATTTACCTCCATAGCCGCAGGCGTACCTTGATAGTTCACTCCTTTCGAGGTTCCTTTGTCATTCTCTTTCGATATCCTCCCTTGGCCAGTGGCAACCGAAAGGTCATCATGGATTAGAGTTTTAAGCCTTACAGGAGAGTCAATGATCTCTTACTATTGGGTTGCACATAGAGCCAACCAACAAAATTACAATTGCTGCTGAAAGTGAATTTCTGACCGAAAGTGATCAAATACACTTTCGGTCAGAAATTCACTAAGCGTCTCGATCAAACTGGGTACACAAGAGTTACTAATCTGAAAATGACGCTGCTGTGGCGGAGAACGTCTGAGACTGTCTTTTTGAACATGAACGAAGCCAACGGTGTTTGCTGTTTTACAGAAAATTTATATATTAATTGATTCAATTATATATTTGTTTAACACAAAAAAAAGTAATAAATAATGGAATCAATTAAATATATAATAATTCCTCTTGTTCTTATAAAGAGCATAGGGTCGTAATTAAATCCATTAATTATTTAATTATATTTAATCTCAAACTAATTGAACTAATTAATTGGTATCAGTAAACGTGTGTTCCTTTAGAATTTGATAAAACAATTTAAGAAGTGACAAACCGTTCACCAACTCAGCATTCACTGCCTACTAATCTTCAATCCAGATTTATGTACTTCAATGCTATGAGAAACTTAGTGCAACAAAAATTATTTTCCCTTAAGTTTTAGAACACATGTCAGCACTATGAGGTGCCTGCTTCCGAAAAGGATTTACCTAAGCAAATAGCTCATCCGAATACACCTCCATAGCCAAAGGAGTATCTTCACGGATTGACCCGTCTACCCCTTGCGATGTTTCTTTGTCATTCTCATCCAATAGCCCCCATTGGGCAGTGATAACCGGAACTCCTAAACCTCTACACCTCTAACAAGGCTTCCTTGTCTATCCCTATCGGAATATTTCGGTTCAACGGAGAGGAGAGCCCTTAGAGATTAATCTGCTCACCCCTTGCGAGGCGTTCCTGTCCATCCCTTCTGAATTCTTCTTTAGGCCAGTTAAGATCGGAGTTTCTTTAGGAATTAACCTTTCCAGCTCTTGCGAGGTTTCCTGGGTTATCCCTTTCGGATTCTCATGGTCATTTATGGAGATAATAAAGTCCACACACACAGAGATTCTTATGCGTGGGTAAGTAAGTCTAGATTGAAACTGGAGGTCTACTGGTATCCAGAGTTCGCATACTGAAGGTCAAGCACCCTCTTGACCACGCATCTCTGGCGTATGATGTTCCACCATGGATTAGGGGAGCTGTTAGCGACTAGTCCTCTTTAACCACTAACTAGCCCTTAAGGTTCTCGTCACAGCTACCAACCACCTTAACCTTACAAGTGGGTTCACTTCAAATAACAGAACAGGGCAGACAAAACAGCTTCACAAGGAATGGAGAGGATAAGATCTGAGGTAACCCCAATGGTAACAACTACTTTGTAAGTGAGTGGATCGAGAACAATTTTTAGACCTTGTTGAACCGCGTAAGAGGAATAATTCTGTAGATTGTTGCGGTTCTAAACCCAAACGTAGACATGACAATAGCCTAGTATGAGGGATAGTAAGATAGCTTTATGAAGCACATGGAGTATTTAGGCTAAAATGTGTTAAGATACGATCTAAGTAACTTGACTTATAACTGGGCTAGTGATAGAACACGGCTACATGTATTGCAATATCATATAAAGCAGATGGATAAAGATGAATAATATGACGGCTATGGCTATTGAGACTATGAAGTCTGCGTACATTGTATAAAGTGCCATCAACAGCTCTAAACTTCTTCAGTATCCTTCAGTATTCACGTTACTTTTTTTTTGTCGTGAGTGACCACATCACTTTGATGCGCACCTTATATGAGCATAAAAAGATTTTTTTCAAAAATTGTTTTAAAATTATGAAAGAAAAAAGAAAAACCCTGTGTTTTGCTTAAACTTTGCTAAAACCAGGAAAATTTAAAATTCTATTCCCAAGTGATGACTATTGTTTTTAGTTAAAGTCGTCAAATCATAACATAAGAGCCACTCTGCTTTTTTTTGTGAAACCACTATAAAAGCATTTAAACATTCTTTCTTCCTGCTGCAGGATTTTGAATGTTGTTTCTTTTGTTTTGTGTTCTGTTGTGCTGGTGTTTACTTGAATGCAGGTGTACCTTTGAAAATCTCTGAAAATCTTGAATATTTAAATTAGGAAAAAAAGACATGTACGAGGGAGCAATTAAAACTATCTGACCTCACTTTACAAAAGTACAGTTATAAGAGTGATTTGCCCTCTCATTTAACGTTTCTTTGATAAATAACCACATTGAAAGCAATTTAATTAAGTACAATCACATGCTGTACTGTAGCCAGTTTTGATCAACAAAAATTATGTGTTCGCGATCACAAAATATCCCATTCAACAAATGATTCTTGAGCTGTCATATATTATTCACATCTCTTTTATAATTTTGCAATAACGATCACTGGTAATAGTCACTCCTTGACCAGTCTCATTTTCATAGAAATATGGATGATCTAACGCCATCTACCGCCACCGACAACAAATTTCGAGTGCTGTGAACCTTTAGTACCTCAATTTTGAATTTATTGCTCATTTCTGTCAATGAAATTTTGCATTTGTCTTTTTTAAGATCAGAGGAGTTTCTGCCTTGTCTGGGGAGTTATTCGGGGAATCACAAACCCCACCCTGATAAAATAGCGTACTAACCATCTACTGTGTATAACGCTTTGTAGACTAGTCATCAATCATTAGCACTGACTTCGAATCAATACTAGTGAAATTTGATTAACACTCTCAAGCTCTGCTTTCATGTTATCAATAGCTTCTTATTAGGCCGCCATTTCCGCCATATTCGAACTGTTATGTATATTCGTTTTTCATAAATATGGTGGCTACAAGATCATAAGGCAACCAATGTCAAACTTACTTCAACTCTAAGTTTGGCTCACCTTAGCTTCCACTAGAGTTTGGAATAATCGAACAATTATTTTCTGCCTTAAGGCACCTAGTGTCAAATTTGATTGTTGCCTGATCTTCAATTTCAATTACATATTGATTTGAACAATTTATAAATGGTCCTTCAAGCTTTTATTATAAGCATCACAATAGTCATACAGATATATTCGTTTTTATATATGGTGGTTATAAGATTTTAATGCAACCAATATCAATATCAAATTTAATTTAACTTTAGGGTTATCTGATCTTCAATCTATAGTAACATATTGATTTTAAAAACCTTAAAATGGACCTTGAGCTTTAGTGATAAGCTTCGCATAGTCGAATAGTTGTATTCGTTTTAAACTTAAATATCAAGTTTAATTCAACTCTATTAGATCTTGGATTTAAACAGCTTAAAAATAGTCCTTCGAGCTTTTGAGATAAAGATCGTAATAGTCGAACAGTTATTTTTTAATTCAACTCTAGGGTGCCTCGGTGTGTACCCTAGGTAGGTAGTATGCTAGTCTGTCAGTCCGGGGTTGTGGATTCGATTCCCACCAAAGACTCTGGAATTTTTCACTGCATTAGTACAGGTCACGGAATCCCAAGTATTATCTGGCCAAGTTAATAATCGCGGTAAGACAATACTTGCAGACTGAGCTAGGAAAAAGGCTAACATAAAAAAGGTTTGGACTACGAGCAAATGTTAGCAATTACCATGGACTCTGTTATAAGGAAGAATGTTGACATGTATCAGTCGCCAAGTCGCTGAAATCACTACAGTCGAGAGTAAAAACTTATGACAGCACGAGGCACAATGAAAGTAAATTTCCAGTCTGAAATCATTGTGAAACGAAGGGGGTCAAAAAGAGACTCATGAAGTTAGTGGCCTGCTTCGATATCCCTCCTACAAAAAAATATATATACTCTAGGGTTGCCTGATCTTAAATTTGTAACAACATGTTGATTTGAACAAATATGGTCCTTCGAGCTTGTAAGACAATTTCTTTACGCAACCAATATTAAATTTGATTCAACCCTATCGTTACCTGATCTTTCACTTGTGATAACATATTGAATTGAATGACTTAAATTTGGTCCTTCGAACTTATAAGACAAACAAAACAAAGTCTTGCCGAAAATAATAAAGAAAATCCACAAACAAAGTGCTGACTACCAAAACGTTAATTGCTTTGTCATCGAGCAAAGTGTAGTGATTCACAAAGCCGCAGCACAAAACATTGCAATTCATACCCTTTCAAAACGTCGTCGATAAATATTAGTAACGCAGTAAAAATGCAATCAGGATATCAGATTCCATATTGATGATTTTAGTATTTTCATAACGTCAACATATACCAAGCACATAGTCGCATTGTTTCGGAGCGCAACTGTATACAAATTTTTTATTGATACGATTTGGAAGTGAGCCAATAAGTTAGCTGACAAAATAGGACATCAAAGAGTATAGAGCCTGTCAGTAAAGCCGAAAGATCTGAGTGTGGTTGTAGGATGGGTTTATTGCTACCCAGCTGATAGGATAAATAAAAGAGCGCACAGTGGAGCAGTATTAAAATATTTTGGAAATAACTCAGCCATTTGTAAAGGGTTAGGCCGATTGAACCAAAATATGGCATGAGGATAGCAGAGGAGTATTTAAGCTTAATTCACCATTCACTCGGCAAGGGTGGCATTATGTGGAATCAAAGTTGGGTACCTCGCCCCTGTAATTTCTTTTAGACCTTGGTATTTCTTCAATTTTAATTTAGTTTAAAGAAAAATTCTGCAATAGCATGGCAATTGTTATAGCATCAAGACAATGTACCAGTTTATCAACGTGTTAAGTGTTACTAGACCACGTGTTTTTCGCCCAGTCCTCGTATACTGAGATTTTCATTTAATTATTTTGGGTATTTCAAAGTGTTGAAAAAGAAATCGAGATAAAAATAAAACTTTTGTTTTTGTTTAGAAGTATTTTGAATTTTCCCTTCTGCTGCACGACTCATTTTGTTGTTCGCTTCACCACAAAAGAGGAAGAAAAACAAATTTATATTAGTTTTTGTCGGTTTTGTAGTTAAATTTAGCAAGTAACATGTGTAAATTGTTAAGTTTTTGTTGTTGATGCCCTCAAAGCAAATCAACACGAGGCTAACACACAAATTTTCACTCACTGGTATGTGGTGAAGAATTAAGGCGGCCCCTAAAATTGTTCGTTTCGATTAAACGTAAAAAAAGATGGAAGCAGTCATTGTATTTCGATTATATCTTAGCTATTTATTAAGTGGTTTTAATCCGTTTGGAAAGTAAAGTTCTACAAACTATATTTAAGCAATCGGTTCGGTATAAATGTTGGCAAATTCTTAAAGATCCTAAAAATTCTATTTCAACTCAATAACGGACAATCCTATATGATTAAATCAACATGCCTATCAATAAGTAGGGTAGTTAATCCGCTCTCGGCGCTTGTACGTGAATCAATAATTCTAAACTGTCGTGAAATCAAGTTTGGATTGTCTTGCAATTTTAAGAGGTCTCTCTCAATTATTTTTACGGACTCAGCAGTATATAAAAATTCTAATGGATATTTGTTTCTTAAGTACCTAGTCGTAGCATCAAGAATTTTTAACTGAATTCTCATTATAAGGTCAATAATGAAAATACTTAGTACAATTTTATTAAGTACTTTTGTAGTATATCGTTCAGTTTCTATTTTGGTACTATTGAATTACCGTGTTCAATACTACCAAAATATAAAAAAATCATTATAAAATACAATTTTTATTACATTTCGATTTACATTTAAAATTATGAAATTATTTTTATTTTATAAAAAGTACCTTTCGCTACACAAAAAAAAAATATTTTCACTAATTAAAGGTTTTAATTGGTTTCATATTAAATTTTAATTAAATAATTAATTTATTCAATTATTTGTTTAGTTTGGAATTTGTTTGGTTCTGTTTTAAACAAATATACGTATATTTGAATCATTTAAAAAATTAATTGAACTTTAAAACAAATTAAAACCTTTAGTTGGTGCAAAAAAGTTTTTCTGTATATAAGTACTAAATTGGTATATTTATGTAAAAATTATAGCATTAATAGCAAACATAAGGTACTATTATGATACAATTTGTAAACTTTTATTGTAGAATTTTGAATAGAAGAACCTGATTTCGCTACTATTTTTAAAAAGGTCCTTACACACGAAAAACTGTTTCAATGATAATTTCCTTTACAATTATTTTATGTGATCCTTTTTTATAACAGTAGTTTTTAAAATATAAAGTTAAGGGTTAAAAAAAAATCTTAGAAAATTTTTGTAAAGTACTTTTTTAACAAGAGTTTATATTTTGGTAGTTTTGAATAAATTATGATAATTTTTTTTTTATCGAAAATGCTTGTTTGTATTTAATTTTGATGTTAATACAAAAAAATTCACTTTTATAAAAAGTACTAAAAAATTTTCTAAAAAAGTACCTTTTGCAATATAAGTAACAATTTGCTATTTGCATGAAAGTTGTTTTTATATAAAGCCTTAAAAACTATTGTGAAATTGATGTAACATAATTTTACCAAATTTTTAAAAAGTATCATTAGTACCAACTAATTATAAAAAAAGAACAAATTAGAGTGCTATATTCTGCCGTGCCGAATCTTATATACCCTTCACCACAGTGATTTTATTTATGCAAAAGATTTTGGTGTATATATGTAAATGAACGTAGTGATAGCACACTATCAACTATTGATCCTACACTGGACCCACCACCCCGTAACTTTTCCGTACATTACCGCACATCTTTTCCTCACACCTACTCCCCAATCATGCTCTTACTTCCTCAGGGCCAATCGAAGTTTCAAGAAAACAATTATACAATGCCTTCATGGTACTCCAACTTGCAAGTGAAGCTAACAATCAAAAACGTGTCCAGTATTTTCCATCGAATCAGTGCATTATGGAGAGTACTGTGAGATATACACTCTATATAAATATATATATATATATATATATATATATATATATATATATGTATATATATGTATGTATATATATATATATATATATATATATATATATTTTTTTTTTTTTTTTTTTCATAATTTATTTATTGTATCTTCAATAATTTTTGAACTAACAATAATTACTCGTATCTTAAGTCTAAAATAAAATATTCTTTTTAAGTCCAGCCAGTGCTAGACAAAAATAATATTTGTTTCACGGATTTCGAAATCATTTGCGGGTCATCCCTCTAATGTACGGCCAAGAAAAGCAGTATCTCTTCTTTTTAGTCGAATGTAACCAGGTTCATTCAGCATGTTACGCGCCAAAGGGTTTGGATGAGATTCAAGCCTCTTTAGATATGTGACTGCATGTTCCGCTATTTCTGATTTAACTGATGGCATATTTAGGTCTTTGTGGATGTTCGAATTTTTTATATACCAGGGAGCAGATGTAATAATACGTAAAATCTTATTTTGGCGCCTTTGAATTTTTTCTACATTGCTAGCTGAGGCAGTGCCCCATAACTGAATCCCATAACACCAAATTGGTTTGAGGACCGACTTGTACAGTAGAAGTTTACAATCTAAGCTCAAGGTGGAGTTTCTGCCAATAAGCCAATTTAGTTGTACTGCTTTTAGTTTCATTTGTGTTAACTTGAAGTCAATGTGGCTTTTCCAAGTAAGTCGACGGTCAAGATGTATACCCAGGTATATAACATCTGAAAGCTGTGGTATCATTTGGTTATTTCTGCGAATAGGAGGGCATGAGTCCCTGCGCAGTGTGAAAGTTATGTGAGTGCATTTTTGTTCATTCACTTTTATTCTCCATTTTTCTAGCCATTTTTCCAAATTGAGTATGTGGTCTTGTAAAAGTTGTGATGCTTCTTGGGCACTTTCATGAATACTTAAAAAAGCTGTGTCATCTGCAAAAGTTGATGTGTAGACTAGGGTACTAATTGGCATATCTGATGTGTACAGTAAATATAAAATTGGTCCCAAAATACTACCTTGGGGAACTCCGGCTTCAATGAGCTGTGGCGAGCTTAAAAAGTCACCTTCTTTTAATAAAAACTTGCGATATGTATATATATGTATATATATATATATATGTATATATATATATATATATATATATACATATATATTTACGTATATCTATAAATGGACGTAGTTATAGCGCACTATCAACTATTGGTCCCACACTGGAACCACCACCCCGTAACCTTTCTGTCATTACTTTGGGATGGAGCACACATTTCCCCCATACACACTTAACCATCGTCAGGGCCCAACGAAGTTTCAAGAAAACAATTCTAAAAACCACTGATTATACTCCCAACTTGAATTTTTTTTGAAAAATTTTTTTTTAAACAGATTGGTGTACTTAAATTTTTTGTATCTCTTCGGGTGCCTTGGCAAAGTTGAATTCAACCCTAACACAGACGGACATCTCTAAATCAACTTCTTTATTTATAAGGATTCAGAATATATAAACTTTATAAGGTCGGCAATTAATATTGTAGAAATTACACACGGAATGACAAACTTGTATATACCCTTTCCACCTGTGGTGAAGGGTTAATAACATTATTTATCATACTTTCCAAAATTTGATGTTAATACAAAAAATTTTATTTTTATAAAATAATATGAATTTGCTATTTGCATGAAAGTTTTTTTAGCATTAAAGCATTAAAAACTATTGTGAAATTGATGTAACTTTGTTAAATTTTGAGAAAGTACCATTTTGGTACTAATTATAAAAAAATAACTTTCTTTGTGATACTTTCCATTTTTTTTTATCCATTTCGAAACGTATTATATGAGCAATTATTTTATATGATCTTTGCTTGAAATAGAGTTTTTAATCGTTTGCAGTTTAGTACTTTTTTTTAAAAATATGAGTATTTTTTCTTTAAAAACAAACAAACATTTTATGCCATATTGATGTTAGTATAAAGTATGTTTTGTACTTTTTTTTGTTAGTTTAGTACAAGTTTGGTACTTTTTAAAAAATAATATTTTTGATACTAAATATGACGTAATATTTTATATGATCTCCGTTTGCAATATTAATTTTTAAATTTAATATTTTACAAAAAATTAAGAAAATTTTAATGCGGTTTTCTTAAGTTCCCTTTTTATAAAATTTTTAATAGTTTTCATTTTCGTAGTATTTAAAAAGTTGATAATTTCATTTAAAAACAAGCAAAAAAATTTATGATATTTAAAAAGTTTTTTTTTGTACTTTTTGAAAAGTACATTTCGCTAATTTAGTATAAATTTGGTACTTTCTTATAAAAAGAATAATTTTGATACTCTATATGAAGTAATATTTTATGTGAACTTTGTTTGCTATTTATTGTAAAAGTACGAATTTAGAAAAATTTAACAACATTTTAGTGCATTTTTCTTAAGTTCCTGTTTTATAAAATTTTCAATAGTTTTTATTTTGTTTGTATTTGAAAAGTTGATAATTTCATTTAAAAACAAGAAAAAATTGTATGATATTTAAAAAGTATTTTTTTGGTTCTTTTTGAAAAGTACCTTTCGCTAATTTATTGTAAATTTGGTACTTTCTTATAAAACGAATAATTTTAATACAAAATATGAAGTAATATTTTATATGATCTTTGTTTGCAATATTTATTTTAAAAGTACTAATTTACAACAATTGAGGATAATATTATTACGTTTTTTCTTAAGTTCTTTTTTTAATCGAATTTTCAATAGTTTTTATTTTTGTTGCGTTTAAAAAATATGATAATTTCATTGGAAAACAAGAAAAATGGATGATATTTAAAAAGTATTTTTTGGTACTTTGTGAAAAGTACCATTCGCTAATTTAGTATCAATTTGGTACTTTCTTATAAAAAGAATAATTTTAATACAAAATATGAAGTAATATTTGACCTTTGTTTGCAATTTTAGTTTTAAAGGTACGATTTTAGAACCATTTAAAAAATATTAGTACGTTTTTCTTAAGTACTTTTTAAATCGAATTTTCCATAGTTTTGATTATGGTAGTGTTTGAAAAATATGACAATTTCATGTGAAAATAAAAACAAAGTTGTATAATATTTAAAAAGTATTTGTTGGTACTTTTATAAAAGTACCTGTAGCTAATTTAGTATAAATTTGGTACTTTTGTATAAAAAGAATAATTTTATTACTAAATTTGAAGTAATATTAAGAACTTTTAATTTGAATAATTGAATTTTTTAAATTTTAGGAAAAGTATAATTTTAGTACTTTCCTTAGAAAAGTGCTTTAATTACCATTTTGTACTATTTTAAAAATTAATAATATGGGCAAATATTTTATTTGTAATTTCAGAAAACCATTTAGTAATCTCCTAAAAAGTTTCTATTTTGTTACTTTTTTGACTATCTGCCTGCTCTATACATACATATATATTCTGAGTGTAATAATTCAAATGGTTCCAAATTTCTTACTAAACTACAGTAACAATGTAGGTAGTTTCAGTTTTGATAACATTGGAAAATCGGTTCATAAAAAGCTGAGAATTGAGTAAAATATTTTTTTTTAATTTGATTTATTATCTTTTTCGTCGTTTTAATTAAAATTTATTGAAGGGTTTTATAGCCCTTTTATTTTTTCATTATAATGTTATACTAAATTTGTGCCACCTTATATTTTCCATTTCCACCTGCTACGAAATTTAATGATTTGTTTGTTACTTGATATTTTTGTTGTTTTTGTTCGCTTGTTTTTTTTTGTAGGGTTTTGAGGTTACTGTTGTAGATTATATTTTAAATTCATAAATTTATTTATTAACAACAAGAATTTATAATATCATTTGTAGTATTTAGAAATTAGAATAAAGCTTTTAAGCCATAAAAAGTTTAATCAAGTTAATCAGTCATAGTAACCAAGAAAATATTTCAATTTATATTTTCGTACCAAGTTGGGTTATTTATTAGATCTTTAAACAATTTCAAAAACATATATTTTTTAATTGATTATTTTTTAATACCCTGAGAATAAAGCTTGCCAACGTGACCTTCATAAAACCGCTGCGGTGTACAGTAGGGCAGAATAAAAATATTTTGGAAATAACTTAGCCATTTGTAAAGGGCTAGCCCGTTTGAGTCAATATTTGGCATGAGCATAGCAGAGGAGTTTCGCAGCCACCACTTGCTAGGGATGGCGCTATGTAGTCTCAAAGTTGGGTACTTCGCCCCTGCAAATTCGTTCAGAGCTTTGCCATTTCTTCAATTTGATTTAATATTTGATTTTTAAAAATTATAATGCTCTGATAAAATGTTGGTTTAATCTTTAAATCATGTTTTAAAGTAAGCTAGTTATAAACAGTTTTTTTTTTAAATATTTTTAAAAATTTTTAAAAATATTTATTATAAAAAAAATTCAAGATCATATATTTTTTGAGTGTATTTTAGCCTAAAAATATTAAAAGTAAAGTTATTCAACAAGAGGGAAGCTTAAGGTAGTGGTAGACTTCGTTCTCACCAACTGACGATTGATAATTGAATACAACTTTTCTCGTATTCCTTTATCTGGTTTGGTTGGTTAAATAGATGATGCTTACAACTAAAACACTACCCTAAGTAGATTAGATACAAGTAGTGCTGATGACGGACGTGGCTGTCTAGAAAATGTGCATTCCAATCGTGCTGGTGTCTAAAAATTTAATTTTCCCAATTTTTCTTTAATATTATCACCTAATTTGTAATTTAATTAATTTTTTCTTAGAGAGAATAAAAACGAACTTCAGCTTGATTATTAGAATTTCCTTGTATGTAATACATAAACAGTTCGACTAATAATAATTAAAGTTTTCAAAATGGCCGTCAATATTATTTTTTTTTATTAGAAAACATATAAAAATTATTATATCCTTGTTTAAGCTACCAATATGTACGTACGTACGTTTAACCAAATTTCGAGAAAAATTTATTAACCTTATAGAAGATGGAGGTCCCTCAATTTGACCTATTTTACATCAAAATTTTGAATTTAGCTTTGAATTTTGAATACTACCTCAATAAAGCTATATATATATATACTCCCAACTATTGCTGAAAATATTTCATGACCCGTAGTCCATATGTGGATTTTATGGACAAAAGACTAAAAATTCCATTTTGGGATTTTTTATCTTTATTTTGGGATTTGTGGGATTTCCCTTACCTTAATATTGTAGATTTTTTACTATTTGATTTTCGTTGGCCAATCACATATCCACAAAAAAATCATTTGAATCTTTCAATTTATAAAATTATGTTGCATATTTTTAATATTTTTTATTCTACTATGGTGCCCACGGGCAAAACTTAAGCTTAAGAGATACTACTGTGCTATGCTCATGCCAAATTTTAGGCCCAGCCCTTTACAAATGGCTGAGTTTTTTTTCCTAGTATATTTCAATAGTTTGATTCTGCCCCACTGTGCGGAGGATATCTGCTGGTGCGCCTACCGCACGGCTATATCTCTTGAACCGTATGTAGTAGATATGTGACGAGGCCCCTACTACAGCAACACGATTTATTTTTTTTGCTTGTTTGTTTGTCTACGGAAAACACACCTAAAGTCTTTAACGGAAATCGTACCTGCATTCTGCACAGACTGACAAACTAGAGCACTGCCACCATTGGCGATTACCTAACTTCTTTTTTTTTTTAATCAATCCTCAAAGTAAGAGGTCATAAGATCTTTTGAATAGGTTTTGGTACACAATTATTGGGTTTGAATCTAGCTGAGTTGGATGAGCAAGAGAGCGAAGATAAAGAGGAATAAGAACTCGTCCTCCTACAACAATAACAACAACATATTGAGAATTAGTTGGTAACAAGCAAGTTTACTTGTTACTTTTAGTGACACCTTTATTTTACTCTGTCCAAAAGGTGGTAATCGTGTAACTCTATTCAAGCAAGTCGATGTGAATGATGCCGCGTGCATCCCAAAAAAAATTTTCATATGACATTATTGGCCATCACACCAAGAAACCCACTGTCTTGATTGTTCTCTATATTAACATACATAGTTTAAAGAAAGATAGACTGGATTAGAATAGTGGGCGTGGTACCTCCTTTACAAAATGAAAAATTATTATCTTGTACCTGGAGAGCTAAAATAGGTAGAGTCTTGAAGCTTTGTACAAGTAACCCTTCCAGTAATGTGCATAGTCTACCAAAATACAGACTGGATCGGGACAGTGGGCGCGCTACCTCCCATATAAAGTGAAAATTTATTATCGTGTTCCAGGGTAACACAAATAGAAGCTTTTTACGAGTTACCCCTCTACTAATACGCATAGTATAACAAATTATAGAATGAATTGGGAAAGTGGGCGTGGTAACTCCCATACAAAATGAAAAATTATTATCGTCTACATAGAGAACTATATGGTCTCGAAAGTGGATAAGAGTAACCCCCATACCCATGCGTATACTCTAAAAAACATAGGCTGAATTGGGACAGTGAGCATGGTACCTACCATACAAAGTAAGAAATTGTTATCCTGTATCTAGAGAATTGCAATAGATAGCGCCTTGGAATTTTGCATCAGTAAGCATCATACTAAGGTTCATTGTGTATAGAAACACAGACTGGATTGGAATGGTGGGCGTGGTAGCTCCTATACGAAATGAAAAATTATTATCGAGTACCTAGACTACTGCAATAGATAGAGCCTTGAAACGTTGCACGAGTAACCCTTATAGTAATTTTTATAGTCTAGTTAAAATATAAACTGAATTGAGGCAGTAGGCGTGGTACCGCCTATACAAAATAAAAAAATATTATCGTGCACCTGGAGAACTACAATAGGTAGAGTGTTGAAACTTTGCACAAGTAACCCTTAAAGTAATGTGCATAGTCCACCAAAATATATATTGGATTAGGATAGTGGTACCTCGCATAAAAAGTAAAAAATTATGATCGTGTTAACACGCATAGACTACCAAAAAACAGATAGATTGGATGGGCACAGTGGGCGTCGAGAATAGCGTGCGTTTTCGAGTAAAAGGTTGGCCATACTCTTCTTCCAAGTGTTTATTGTATTTTTTGTGGATGGGTGTAGCGAAGCGTAACGGGGATAGCTAGGTAATAATAATGACAATAATTATTTGATTATCATTTTCTTTAATTATGTGGTCACTATTCAATTAAAATTCAATTTATCTTGAGTTTGCTTTTCAAGACACTCCTTAACGGATTCTTGTTGAAAGTAAAACAGCAGCAACGCAGTGGCAATTACAACTTGTCATTTTAATAAACTTTTACATAAAACGGAAATCTTAAACGATAACAACAACATCAAAAACAACAACAGCAAAAATTACAATAGCATTTCAAACGAGTCATTCAATGAATTTCAAGAATTCAATTGACAAAAAGACAATTGGCAAATAGTAAGTGTATGTATGTGTCTGTGAGTATCTGTGTGCGAATGTATTCCTTGAAAAGAAATTCTTAAACTAAAAAAGAAAATAATTTTTTGTATTTGAGATTTTCTACAAAAAAGGACAAACTTAACAAGATTGTTCTTGTCGTTACTGGAGTGGACAGGCAGGCAACATGGATGAGTATTATTTCGCCTCCTTAAAAAGTGAAATGATTTGTAAGTAACGACAAACAATAGAATTTTAGTTTTATTTTTTTTTTTTTGTTTTCGAAATGTTTGTTGTAGTTTAAAGAGGCATGAAAAACAAAAACTTGCAATAACTGTCCAAAGTTATTTAAGGAGGCAAAGTTAAAACATGACAAAAAAAGGCAATGATAACGTTATTATCAGAGTGAAGAATCTTATGGCAAAAATAGGCAATAAGTGATAAAGAGCATTTTAGCCAATTCGGCATAAATTATTTGGTTAAATTATAAATTTAAATGAGGGCAACATTTAATAAAATGGGTGATAAATGCGAAAAGAATTTTTAAAACGTGGATATTTAAGCAGGATAATTTGGATAACTTGATTAAAAGTTTAAATTTTTATTAAAAATTGTGCTTTGTACCAGATCATTACAACTTTGTAGAAAATTAAGCGGCAGAAGAGTTGGAATGAGCGATAGCTGATTTGGGCATATGTAAGTGTAAGTGTGAGTTTTAGTGATATTTGTTTTATCCAGGCATTGTGCAGAAATTTTGAACAGTGTTCGAAAATTTACTGAACATTATTTTGTGTATTGTACACTAACCCAGAAACGATATCTGTTTTTTTTAAGTGTTTGTGTATTTTTACACAACCCGAATACAAGACATTTTTTAACCCCAGTAACAAACCTTACCTAGCGTTCTGTTTTTCGTTCTAAAACAGTACAATTGTAGTGAATATGTACTAAATTATATCTTAGCGTTTTGAAGTTCTTTTTCAAGTATAAATAACAATTCTATACCACGAAACCCAAAAAAATACTAATAGTAAATGCACAAACTATACATTAGGAATAATGTGCTGAACCGAACACAACGGAGTTTATTGTTTGTTCATGAAAAACAAAACACAATTTAATGTTTTGATCCTTATGTTGAGTTTTCTCAGTACAGTATTCTCGTAGTGTAGAAAGATCACAAGCATAGTAAGAGTTGTTTTTTTTTAGCTACACAAACACTATTTGCGTTTTAATATTCTACCGTACAAAACACTAAGGTACGTAGTTCATATATGGTAAATTTTCGAACACTGATTTTAAAGTGCTTATTCTCCTTGTGATTTATTAGGATAACCAGACTTGGTCACACGACGTAGCAGACCAGGTTTGGTTTACTGACGTCTCCAAACAGGAAAATGATGACATGGGATTCTTGGCCCACAATAGTTTAACACTATGTTTGGTTCGCACACAGATAAAAATATTTTCACCAATAAAAGGTTTTAATAGCTTTCAGAATAAAATATAATTAAATACATAATTATATGTTTAATTAATTCTTTAATTTCTTTAATAAAATGTAATTAAATACATAATTATATATTTAATTAATTCTTTAATTATCTTTAATTAGTAATTTTTTTTGTTTTGTTTTAAACAAAAATATATTTTTGAATCAATTAAAAACTTAATTGAACTTTAATTTAAAACTGATTAAACCTTTAATTTTTTCTGTGCAGTTATAAGGGTCTTGTTGGCAATGAGCTGGTGAACTGCCTACTCACCCTAAGAGCCTGACGTAGGTTTATAGGAACAGAACCTTTCTTTGACATATTCCATGGTTATGCTCCTTCGTCATTGGGAAACTCTGACAGGACTTAGACAATCAAAACGTTTTATCACATTATTTTAGGGGTACATCCCAAAGCCTATTATATCTCAATAAGACAGACTTAAAGCTACGCAGACCACAAAGCCTTTAAATCATCCCGCAGGTTTGCCGGATATTATGGTCGGCGTACTTTGTGAGCCTCTGGCCTTTAGCACTCGAGGAACAAAATTTCTAGGAGGCACTTTATTATCTCTAAGGAATAGGAATGATCTCTTACCATATAAAATTATTGGCTTATAGTAGCCTAGAACTTGTTCGGTGAACATAAAGGTTATACAAAAGATCATTTGGATAGCGGTGCTTAGGTATTATTACTTAAGGCCATGTGGTTCACTATCATACGATATGTCAAAAATTGCATGTTTGCTCAAAAAGTATGATAGTGTGGATTAAATGTGTATATATGTGACAGATTTTTTCACAGATCTGTACGATTTTATAATCTTTTGAAAAAATTCATAATCAGAGTTGCAAAATCTAATTTTGTATGATAGTGTGGCATCTCCATCGCCATTTTGAAACGATTTTTTGAATAGGACAGTATTCTATCAGATTTTTTTTGTGATTGAATCGTTCGATTGTGTAGGATAGTGAATCCTGGCCTTTAATAATTTCCTATTGTTGATTCTGTATATGGGAGGATAAGAGATAAAGTCAGACGTAATAGTGAGATGCACACAGAACTGGGGAACTGAAAAAGCTGTTATGTAGGTCTAAGTTGAAACGGAGAATGTATGTAGGTATTATAGCAGGACAAAAAAAACTCAGATATTTCTTAAAAAAGATTCAACTTTGTAATAACGATAGTGCGGTGAAGATGAGGGAAACACGTTTCACGTGGTTTACTGAAATATAAACTATTACATTATATAAATGAAAGCTTCCATAAAACCTACAAGTTGAGCCAACATATTTTTGATGCCAAAAAAAAAATTTTAATAAAATATTCTTTTTCATTTCATATCAGAATATGTATCATTCAATTTAAATTACACGAGCTTTCTCTTTCATTTCTACTGCTATTTGTACAATTCATAATTTACACACTTTTTAAGACTTTTGCAACAATATGTGGCGCATAATGCAACCAAACAAATGATGCTGTCTGTCACTACAAGAACGACTTATAAATTTCATAGTAAACGAGTAAAAAAAGAGACTAAAGCAAAAGCAATAAAAAATAGTAGTTCGCAATCCTCCAAAGAAAACAAGATGAATTAAGGAGAACAAAAAAAAAAAAATTAAAAAACAAATAGTTAACCCTTTGGGAGGTACATTTAAATAACAAACATACATAGACTTGCTCACCCAATACCAGTAAACTTGACATACATTTTTATGCACTCGAGAAAAAATGTTTATATACACTTACACATATACATACATACTTCTCATAAAACAGAAATAAGGAAGAAATGTTTTTGGTGGCAAAAGTCTTAATTAAATAATATTTGATAGAAACATTTATCTGTCGCTTGAAGAAGATGGTCCCAGCAGTAAGTTTAAGTAGAAATGGCCAAATTTACAATTTCGTAAGGCTGGCAACACCTAAACCTTAAGAGATAAACGATTGTGTATGTGCCAGAGTTCGAAAATAAACAAAGCGAAACGTTTGCTTTCGTTTTGTTTTGATCTTTGCAATGAGTAAAACAAAAGGAATGTGAACCGTTGTGCCATTTAAGGGCAGTTTAGACAGTAAGACTTTACGTACGTAAAATCTAAGAGAAAATAAAATGATATCAATCCGTATGAAAAAATAGAGATTAAAAATCATATGGTTTTTTTTTTACGTTTACACCATTGGTGTTGAATAAAATGAAGTAAAATTGAAACAGCTATTGTTAAAACAATAAAAAAAAGTGAAAACAAATAAATAGTGCGCGTAATTGTGAAAAATATTCTAAATTTAAAAAAAAAATTAACAAGGAAAAGGTTCTTGGTGTTGTACTAGCCATTGCCATAATAAAAAAACTGGAAACCAACAACTAAAACAAAATTAAAAAAATGTTCACGTTCTTTTGCCAAAAGTTTTTTATTGTTTACAAACTTATTTGTGATGCCAGCTGGATCTATTTTGCACTATATTCAACGGTTTTTTGCTATTTTGACGAGTTTTGCCTTTGAAAAGTTAGCATTAATAAGAAAAACACAACCCTGATCAAATGAAGTAGAATAGTTTTTGAAAATTTTCAAAACATAAAGAGAGCCGTAAGACTGTCAAATTTCCATCCGTATTTTCTCTCAATGTCGGACAGTTGCATTACATATCATGTTTAGATGATACTTCTTGTACTCTTCTACACAAAAATTTGACATGTCGTATTACTTGTAGTATAATGTAAACCGCCCTTTAGTTGTGTATTTCTTTTGCTCGTGAATTAAAGTGTACAATAGTTTTAACGCACTCATCTAGTAAATTAAATAAGAGAGAACAAAATTAAATGTTTCGCAAAGGTTTTGGTTATTATAGTAGAGAATGTATTATAGTGTTATATAGCTTACTGTTTAGGTAATATTAAAAGGCAGTTTGTAAGACAGTGTGATATTTTTTGACTTTTTGTTATTTTAGTGCATTAACTTTAAAAAAATTAAAAAAGAGAATTTCAAAATTACGAAAAAATATAGACGAATCCAAGATAAAGCTTGATGAATACTATAGGGATCTGTACTAATAATTTTAATGGTTGAAAAGTCTACTGCGGTCTACTGCGTAGTATAAATGACTCAAAGCATTCGGTTGTCGATAATATCCACGAAAAGACTTTGGACGATCGGAGAGAGCCCATGAGGAGGCTGCAGGCATCTCAACTAATTTTTATATTGATAATGATAATTTTAACCGCATGATTGCTCACACTTGACCATATACGCAACCGTGTGATCTTTTTAAAGAAGTGTTTGACGATGTTCAGGCATAATTAGAACGATTTTTGTGGGGTTTGGTACCGTTTGAGAAAGAAGACCTACCGTTACCAGTCGACAGTCAGAAATTTTTAAAGTTAAGGTAGCACGTGACTCAATGAAAATAAACTTTCAATAATTGCAATTTGGTTTCCTATAATCATTGAGGGATTAAGAAAGCGGTTTGATTCGTTACTCCCCCCACATTAACAATAACGCCAGGAAGTGGTGTATACTGCGGGAAGTTAGGTATCAAACTCAGTTATGGACTAAAAAGCTTATGTAACATTTTCAAAGCCACAATTTTTGAGGTATCTGAAGCTGACACAATGAAAGTTAGGAAGCTAAAGGCACGCGGTAATAGGTGTATTAGATCTAAGGTAGTCTGCCAGACTACCTGCCAGAGATCTAAAAGTTTTCAACGAAAGTTCAGATACTGAAACTATGTTTGTAAACGGTTATTAGAGTGTTTAGGTATATATGTTCAGGCATAATCCGAACCAGTTTTTGTGCCCTTTGGTACCGGTAAAAGAAACTTAGATTTATCACCACTTGATATAGATAAAAATATTTAATCCGAAGACTAAGTTCAAACTGTTGGCCAACATGGTCATGGTCACAATTTGAGGGGATGTATGGTCATCAATAACAAAAACGTTTACATTAAGCGTCTCGAGAAAACATATTACTTAGAGATAATAAAGAGACTGGAAAGATGCTAGAATAAATACATCGAGCGTATTTAAAAAAAAAAACTATTATGCAAAAAAGTCACACAGTTATTGGATTGCCCTCGTATTATTTTTGCTATTGTGTATGAGGGATTTGCAAAAAATTAATAACATTTTAATTAATTTCACGCATTATTTTTCATTGGGTAAAGATTATTTTTAACTTTTTTTCCATACTAAAAATCTGTTGTCAGTTAAAAAAAATATAATTAACAAATAGAAAACAAAATAAAATAAAAAAGTACGGACTGTTGTCAAAAATAAAAAATTTAATTCTAAAAGTCGAGTAGCTTCTAAAACTTGTCACATGTGTAGCAATGTTTTCTGTTCTAGAACTCAACTGGAGAAAAATAAATAAATTTTTCAGATCAGCTCAAAAATAAGATATTCATTGTTATATGAATCTATACGTTGTCACCCCTTTAAGAATTTTGACTCTCTTTTTATAAATTTCATATTTATTTCTATTTTGCTTTTTTTTGCCAAATACCACTCTTTGGAGCACATAGCCTTATGAATAATTGATAACAAATTCTCTCAAATTATTGTCTGTCTAAAATAAATTCTAAAGAATTTTATTTGGATCTTAGGCTTAATAAAGGCTTTGGTTTAATGACAATACATTACTTCGTTGTTATTTATTGTTTATTGTATGAAAGTTTTAATATCAAATTATAATTTTTGAACACTGAAAATGGAAAATTGTGTAGTTTCGATTTTCTTTCGTAATTTTTAGAAATTATGTTCATATAATCGGTTAAAAGAATTTAAATTTGAAAATTTTGAAATTAAGTTTGAAGTTTCGAACTTAATAAAACTTAAAAATATTAAGCTTGTTATATTAAAAACTTTTCGATTTTTTTTCGTAATTTTTAGAAGATATGTCCATATTTTTCGTTAAAAGAATTTTAATTTGCAAATTTTGAAATTAAGTTCGAAATTTCGAATTTAACATAACTTGAACATATTAAACTTGTTATAAAAAAAAACTTTTTTTTTATACTTTTGACTTTATATTTGTGTTATATTGTTAATTCGAAAATCATTTCGAAAATTCAAACAAAGTAACAATTAAATAAATTTCTACTTTTTACATAAAAAGTAAGTATTTTTTAAATTAATGATTTAAAATTTTGTTTCCACTCGAAATTTCATTAATCTTATTTTTGATGTTAAATTAAATATTCTATTATTTATTGAATTATGTTAAAAATGTTAGCACACCAGAAGTGAATAATTTGCTCTATATCGCAATTAATATTTATAAAGCAGATGAAGAAACAATATTACTTGTGGTTGTTCCTAAAATATTTTTAATAACCTGGAATATGTAGGGAAAATTTTTAAAAATTAAAATTGTTTATATGCATTTGGTATTGTGTAAGTTAATTGTCAACACTGATCTAAATTATATTTTTTATAAAACATTGTTCTTTAAATTGATGGATGTAATTTCGATTTAACATTTTTGCTATCAAATTTATTTAAAACAAATTTCGAAAATTAAGCTCGAATTTTCGAACATAAAAAATTATCATATATCACGCTTGTATTAATAGTAATGCTTTTCATTTTGTCGTAATAATATGTATTCTACATAATATATTAGGTCAATTCGAAATTTCGAACATAATAAAACTTAAGTAAATTTGTAATTTTTTAATAAAATTTTTTTTTGTATGTATGATTTATACACAAATTCATGGGTCAATTCGAAATTTCGAACATAATAAAAATAAAGTAAATTCGTAATTTTTAAATAAAATTTTTTTTTGTATGTAAATTTTTTATTACTGCTTTAAAATTTATCTTCTACCTAAATCTGCATTAAGTTTAAAATTTCGAAAATAATAAAGCTTTCAAATTTTTATATTTAATGTTATTTTTATTGATAAAACTTCGCTTAAACATTTTACTATTTTTACTACCCAATTTAATTTTAAACCAATTTCGAAAATTAAGTTCGAATTTTCGAATATAAATTTTTTTTTAAATATCACGCTTGTATAATAATAATAATATTTTTTTTCATTTTTCCTTCAAAATTTTTTTTCTGTGCTATTTGTCTTCTTCCTAAATCTGCATTTAGTTTTAAATTATGAACACAAAATAATACTTGAAATTATTTTATAAATGCTATTTTTATTGATACAACCTAGATTGAACCTTTTTACTATCAATTTTAGTTGAAAACAAATTTCGAAAATTAAGTTCGAATTTTCGAACACAAAAAAATTTAAATATATCACGCTTGTTATATTAATACTTATCTTTTTTTGTAATTTTGCCTTTAAAATTTGTCTATTTCCTAAATTCGAAATTTCGTACATTATAAAACTTAAGTATAATCGTACTTTTTACATAAAAAGTGTATGTAAATATTTTTATTACTGCTTTAAAATTTGTTTTCTATTTTAATCTGAATTAAGTTTGGAATTTCAAATATAATAAAATTAAAAAAAAAATTTAAAAAAATTTTTAAAATGTCATTTATTATAATTAATATACGCATAATTAATATACAATTTCTTAAAAATATCTGGCAGTTACGTGTGTTTTAACCACCATCTATACATGTGTACATATCTGTTTATATTTATATTTTTAATCAGTTCTAAAATTGTTATAATTTTTATTTTAGGATCTTAATTTATTCAATTTATCACTTGAAATTTTAATTTTTAATATTAAAAAGAATTATCTCATTATAGGTATAGCAAGCATAATTATTCTAATTTGTAATTAAACAAAAATATAATGAAATGTTGGCAAATCTAAGTTAACTAAAATATTTCAACAAATATCACATCAACTTTAATTATTCTGTTTGTTATTACATTTTACTTTGCTTCAGTAAAATATGTGTTGAGGAATTTGGAAACGTGTTTGTTTATGTTTGTTTTTAATAATGGTTACCCCACTTTACATTCGGCTTTTGACCGCTCACCAGTATTTATGTATTTAACAACTGTTGGTTTTTGTTGTATCTTTATTATTTCGTAATAATTAAAAATTGTTGTAGATAAAATCTTACATTAGCTGAAGAAGTAGTACACGTACGAACGAAAGTTAACGAACAAACGGATTAACAACCAACCAGCTTAAACTAAGAATCGATAGAAAAAGAAACCGTTAACGAAAAGAAAATGTCAAACCGCTCGCCACGAGTACCAATAGGCAACTGAAAAAAAGCTTAAACAACAAATTGTTAAACAAATACTTGGAGCTACAGCCAAAAAACAAAAACAAACCACACAACAGCGACAAAAAACAAAACAAAAAGAACGGCGAATTCAACTGGAGTGCATTTCACTTGCAAAAGCAAGGAAAGTAAATGAATAAATAAAACAAAATAAAACAAAATAAGAAAAAGCCCCAAAAACACATAAAGTGACTTTGGTAATAAAACAAGCCAAAGCATAAAAAAAAATGGTTGGGTTACATTTATATTTGCTTTTACAGAGCTGGGATAATGTATATAAACACTTTTTTGTTCAAAGTAAAAGTTGTTTTTTTTTTTTAATAATATTTAGTTTTTTAATTAAGAACATTATGCAGTGTAGCTTTGTAGCTATGATGTCGTCAAAGAAATCGCCTTCATATAAACGTATGTATTTTTAGTTTTAATTTTATTAATAGCGAGCTATTAACCCAAATTATAAAATCACCAAAAAATATTACTTAGTAAGCCAGGAAACCTTTACCCAAATTTTAGGTAAGCTAGATCCACATTTTATGCTAAAAAGTTCCTTGAGTTAAATCAAAGAAATTACAAAAAAAAGTATTAAACCTTAGACAAAACAATTATAACCAACAGCTAAGCCCAAACAAGCGCGTAAGGCGTAAACAAACCTAAACGCTCTGTAATAAACAGTAATGATCGCCAGATAAAGGAGAAAGTAGCAGGGCAGTCGTTGGGACTACCAATAGAAGTAAAAATTAAGAAACTTAATTAATTAATTTTCCCACAATTTTTTATTAAATACAAAGCAACAAGATCATTAATGTTTTTTTTTAAGTTTTCACATTATAATCAAACCTTGATAAGAATTAGTGATTGTTTTATTATTACAGTTGACATTCTTACTACAGTTTTCAACTCCACAAGTTTTGTTTATTTTTTAAATGTCTTATTACAAACATATATATATGATGACACCTATACACCTATCTAGGTGACGATGGTGACGCTGGAGACGGAGGTGACGATGGTGGCGATAGTGACGATCATGTAGACCTATCTATGGAAACCAACTTTAGGTGACAATGGTGACGGTGGTGACGATTATGCGACTTCAATCGTTCAGACCTATCTATAGAAACCAGTGTTAGGTGACGATGATGCGAGTTCAATAATTTTTCTTCAACCAAAACGTGTAGACCTATCTATAGACCAACGTTAGAGGGCGATGGTGGCGATAGTGATAACGGTGACGGTTGTGATAATAGTGACGATGAATGCGAGGTCAATCATCTTTCTTCAACCAATTAGTGATCAACGAGCCTAAAGAATATTTCACATAAAAAAACAACAGTTTCTTTTCATCCAACTTCACTACCTAACGCTCAGTATTTTACGCCATTTGCGCTTGCTTAGGTTTATTTTTTCTAACTTTATTTCTACACTGGCTGGTTTTATTCCAACTCTAGTTGTAGTTGTAATTTAGTTTTGAAAGGTTGTCGTCGGTAGCTTGCTGTCGATATTACAGGGCTTTCATAAATTATACAAATGCTAGATAAACTCCCACGAGAAAGGTTCTGTACCACAAAACATTATTTAACTTTGATTTTTAAGAATTCGCCTTGATTTTGCCAGTATTTTTTGTAATTTTGACTAACTTTATTTGCCAAAAGTGAACGTAAATTTATTTTACCTTAAGATCAACAGTAATAGACTGCTTTTAGGGTTTATCGAAGTTTTTATAAAGGGCATATATAAGTTTTTCATTACGTGTGTAATTTCTCCAACAATGTACTAGAATAAGTAAAAAAAATTTAATCCCACAAATCTGTCAGGCATAGTTTAAAAAATGTTGCTATTGAAATTCAGCATTATTAGTCTTTAAATAATTGCCATATGGTTAAAAAGAAGCGAGCGCCTCTATTTTCTTTACATTTTTACATATTCCGAAACCGAAAACCGAAAATTCAGAAATGAAAACTTAAAACTCGAAGTTTCGCAAAAAATCACAGTTTCATAAAAAAATTTTTAGTTTCTCAGCCCGTGTTTAACCCCTGACTAGTCCAAAATTTTATCGTAATTTACATTTCAGAACTGTTTAAATTTGTTTTAACTAAACAATTTCCAATTGTAGTTAAGTAGACTGTAATAATATTTCAGAATTTAAAAGGTGTTTTTTTCTACGAATTACTTATGATACATATTTCATAATTACATAAATTTATTTTAAATACATTACTTTCAACGGCATTCTACCCTTATAACCTGTGTGTAAAGCTATTAGGTTAGGAGGAATACTTATTACTCAATGACCCACTGGTCCATGTGATTTTTTAAGCTTTCAACCTTAATTCAGAATCCCAACTTTCCATGCCTGGAACATACATACATATAAAAACATATTATTAGGAAATAATTTCTTGGCTTAAAATTTATTCTCTCTCATTTTGTGTTAATCCCCATGTTTCTCATTAAATAAAAGCGCCAATTTTTTCGCCACATTCACGCAATTACTGTGTCACGCGATTTTCATTAGCAAAACAAATAATCAATGATAAATAAAGCGAATTGTAAGCGACTGTGCATGTGTGTGTTTGATGGTTCAATGGGAGCAAATTGAGAAAAACGTGATGGTTTGCTGATTTTGTTGTTGTTGTTGCTGCTGCTGCTGATTCTATGTTTTTAATGCATTTTAAACTGGGGGGATTTAAAAAAAAAGAGAAATGACAAAATTTCTTAAGAGAAATAACTAGTACAAGCAACAGGTGTTTAAATAAAATTCTCTTTAAGTTTTGGGGTCTTAGAAAAAAGCCACAATCAAGTGATTGAAAGGAATCTTGTAATTAATTGAATTTTTTAAGTTAGTTGAAGGGGAAAATGTTTAAAAATATGTAATGTTAAACACAAAAAATCAAGCAAGTCTACAAATTCGATAAAGATAATTGGGTAATAAGAATCAGAGAAATATAAAAGAAATTTTATTTAATCATACAAATTGTTGGAATAATTATAATTAAAAATTTTTTTTTTTTTTATATTAATCACATATGTAATTTGAAAAAATATTTTTAAAAACAAACTTACATACGCCTGAATATAACAACTCTTATATATAAAAAAAAATTTGAAAGAAAACACAAACGGACTGACAAAAAAAGAAAGTGACATACTCAGTAAAAGTTTCTAAAATCATTAAAATAACTAAAATCAATAAAGCGGAAAAGGCGTTCAAATTAAAATCAAAATGCTCGAACATTTTTAAAAAATATTACTTGAATCGAAGAAAAGGCTGGAAAAAAATAAAATAAAACAACAAAAAACTAAATTATAAACCTATTGGTTAAAGAAAATGAAACCCTGACATGATAAGTTGTTACTGCTAATACATCTGTTATAGTGTGAAGCGGTCTTTAAAAGCACCAAAATCTCAAAGACTTAATGTGTGGTAAAATGTTAAAGAAAAACTGCATTGGTTTCTGTTAGAGAAATAAGTTGCAAATAAAAAAAAAAATCGTTTAAACCAAAACAAGTAAAAGTGCTATATTCGGCCATGCCTAATCTTATATACCCTTCAACATAGTAAAGTTAAATATTTCCTTAAACTATTGTGTTTCCCAATTTCACAAAAATATTCATATCTTCGGTTTTAACTTTTATGATTTTACAAAGATATATAATTATTTTTTAAATTTTATTGAAAACTTTTTGTAAAAATTTTATTGAAATTTTTTGCAAAAATATTATCGAACTTTTTTTCAAAAATTTTATTGTAAAAATTTTATCGAAAATTTTAACGAAAAATTTTATCGAAAACTTTTTGTAAAAATTTTATCGAAAAATTTTATCGAAAACTTTTTATAAAAATATTATCGAAAATTTTTTGTAACAATTTTATCGAAAATTTTTATAAAAATATTATCGAAAATTTTTTGTAAAATTTTTTGTAAAAATTTTATCAAAAACTTTTTATAAAAACATTATCGAAAACTTTTTATAAAAATATTATCGAAAATTTTATGTAAATTTTTATTGAACATTTTTTGTAAAAATTTTATCGAAAAGTTTTTGTAAAAATTTTATCAGTTTTTTTGTAAAATTTTATTGAAAATTTTTTTTTTAAATTTTTATCGAAAACTTTTTGTGAAAATTTATTGAAAATTTTTTCTAAAAATTTTATCGAAAACTTTTTGTAAAAATTTTATAAAAATTTTTTTGTAAAATTTTATTGAAAATTTTATCGAAAACTTTTTGTAAAAATTTTATCCAAATTTTTTTGCAAATTTTATTGAAAATTTTTTTGTAAAATTTTATTGAAAATTTTTTGTAAAAATTTTATCGGAAATTTTTTGTTAAAATTTTATCGAAATTTTTTGTTCAAAAATTTTTTTGGAAATATTTTATCAAAAATTTTTGGTAAAAATTTTATAAAACTTTTTTGTAAAAAATTTATCATAAATTTTTTGTAAAAATGTATTTTAATAAAAATTTTATAAAAAATTTTTTGATAAAATTTTGTGTAAAAATTTGATCGAAATTTTTTTGTAAAAATTTTATAAAAAATTTGTTGTAAAAATTTTATAAATAATTTTTTTTAAGATAATTTTTTCGAAAATTTTTTTTTTCGAAAATTTCTTTGTAAAAATTTTATCCAAAAATTTTTTGTAAAAATTTTATCGAAAATTTTTTTGTAAAATAATTTATCGCAATTTCGTGTATATTTTTTTGAAATTTTATCGAAAATTTTTTGCAAAAATTTTATCAAAAATTTTTTCGAAAATTATTTGCATTTCATTTTGATTTGTCAAAAGGTATGGCCTGTAGAGCGTTCACAAAAATATTGGCATACACAAAAATATATTAAGGAGACCTCAAAACGTAAAGATCTGTATAAATCCAGACATCTATTTTTTAACTATTACTATACTTTATCTATACTACGTATGGTAAAGTAAAAAGAACTGCTTTTAGAAAAAGTCACCTCGTGAAAAACGCTAAAAGAACAAAATAAACGCAAATACGCAAAAACGCATTAAAGTGCAGAAAAGCACAAAAATGGTAAATAACTTTTTATTACGAACTTAGCGTTAAAATCGCCTAAATATTAATTATAACTATTGATCGGAGAATAAGATGAACTTAAGCTTTACTTCAAATTTCATCAGTATATTAATAACTACTGAAAAAATTAAAATTTAAATCGAATTAAAATTAGAAACAAATTGTTTTTAAAACATAAAAATATATTCAAGTCAGTGGAAAAAACTAATTTAGAACAAGTCGTTTAAAAAAGAAAACTCGAAATAGCCGCTTAAATTGATAAAATGTCCAATATTAAGTAAAACTGACGCTTTAAAAAAATTCTATTAGAAAAAGTTAATTCTAAATAACCACTGGACTTACAAAAATAACTCAAAAATCGAAAAAAACGCCTAATACTAAAAGTTTTCAAATCTTTTCTAAAAGAGCAGAAAAAGGCCCAAACAAAGAAAATAGTTTCTTATAGACAAGTTAGCGATTAATCGGCTTAGAAACAAAAATACCAACAATAAAAAAGTTATATTTTAAAAAAAGGGCCAAACATGGATAATAGCTTATTTTCAATAGGTTTGAAGTAAAATCGCCTAAATATAAAAAAGCACCAATTTAAAAAAAAATTAATAAAATTTAGAAAATTAATATTAAAAAAAAACCAAAAATAAAAAAACTGTCAATTGAAAAAATTTAAATTAAAAAAAAATTTAAATTAAAAATAAAAATAAAATACCAAACTCGTAATAAACGCTAAATCGATAAAATGTCCAATATTAACTATTGAACTAAAAAACTTATATTAGAAAAAGTAAAGTCTAAAAAATCTCTTAAATTAACAGACAAAAAAACGTTAAATCGAAAAAATCGCGTTAGATTGAAAATGCTAAAAATTAGCTAAAAAAAAAACTTTTCCATTCATGAAAAATAACTTCTTATAGACAGGTTTGTGGTAAAATCGCCTGAATATCCAAAGACACCAATTTTAAAAATTATTCAAATAAAATAAAAATGGAATTATAAAGGAATCACTTTTAAGTAACAAAAATTAAAAAAAAAAAACGCTTAAATGGGAAAAACTTAAATTTGAAGCAAATCGTTTCAAACGCCAAATTGCAAAATTAAAAAAAAAAAAATAAATAAAATTTAAAAAAATAATTATTGTAGCTTTTGATTTTTTTATATTTGAATTCTATATTTTAATAAGCACAAGGTCTTTTTTATAAAAATGTTTTATTAATTTTTATTCTCAATATTTCGCTACACCATTGGGTAGCTTCTTCAGGAAATAAAAATAATGAAAGAAATTACTTTTAGGACCCAAAAATAAAGAACTCTCAAATGAAAAAATATTAATTTAGAGCAAATCGCTTAATTCCATACTCGAACTAATTACTTAAATAAATAAAATTTCCAATAGTAAATATAACTATTACCTAAAACAGAACCTTTAATAAAAAAATAAAATCTAAAAAATCGCTGAAAAAAACGCTAAAACTGAAAAAAAACCTAAAAAAATGCTAAAAATTTGTTACAAAACTCTTTGAATTTATAATTTAAATTTATCACATGTGACCAAGCCGGAAAGCTAATACTTAAAAATTTTTACACACAAAGTAGTAAAGGATGGTTTTGGATTATATCCCCCTGGTTCAATTTAATAAAAAAATTGACAATTTAAATAATTTTTTTTTAAATACTATTTCCAGTAAATTTCCCATTTAATGTACAATTAATGTTTCGTTCTATCTTGTGGATTTTGTTCAAATTAAATTTTCTAACAGTCGTGCGTGCATTTTAAAACTTATTTCCTAACTTGTCTGCCGCCTTTGCTTAACAAACATAAAGGTAAATTTAAGGCCCTAGGGGTCCACCTTCATTCATAATGTTCGTGTCATCATAGCTTTTTACATTTAATAAAAACAACTTAGTTACAGTATAACAGTTTCATAGTTTGTTACACGAGGCTATTGAAGAGAAACAATGAATCACAATGAAAAATTAAACCATAAACTTACTTGTTACAACAATTTTTGTTTGAAGTACTTAACGCCTAAACCACATACCTGCAAAGAAAGAAAAAAAGAAAAAGCAATGAAAAAATAATATAAATAACGACATCATTAGCAAGTGATTTTTTTAATGTGATATGTCAAGACATAAAAATGTTGACATTAATAAACTTTTTTTTTTTCAACCTCCTCTCCATTTACAAAACTAACAAGAAGAAGTCTACTCAACACAGGTAGTAAGTAGACGGTTGTGATAATAAATGTCATTTTAAACATGAAAAAAATGTAAAAAAATAAGAAAATTGTTAACATAATGTCAGCAAATTTACACTTTATTTAAAATAAGAAAAAAAAAATTAATCATAAAAAAATTGTTTAAAAGGTCACAGTACTTGTTCTCATACACTCGAAAAAATTTGATAGTAAGAGTTGGTTTAAATGAAAAATTTTCAAGTTAAATTTGATAAATTTATATAAAGTCTCGAAGTGTTTGTGTGCGGTTAAAAATTAACTTCTGAGAATTTATGGCCTTTCAAATGTATTTAATGTAATGACGGCAAAAAAAAAAAGAAATAAAAACTCATGTGAAAAGGACCCCATCGTGCAAAAATCACTGAAATAAAGACTTCAAGCGAATCGATTCATTGATCAGCATTGCATTTTTTACATAATTCTTCTTTTACATAATTCTTCTTGCTTTAAAGAACGAAGCTAAATGCCTATGGATGCTCCATGAAGTATGGAAATGAAGTAGTCTTGGGTTACTCCGGATGTTAAGCTGTAAAGCAAAATTATACATTTCTGTCTTAACACTTCCATGTGTTAAGTGAACCACGATTGTAATATCATAAACTTATAATATACATGGAGTACTCCTTGCTCATTGTATAGAACAATATACATGCTATCTTTGCAAAGCATATAAAAATAGCACCACGCGCTTGATGTTTACTTGGGAAATTCCAATTTTGATAACAAAGTTTTATTAATTGTGTGTTAATAATAATTGTGAAGAGAGGAACACGGAGGACAGACGGCTTTGCTTTGAGTCCCTCTTTAGAATTCTTCAAGATTATGCATGGAGTACTGCTTGCTCATTTTGGAGCTCAATATATAGGCTGTCTTTGCAGAGCATATGGGAAAACCGATTTCGATAACAAAGTTTTATCAATTTCACGTGTTATCAACAATTATTAAGAGCTGAACACTGAGACAGGCGGTTATCTTTAGCGTCCCTTTTAAACCTTACACCATACCACAAGGTAGCAGTTTTTTGTTACTCTGATGTTATGCAAATCTGAATTATATGAAGTGCTGGCAAAGTATTGAGTAGTGGGTACCGAGTATTTCATCATATTTTTGGGTACTCAATACTCAAAAGTAGTTACTCGATACTTTTAACGTTATAGTTTTAGAAACAAATTTAATAGAAAATTTAACGACTTCATAAAATATGTGACTAATCGTGCGTTATTATTATGTAAAGAAAAGTATTGAGTACTATTGAGTACCGATTTGCTAAGTATTGAGTAGTATCGAGTAATTACAAGTAGCAGAAAAGGCCAGCACTAATTATATGTTCTTAACTTAAAATATCGTAATGGTAAATGGAATACGTTTACAGCATAAATTTAGATTTTGTTTTGAGTACTTACTTCTGGCCCACTATTAAACACATTTTGCATGAGTATATATACGACGGCTTGATAGTTTTTCAGAGTATATAAAGCACTTAAGTGTTATATGACAATACCGATTTCAATTACAAACTTTTTCCAATAATACAAGTATTTAATAGTTGTGAGGAGAGGAAAGCCTACGACAGACTACTCTCTTTTGAGTACCTTGTCTTTCGAAAAGGATTTGAATCAGCGAGTTCCCCGACAAATTTTCGGCTTAACTGATCGCTGGCAGTCTTCTAATGGATGCTCCTTTCTCACTACTGAGCCCGCTTCATTTCTAGTCTTTAATGCCATTTAATAACAACGACCATCTTTGTGTTTCTTTGGCTGATGCCAGCCGCTGAAAGAGTATATTGGGCACCCCTTTCCCTAATAATTATTCAAATAAAAAAACTCCCAAGTTTTCTATCGTGAATGATGCCAATAACAAATTTACTTGTATTTTGGAAATTTTTTCATAGGAATTTTTATTCGAATTTCGAATTTCGAATTTTCTGTCACCATTTACCCAGAATAGTCAATTGGAGTACACTATGCGGAGTACTACCGATATAATATGCCCTCGGAGAACTCAAAGGGCATATTATCTTGATGATTTCTAACACCTTGACACTAATGCTCCCAGAGTCACTAGTCCCCGGGGTTTTTACTGGTCCTAAAATAGGCAGACAAGAACCTTCCATATCTTACCAGTGCCTAAACGACTGGTACAAAGGAACGGGTAGCCCCACAGGGGCATTTCATATTCATGAAATTGAGGGTGGTGTAGCTTAAGTGGTTAGCACGTTGACTACTAAAGCAATAGTCACGAGTTCAATACTCAGCCGTGGCAATATCAATATTTCTGATATGTATATTCTCTTTATAATAATACATATCACAGCGCCCTCCTTCGCCGGTATTTCCACATAGCACTAAATCGCCGGCGAAGTAAAGTAATTATAAGTTGGCTATGGTAGCCTTAAACTAATTCGCCAGAGGCGCTTACATCACTGTTCTAAAAATAATCACAACGTGCAATTGCAGTGTTGCCATAAGCGAAGCTTTACTATCACACTAACCATCTGTCTTATCTACTACTATCCCTTTCCAAAGGAACACAATTAATATAGGCATTAAATGCCTGAGTGTTACTACTCTTAAAAACAATGAGGTCTTTCGGGGTGTACGGTGGTAGCTATAGTTTGGATCTTAATCGCAGGAAGGACGATTTGGTACAATAGAAGCTGCCAATGCAGTGGCAAGAATATACATAGTTTGTAACTCCTAAATAAGGGATATGAGTATGGTCCTGCAAGTCTGCTATAAATTTGCTACTTGTGGTCTAAAACTTACTCCTAATTTCTTACGAGTCTGTGTTAACCGTCTCGATCCTTTTACATTACAAAGGTAAGTATAGAGTAAAACTGTGGGGTGACTGGTAGAGTCTGCACAACTTTCCTTAGGCCATGCGTCTTGCATCCTAAGCTCTTTCACCATGAATATCTTTAGTTTTTGTAAAGGATATACTTTCAGCAATCCTTCTAGGAGATTGCTACTGGTCGACAGTATTCAGCAAAGGGCTTCAGCTCAGCAGCTGGAAGCAGGTATTGTTTGTTGCAGCAATTTGGCTGTTGAGATTTGTCTTTTTTTTACCAAATTACGTATCATCCTTAGAAGTGAGGGTTTAAATACTCGATATGTTTAAATATTTCATATGTACAAGTAGCCGGTTCAAAACTGACGCCCTTGAGTCCTTGTGAGTAGTTATATAATAGAAAATATTTCGTTAATGAACCGTTAACAACTTTCGATATCGTTCTATACTGGCCCAGTCTTGTATCTACGTTGGACTTCATGAGAATCTGAATTACACCATCAGTTTAAGATTTTAACAGACCCTCACAAGACTTGTCTTTCACAAAATATTTCTGATATAGAAATCTATAACTTCTTCACAGGAGATGGTAAGTCCTATAGAGAAAGGCATACCTGATGATGATGGTGGACCTGATGATGATGTTGACTAACTTTTTATATATTTTTTTTATTAAGAAGCAATACTACCTGTTTGCCGAAAACAGTCAGCATCTTTAGCGCAAATCGTACCCGATACTGATAGCACTAACAATCATTTAGCTGATTTATATGAGAAAAATTGAGAAAATTTTATTGATTGTAGTGTAGTAATGGTTCCGTTTCGCAAGATTTGCGTATTTTATATTGTGTCTGGATGACAAGTTTTATTTCCGTTTTAATGTTGTATTTTTCCATTAAAATTTTATTATTTTCATTTTCATTTTTATATTTATATTTTTCTCTCGAGTGTAGCTCTTAAATACCCCGCGTTTTCTATGAAGCAACATCATTAAGAAGGGAAAAACTAAACAAGCAAAGTGTCAGGTTTTTTTTTCTTTTTTGTTTTTGTCTGTTGATTTTAGCGACGAGAAAGTAAAAGAGCAATCAGTTTGAAATAACCAAGAGGTAGACGTTTATGAAAACCGGAAGCAGACACAACAAAAAAAAAAGCAGCCCAATAGAAAACTATGAACATAAAAAACGACTGAGTTCATGGAATATACAGGGTAATAAGATATAAGGCCTAGAGTTTTTTTTTAAGACAATATTATCTGTGAAGCTCCTGGTGGTCTTTTGGAGCAATCAATCCTCAGACTGATAAATTGGAGCACTACTAATCAGCCTACGAGGTCATTCATTCAATTTAACTGCGGAGTGAATTCCATAAAAATTATTGAAATCGAACAGAATAGGAAATTCGTCAGAAGTAAAGAAGCATGTTAGGGGACAAAATAAAATCAAAATTGAGCGAGAACGAAGCGGATTGGTGTAAGAAGACATAGTAGGCATTAGCTAAAAAATTATTTTCGTCAAAGTATTTTATTTTGTGTAATTTTAAGTTTATTTGATGTCACTCCTGACTCTAATAATCTTCAATTCAAAATGCCTGAAGTAAAATAAACTAATAAATCCATATACTTAACAACTTATTTTATTCGGCAGAAACCTTTTTATTTTTAAACATATTCTTCTTTAAGCTCAAAACATTTACTCCAGCATCTTCTAGCTTTTTTGTTCCCCTTAATTAATAAGTTCTTTCAAGGGCTCCAAAATAGACGTGTGTTTTAATGGTAACGTCTTCGTTTAATTCAAATCTCTTATCAGCCAGCCAGAGGTTTATTCTAATATGCTGGTTGGGTTCATAACACAAAACATGGATTTATTTCCAGAAAAACTACAGATTTGTGCAGCAGTTTATTGTCATGATTTGGTCATTTATCATGCTGATATCTTTTTTATAACCAAATATGAAGTACCCGCTCGGTTGAGATACATTTAGGGTAATTCCAAGTCAAATTAACAAAAAAAAAAAAAAAAATGTTTTCAAATTTACCACTCCCGATTTTATTGAAACTTTTTTTATTTATATTCGTTGACTCCCTCAATCCAAATATGATTTTAAAGAAATAAATTTTGATCTCACCATGGTCCCGCTCTGAAAATTTTATGGCGTACTCACTAAGCGTTAAAAAACATATATAAATTTAAAATAAAATTAAAAGACAAAGATTTCAATAAAACTTTTTTTTAAATATCAGAAAAAAATTTGTTAAAAAAATTCATGATTCATGATTGATACCAAATTATATCGAATGATATAATTATATATATATATATCGAATACCCTTCAAAATGAGCTATTACTCAACTTTCTAGGACTTATAGAACTGGATTTAGAATATATTTAATCCTCGAGCGCTTATGCAAAAAAGCGACATTTTTCAATTTTGATAACTGTGTAGCGAAAAAACTGTAAGAGATAGAATTTTTTTAAAATCATATTTGGATTCAGGAAGTCAAAGAGTATAAATAAAAAAGGTTTCAATAAAATCTGAAGTAGTCATTTTGAGTGCCTTGTTGATTTGACGTGGAATTACCCTATAGCCAAAGTCACATCACGTACTTTCATACACCGAACGTCCAATAATAGTTTATGGAATTTAACTTTTTATGGCGTGAGGACTTTTTCTGGTTGATCTGAACGTTTAGCTTCCATTATATGAGTACGACCATAACGAAAACTATAGAATAAATACTAGCTCCACGAAGCTTTTTGCTTGTTTGCAGAAAACACCCAGAATCTTTGGTGGGAATTGAACCCGCAACCTCAAGACTGATAGACTAGCGCACTACCAATCGATCTATCGAGGCACGCATCACTCAGAGTCGATTACCTCGCCTCTGAAGTTCTTTCGAACAGGGTCTACTCATATCGCCCGGTATCCCCTTATATCCCATTTAAAAGGAAAGTTCCCGTTTTTATTTGAAGAGAGTGCTTTTGAAGATATTACGACTGCAAGTTTTGTCCTATAGCATTACAAAGGCTGTTAGATAATTCCGCACAGTAACCTTCAATACAATACTAATTCCGTTAAGTGTTATCTATTTTTACTGGAGTACTGGAAAATTTCGATGAAGATGAGTCTATAAGTTTGATTTTGACAGCCATTGAAAAGTGGTTTACTGACTTTCGTAGGGGTCAAATCGTCCAAAATAGGTCGTCATGGTAGAATTATTCGATAAAAATCTATGGAATGCTATTGTACGTTCAGAGAGTGACGATGCGTGAGCTGGCTGAGGCTATTGGCATCTTAACTGAGCGGATATGCAAAAGCTATCCGTGCGATTGCTCACACTCGACCATAAGAACAAACAAACGTGGGACCACTTCAAAGAAGTATTATTTGGCTATGTTAGCTATAGCGATTTTTGCGCCTTTTGAAACTGCGAACAAAAAATGGATTTATCAGAAAATACCAGAGGCAAAAGAACAATCAAGGCAATGGGTTTGGGTAAATGGGTAAACGTGCATGCACCAAAAAATGATAGGGTGGCTAAAAAGTTTATGCGTACCGTATTTTGGAATGCAGGCGGGGTCATGTACATCGATTATCTCTAAAAGGGTAAAACGTTTACCGACGAAAATTATTCAGAACTTTCGCATAGATTTAATATTGATTTAACGCAAAAACCAAAACAACTGTTTTATCAAGGCATAGTACGGGCATACGTGATTGTAATCATGATGGAAATTCACTCTCCACACTTAGACGGAAAATTCTATGTTTTTAGATTTGAAAAAAATGCTTGCTGATAAGAGATTGTGGTCAAACGAAGAAGTTATGAATGAAATAAAAGAAATTTTATTTTTTGGAGGCAATAAAAAAACTAGAAAAACGCTGGACTGAAAGTATCGACCTAAAATCAGACTATGCTGAAATTATATCTTTTATCCAAAATCTCGCAGAATTATGATATGTGCTCGTAAATGGAGCAGTCTTAAACTCTCCAAAGTATTCGAGAGCACTTTACAATATTCCAGTATGGTTCGGAAAAAACGAACATTACAGAACATCCCGGAACATCTTCTTTTATTAAAAAAGTCACAGAATTGTAAAATGTACTAGTATCTGGGGCACTGTAAAACCCTAGAGGGTATTCAAGAGCACTTTATATTATTCCAGAATATTCCAAGAAAAAAATAACATTTGGGACATTTCACAGAATTATATATTATATAATATATGTTCTTATGCAGCAATTTACAACATTGTCTTATGTTTCGGAAAAATAACATTGCATAATATCCCAAAACATCTTCTTTTATCCAAAAAGTCAAAGATTAATAAAATGTGGAACAGTTTAATACACCGGAGAATATTCGAGAGCAGTTTATAATATTATAAAAACTTTCAGAAAAAAGAACATTTCGGAAGATTCTCCTTTATCCAAAAATTCACGGAATTGTGTAATGTTCTCGTATCTCAAGCTGTCGCAACGAAATAAACTCAACAGTATTCGAGAGCACTTTAAAACATTCAAGACTGTTGCGTTAAAAAAAACATACCGAAACATCCTCTTCTTTTATCCAAAAAGTCACAGAATTGTAAAATGTGCTCATATATGGAGGAGAATAAAATACTCAAGAGAATGTTCCGGAAAGAGACCATTTCGGAAGATCCCGGATCATATTTTTTTTCAAAAAGTCACAGAATTATAAAATGTTCTCATATCTGGAGCAGTGTAATATACTCGACAATATCCGAGAGCAATTTACAACGTTCGAGAATGTTTCAGAAAAAAGAACACTCCGGAACATCCCGAAATATTTTCTTTTATCCAAACGGTCGCAGAGTTATAAAAAGTCACAGAATTATAAAATGTCTAAAACATTCGAGGGTATGTGAGAGCACTTCATAATTTTCTAGAATGTTCCGGAACATTTCGGCATGTTAAGGAACGTTCGGAAGTGTTCTACAGCTAAGCGAAGACGCGAACTCAAAATAGTTTACTTACAACATTCCAGAATGTTACTTTAAAAAAGAATATTTCGGAATATCCCTGAACATTCTAGCATGTTATATAATGTTCGGAAATGGTCTACAACTGAGCGGACTCGGGTACTCCAGCTAGTTTGAAATATAAGAAAATGTTTAGCAAACCAAATAGGAATTACCTAAATACACTTGCCTTGGTGGAATAGTAGGTAGAGTGATAGTATACTAATACGGGGTTGTGGGTTCGATTCCCAACAACGACTCTGTTATTTTTCACTACAATTTGATAGAAAGACCAAGAAGGTGCTTGGGTTTAATCTGGATGTTTACAAATGCTTAACTGCGTTAGTGACAGGTCACGGAAACTTCAAGTTAAAAATTGAAGTAAGACGATACCTGGCGACTGTGCCTGGCAAAAGGCTAAGAGGGCGATCTGTCCATTTTGTGTGGATTTCCAGCAGACTGGCTAACATAAAGACCTTATATTACGGACAGATACATATTAAATGTAGCTGCTGTGGAGACCTTTGGCAAATGTTAGCAATCACCATAGACTCTGGCTGCGATATAATAGAAGTACCTTGAGCTGGATAACTGCGTTGGTGACAGGTCATGGAAATTTTAAGTATCATCTAGCCAAGATGAAGTATTATCGAAGAATATAATACTTGCAGACTGTGCCTGGAAGAGGCTGAGACGGCAGTGCACATTATGTGTGTGTGAATGTCTAGCACCGGCTAGCATAAGACTCAGAGATTGCGTGATGAGAAAGAAGTTTGAATCACTAAAGTTTGAAATCACGATTAAAGGCTGATTGTAGCACTAGACTCAATGAAAGTAGGTTGCCGTAAATTACATTTAGATTACCTATAATCCTATAGGATGGAAGGGAGTAGAAAACGGACTCATTTTGGAAATGCTCTGCTTCGATATTCCCCCTACATTAATATTAGAACAGACTCTGTGATGAGGAAGAATGTCGACATGTATCAGCCGTCAGTCTGAAATTACTACAGTCGATAGTATTGACAGCTCGGGACTCAATAAAAGTAAGGGAGTCACGATGTACCACTCGAATACCAGAAATCATTGAAGGACGAAGTTTGTCGAAAAGGAACCTATAAAGTTAGTGCTCTGCTACGGTATCCCCCTACAAAATATAAATGAACTTGTGAAAGATTATTTAAGCGATAGTCTGCTGCGTCTACACTGGCTAGTTTTGATTTCCATTTTATGTTTATATTTTTTGTTATTATTAGTTGTTGTCATGTATTTTCATGCCATTTATTATTACTTTTAGCTAAATTTTAGAAAGCATAAAAATCTCTATTAAATTTTTTTGTTCCAATTCTTTTTATTTATTTTTTTTTTGCTGACAATTGAAAGGATTTAAATTGCAAACTTAAAAACAAAAAACAAAAAGAAAAAAATATTAATCAACATATTTTATGTTTATATTTTTTCTCTTCCTTTCAAAGGTGGTTTTGTTGTTTTTTTTTCTTTTTTGCTTTTACCTTAATACTAGGACTGGTATCATTGTCATCATCCTCCAAACTGGCAGCAGCAAAAACATCAATTTTACGATAATGTTGTTGAGACGCTGAATGCTGATGAAACGACTGTTGTTGATTCTGAAAATGCTGAGATTTTAATGCTGATGATACTTTTGGTAAAATTAAAGTTTCTTCGTTGTTTAGTTGCTGCTGATGTTGTTGATGCTGATAAGAATGCTGATACTGATGTGGCAAACTATTGTGGCGATGAGCTGGCGTTGTTGTGGTATGATGATGTTGTTGTTGCTGTTGCTGTTGTTGTTGTGGCTGAATGGCTTGTTGCTGATGATGTAGATGACAGTGGTTACTGTTATGATGCTGTGCGACAGGAGTATGATTATTTGAATTTTGTAGATTTTTTAAACGTCCCTCACATTGACAGCAGGTTTTATTGAGCAGAGTGGTGTTGCTTGATGTTGCAGTAGCTATTGTCCTACCTAAAGTTTGGCCAGTTTGTTGAAATCTTTTATTATCACTCAATATAGGCTGGGGTGGCGGTGATGGTATATCGGGTGGTGTTATAAATGTTTTGCCAACAATGAAATCAGTTTCTATGCTCTCGATAACACAAGAATTCCGTCTATTAGCAGTGTTGGCATCAAGACGTTTAGCACAATAATTTGATGGCTGTTGATGTTGATGGAGTTGATATTGTGATAGTTTTTGTGGGTGCTGTTGTTCTTGTAGATGTTGTTCATGTTCATGACGATGTTGTTGATGTTTTATATCATCAATTTTTCCATTCATTTGTGTAATCGTTGTTGTTGCAGGCGTACATTTATTTTGTGTCTGCCATGTACTAATATTTTGATATTGATGCTGCTGTTGGTGCTGCTGCTGCTGCTGCTGTTGAGATTGTGTAGAACATTCTAGCCTCATGTGAGGATGCTGTTGGTGTTGAAAACACTGTTGTTCATGTTGTTGCTGCTGCTGCTGCTGTTGTTGTTTAGCACCAACTCCTTTGTGTAGATTACAATGTTGTTGTTGAACAATAGTCTGTTCATGCTGTTGTTGTTGTTGTTGCTGCTGCTGATTATTATAATGTTGATGCATGTGCTGATGTGTGGCAGGATAATACTGTACGGTTTCATACACATGTCATTTTCATTTTATTTTTTTGTTGTTAGTTTATGGGATTTGTGTGTTAGTTTTGTTTGCATTCCATATAATCAGGTTTAGTTTCCATTCATTATACAAGCCACATTTTTAGGCCATAAAAAATGGGGAGAAATAGAAATACAGACAGATACAAATATATTTCACAAATGGTTTTTTTTTTGGGCTTTACCCAACAAAAACAAAGAAACACGTATTACGATGAGAACAAAAGTTAAAAAAACAAACTAAAATTGAAAACTTCATTAAATGTGAATTTAATGTGACTAAAAGCAGCAGAAAATGTAAAAAATGCCAACAGATACAAATAATAAATTAGTATTCTAAAGACAAATGTAATAAATGAAAATGGTTTTAGAAAAGCAAATGTAAAAAAAAACTTAAGTCAAATAACTAACGACACGCAGATGTATTTGATTTGAGGAATTAAAATATTAGCAAGAAAAAAAATAAGAAATTAAAATTGCAAGAAAAATTTTAAGACCCATAGTGCATAAAGGCAACCAATTTGATAGATTTTTTAAAATAAACTCTTCTCTTCTCTTCTCTTCTCTTCTCTTCTCTTCTCTTCTCTTCTCTTCTCTTCTCTTCTCTTCTCTTCTCTTCTCATCCCTTCTCTTCTCTTCTCTTCTCTTCTCATCTCTTCCTCAAATCCTCTCTTCCTCATATCTTCTCTTCCTCATATCTTCTCATTTCTTTTTCTCTTCTCATCACTTTGCTTCGCTTCTTATCTCTTCGCTTCGCTTCTCATCTCTTCTCTTTTTTTCTCTTCTCTTCTTTTATTTTATTTTATTTTCTTTGACTTGATTTCCTTCTTTCCTCTCTTTTCTCTAGTCTTCTCTTCTATTGTCTTCTGTTCCCTTACCTTCTCTCCTCTACTCTTTTCTTTTCTTTTCTTCTCATCCCTTATCTTCTGTTTTCTTTTCTCTTCTCGCTTCTCTTCTTTTCTCTTTTTTTCACTTCTCTTCCTTTCGCTAATCTTATATTTTTGGTTTATGTGTGGGATATGGCAGACACATGTCTGTTGTTATTACGTGGCTAAATCGAGTATCAATAATACTGCTTAACAAGCTTCATTTTTCGAAAAAGAAGAATACGTTTCACACGTGTCTCCTTAGACTAGTCCATCAGTCTGGGAGCTGTGGATGTTTTCTGCAGACAAGCTTCACAGCTTTAAAAAAATAAATGAAATGTAAGTGCAGAAATTTCGACGCCAAAGGACGTTTTTGCACAATTCTAGTTCAACAAGGAAAGCAAGCGATCAAATTGTTGTTTCAATCAAGGTGGCTAGTTTTTTACTACACATTTGCTTGAAATTTTGCAACTCCCATTTTTTAAGTTTGATTAAATTTTCTCAAGCTGTTTTGAACTCTACCCAAAGTCTTTCTTATCCTTATTTATGCATTATTCCTGTTTTATATTTAAACAAAAAATAGTACTGTTCTCCCCTAGCAAAACAAAAGCCATGACAGAATTATCTCCGAAAAATATTGTGAATCGCAACAAGAAAAAAATTATTTTATTTATTTAAATAAAAGAACACATGTAACCAAATCCTGTTAAACTTCATTTTCTTTATATTTATCAGTTTAAGCTTTTATTTTAAGGTTAAAAAAGAAAAGGAAAAATATCCGAAACCAAATTACTTTTCTTGAAATTTTTACTCGATGTCTTTCCTTTTGCTGGTTGGTATTTCATTACAACTTATCGCATACAAAGTGGATTTACTAGCGCACATGTGTACAAATATGGATGAATGTAAATGCATGTATGTGTGTGTGTGTGTTTGTTTGCGTTTATGAGAATATTTTCTCATATTATGATTATTATTCAAATTTTTTTTCCTTGGTCTTTTGCCAAGTAGGGTAAAGATTTTTATTTATTTTATTTTATTTCTTGAGTTTCTTCAAAATACACGAGAAATCTACCAACAGAAACACTTCAATCCATATTAAAAAAAAAAAATCATCTAAATAAAGGGTTTTTACATAGGGAAAGTGTAGATGCTTCGATTGACAAAAATCGATTATGGGCTAATCGGACTCACAAATCATGGATTCTCTATTATCGAAGAATATACAAATTGTTAAACTGAAATTTTAACGATTTTGTAATAATTTTAAGTTTATGTAATTTAAAGCAGATTATTAGAAGCATAATTTTAGGATTCATCAAAATTTATATTAAAAACAAGTTTTTATATGGGACCCTCTCCACCTTCTAGCTTTATTATTTTGTAATTGAAGAATAAAAAAGCCAAAAAAAGTTCGATATCAGCAAAAATATATTTTTAAGGAAATTTCGAAATCTTATTTCGTTGAGCCGTCAAAAAGCTGAAAAGTCACTGGAAAATATGCAAAAGAAAAAAAAAAATTTTTTTGAAAAACTTGTTGGCTTCTCCTCGTATGAGGACAAGCTGGCTAAAAGGAGTGGATGCACAACCATGGTCGGATCGGAACCCTTTTGTGGACTTGGATCAAAGAGAATTCTAGAAAAAATATGAGAGGGGATCAAACCACCAGGGATCACCATTAGTTAACCTCCCTGAATTAAGACATGCGTAGCCTTCAATTGGATATTTGACCAAAACCGCTTTAAAACTCTTGTTTCTCAGCCAAAATATTCTAAGAATGCTCACAGGCCATTGCAAATTCAGGAAATACATATGTACCATCCAATGAAGATTTTGTGATTACTATGCCGTAATCCAAACGATATTCTGAAGTATTGCAATGCATTCTGTCGCAATAGATACAGCCAGATGGCCAAAAACCTACTGCCAACGCTAGAGCAAACATAGCTCCTGGGATTACTCAGGAGATCAGGTGTAGATAAGGATTGTGATGATTTATGTGAATTAGTTAGCACTAAAACTAGATAAGTTGCTTTAGCAACTGACATCTGTGTCCTGATCCTCTTAGTCGTAGTGTTCCTACATATAAAAGTCATCTCAATCACATTCTGTAAGAAGTTTAATATTCTTTTGTATAATATTTTTTAGATTTGCGGTAACTCTGAAGTACCATCAAGTTAAATTTGGGTAGTGCCGCGGGTACTGGTTAAGCTGAGTGTGAAAACAGTAATTGATTTTGGCTTATTAATATAGAATTATGATTAAAGCGCACCCTAGTGAAATGATACAATCTTTGTGATCAGTTCACTTCGTGTCTATATAAGGCAAGACCCTCAAACCGCTCTAGTATGTTATCAACAATGTTGGTACTGCCGGAACTATATCGCTCACATCATTAACATCAACTTTAGACATTTAAAGATTATTGATCAGTAGTGATCATGCGAATCCTTCTGTCTTTCTCTTGACGTAATCGTTTTTCTCATAAAGAGAAAATTTTGATTGAAATCGGTGTCTTCCTCCAACTGCTTTATACGTAGTTGACTTTGATAACATACTATGTGTCGTTTACAAAAACTGCACACTTGAGCAGTTACGGAGCAACAATACACGCGAGAGTTCAACATTTTTGCAGCACCCACATTATTCTACAAATTTGGCGCCTAGAGACATAGTTTTGTTTTCAAAATTAAAATAATGGAACGACAATAGAAATATGTTGTTAAGGCTTTGCGATCTTTGGGAACTTAAAAAGTTGTAAAACACTGGATGTGTATAAATCTTCTAAGACATAATATTTTAAGTATGACAATGCTCGATCGATATCCGGGCCTACTTTAATTGGAAGGTATCCGAAAGTTCTTCTTTTCAATGACTTTTTAGCATAGTTAGGTTGAATTTGGGCTCTGTTAAGGCTAAGCTATATCTAAAAACACCAGTACAATACACAATACAATACAATTCTAAAATTCTAACGGATCAAATGGTACGACTTTCAAAATCAGCTTATGTTGCCTCTGCAGTCAAACCAATCATACAGAACGTTCTTTCTGTTATCAGATGTACGAAACTTTGCTGCGATGTGCTGCTGGAAATATGATTGGTTCAAATTCATAACATTTGCATTATGGAAATTTGTTATCAGCGATCAGTAGAGCTCTCCGTAGTCGACTATTGTGGTGAGATCATTATAACTAAAGAGTTACATTCTCAAGAAGCGATGCGATTTAGCTGACCTGGCATCTAATAAGTCAGTATTTTTCTAAGGTCCGTCCCTCAGTGTTTCCTATTGACAGCCAGTCTGCTGGACATCCCCACAAAATGTGCTGTACACGTATCGATTAACCGCACTTTTTAACTTGGCCAGGTGATACTTGAAGTTTCCGTGACCTGTCACTAACGCAGTTAACCATTTGTAGTCACCCAGATTATATTTAAGTACCTTTTTGCCTTTCCTGCCAAACGGGGCTGTAGGAATCGAACCCACAACCCCAGACCACTGGCCCACCGAGATACCAAACTTGAAGGTTAGTTACATTTGTATGGATGTACTCCTTAAATCCGACGCAAAATTAACCAAGTTGATGTCACCTGGAACTATGTGTGCTTTGCATCATCACCAAACAGTGACATTCTGGTAATGTACTGTCCTATAGTTGACCTCGAATAAATCGGTATCCCTCGGATTTTCCCATTGTCAATATAATCTATATAAATAAAACCAAACGTCGTTCGTTGATAATCGCATAACTTAAGAACGGCTGCAACGATCATAAGCCAACTTAGCTTTTTACCACGCCCACTTTTTAAGTAGCTAGAGAACTATAAGGAGTATATCTTTGAAATTTTTCATCAGTATCCCCCTTGCAAATATACATAGTTAAGCGAAATGCATGCTGGATTGGACTAGTGAGCGTGGTATCTCCCATACAAAGTAAACAATTATAATCGTCCTCTTGGTGATCTGCACTAGGTAGAGTCTTGAAACTTTGCATATGTTTCCCTCATACTAATGTACATCTTCTAATATAATATTGACTGGATTGGAATAGTAGTTGTACCTCCTAGGTACCTCCCATATAATGTGAATCGTCCAGCTAGAGAACTACAATAGCTAGAGTCTTAAAACTTTACGCAAGTAATCCCCATACTAATGCTCATAGTCTGCAAAACATAGACTGGTTTGGGACGGTGGACGTGGTAGCTCCTATACAAAGTGAAAAAGTATCATCGTGTACCAGAACCAGAACCACAATCATCGTGTACCCGAACCACAATAGGTGAAATCATGAAACTTTTCACAGGCAACCCTCATACTAATGTTTATAGTTTAACACTCTACAGACTGTATTGGGACAGTGGGCATTAAAGCTCCCATATAAAGTGAAAAATTATTATTGTCTACCTAGAGAACTACAATACGAAGAGTCTTGAAACTTTGAACAAGTAACTCTTATACTTATGTGCATAATCTAGCAAAATACAAAGTCGATCAGGATACTGGGAGTGATTTATATGCATAGTCTAGCAAAAAAAAAGATTGGATAGGAGCAATGGACGTTGTACCTTGTATATAAACTTAAATAATTTTGTCATGAGAATAGCGTGCTTTTCTTTCAAATGTGTGTAGCGAAGGGAACCGGGTATATCCAGTTGATCCATAAATGATCTTAATAGAACCCTAGGGAGAAGAGTTCCTTGTCACTTGACCAGTTCCTAGGTGATAGGAAACGGTACGGGTTCTAACAGTCTTTCAATTCACCCTGCTATGATACGCTGTGTTATGTCCTAAACCTAACCTTAGACTGCTTGTAACAGTGCTAGTTACTATAATACTAGCCCAGGTAAATTTTCCCTTTTTAACACTTTTAAACCAGTTACGTGATGTGTCCTCTATTGACCAGTTATTATTCTAAATTTCCTGTACTAATTGTCATTTGACAAGTCATAGGATGAGTAGGATTAAAACAAATGTCAGCAATTTCTCGCCGAAAAATTTTAAACGAAAGCTAAGTCAGCAAATACACATCATTGTCATTTTCCTTATACTCAAAGGTGGGTCATATTAGTGGGGATGTAGTTCTAAGCTCCGATGCAAAATCTATCACGACAATGTCTGCGTAGCACTTGTGAGCGACGTAAAATCGAAACGAGTCCCCATAACCCACTTTTACGGATATGAAATGCTTTCCTCTTAGATCTTGTGTTCGCAAGTGCTGGGTAGGTAGATCTTTAGTGAACAGCGCTCATTAGGATAGTAAGGATTTACTTTTAGCACCTGTTCCTCGATACTGCTACAGGCCCTTTTTGTTTAGGGACCAAAAAAAAATCCGGCGAACTTACAAAAGCTAAATTAAAAAAAGCGACTCGAACTTTTTAAATAATTCGTTTCTATCGGAAACCCTTTACATAAAAACAAGCTTACACACATCTTTATAATAGAGTAAGTGTGTGTGTGTGTGTGTGGAAATAACCTTGCCTGTATGCAGGCAGCCAAGCAAAATAACTAACTAGTGATTTCAGATGTCTTAAGAAGGAATCTTTCTTATTTTCTTTTACAAAAGTATTTACAGGCATAAACGTATTTGTAAAAAAAATGTTTTTGTTTGTTTGTGTGTGTGTGTGTGAGTGAGTGTCGTCTGCCTTAGTGTGTAATCTAGTTATAAAGAGACAAAAATACACAAAAGTTTAAATGATGATTACAGCCGTCATACTCATCAACGTTGTCGTCATCATCATCATCATCATTATCCACATGTTTACATAAAAGAAGTACTAACTAATACAAAGAGTTTTTTGTTTTTTTTTTTATAGACTAAAGTATGGAAACATGTGTGCAATTCCATTTGGTACATCATCACCTTGTTTGTGCATGCATGTGTGCTTGTATGTGGTGGCAGTGAAATTTTTATTTTAGTAAAATGATCTTGTGATTGTTCTTTGTTTAAGTTCAAATGACAAATGACAAATAAAAGTTAATAAGTTTTGTTTAAATATTTGAAGGAGGAAAATAAAAAATTAAATTAAAAAGAATTCTAATTTACTTTACTGAATAAAATTACTCAATAATGCCATAAACTAACTTAATACACTCGCTGTTTACACATCACTAGATAATTTCTAATCTTAAATTATAAAACATTTCTTTCGACTCTAATAAAAGATCCCAATTCTCCCATTAGGGCTATATTTGCCATATATTGCGCAGAAAAGTCTTACCAAAAACAATTTGAGAAATTTGAAGTTACTCAAAGTGAAGCCCTTTTTAAAACAGACCAGCACCAGGCTGACACAAAACTCGTGTACCATTGTAATTTCAGTTTCTTAAGGTTGATCTGGTATATTTTTATATTTTTGCCTTTCATCTCTGATGTATTTTTATTGGAGGTCTTAATTGGAGTACCATAAAAACTCAGAATATTTATTACACTGTTTATTTGATTGATTGGTGGAGTACCATAAAAAACTAAGTAGAAGACTGCTGGAGAACAATAAGCTCAGGAAGTGGACTTACGAAGATCCTACTTCCCGACTCCAAAGGTAGTTTTTTTTTACAACTGTTTGTTTTGGCTTGGCGGGAAGTTTTTGGGTCGTCTAATCCTTCAGCATACTTTTATTAACTTATAAAAACAAACATGTGATCAAGTGATCTCGGGGAAAATGGGGGCACCAGACGCCAGGTTTCCTGGAACCTTAATCTGCGAGAACAGATCTGTTTTATTATGGGTTTTTTCGAGGCTCTACCACGGGTAACGATAGAGAGCCGCTCTTCTCTGTTGCCGGTAGTTGATGAGGTCCCCTTCGGGATCAATATACACTAAGATGGTGCAAGATTAGTCAAGTGGATCAAGTAATTAGATGGTCTCAAACCCCTAAACAAGTGATGCGTAATTTTTCGCAATCCCTCTATAAGAAATAAGCCACTCCACGTACAATACCACATTTTACTGAGGTGTAAAGAAGACTTAGTTGCCTCTTATTTTCACAGTAATATTCTTAACTCTTCTCTTCTCTTCTCTTCTCTTCTCTTCTCTTCTCTTCTCTTCTCTTCTCTTCTCTTCTCTTCTCTTCTCTTCTCTTCTCTTCTCTTCTCTTCTCTTCTCTTCTCTTCTCTTCTCTTCTCTTCTCTTCTCTTCTCTTCTCTTCTCTTCTCTTCTCTTCTCTTCTCTTCTCTTCTCTTCTCTTCTCTTCTCTTCTCATTGTTCTTCGACAGCCAAGCGGCGCCTAGAGATTTGAAAGGACAATGCGTCAAACAAGACTGGCGCTGCTCATTATATAAGGACAATGTATCAGCCTGCGACTTTAAGATTGGGCTTGGGGGCAGATTAATTTAGAAAGAGTAGAATCTTATAGGCTGTTATATAACCGGATGGTAGGAAGAAAAGTCATAGAAATTAGGGATTATAACAGAGTCTCACGGGTGATTTAAACCAGTCTAAACTTCTAAACTGATTCTGGGTTGGGACAGAAAACTTCTAAGAGTCTTTGTTACTGTGATAACTGGCCATTTCACATTTAGGACAAGAACGACTAGATGGGGTGAACGGTACATCCGATTACGTATTACTGCCCGGTATTACAAAGCCGCAGGTGAAAGATTTTAAAACGGAATGAGAGACATCGCTCAGTGCTATCTGGAAGATGTCACCAGGTTTATTGGAGAAATCAAGTTGCTAGATAACAAATGTTTCCCGGTTTTATAATTTTAAGGAATCACAATGGGTCACAGAGTCTATGTGACATTTCATGGGCACAACCCTTCTCAATCTAACCTAACCTTTATTTTATATCTAGTTTGAAGAGTCATGGTCTTGATCTACTATCTGAAACCCTACTTTAATCTTGCTTATAGTTTAATCCTTGTTAACTAAGAGACAATTATTATTTCCGAGTTTAAAGTTTATCTTGATGTACTCTACGTTAGTTTTGTCTACTGTGGTCTACATTATAGTCCTTAGTATTCTTTATAAATCTTTTTTATTTAGTTAATTTTTTATACGGAGATTTTGAGATTTCATTCTCTATATCGAAACATTTTTGAGTTAAATTAACCGTCTCTCTCTTATTTTAATTGAAAACTCATAAAACAAATTTTTGCCAAGAAA